>JAJQOW010000021.1:1550000-1754291 GCA_037975125.1 Latrodectus hesperus
CTATGACAGCCATTACTTCTAATTCGTAACTAGAATATTTTCGTTCAGCTTCTGTTGTTTTCTTACTCATGTAGTAAACAGGGTGAAACTGATTATCTACTAAGGACTTTTGAATAAGGGTGGCACCATAACCATCAATGCTGGCATCACAATGAATTTCGGTTTCACTTTGAGGGTTAAAAATAGCAAGAACGGGTTCCGTAGATAAAATGTATTTCAATTGGTTGAAGGAATTTCTTTCATTTTCACCAAATTTAAATTTAGACTCTTTTCTCAATAAATCACTTAAAGGTTTAGCAATAATAGAATAATTCTTAATAAACTTTCTAAAGTAACCAGTCAGTCCTAAAAAGCTCTGAACGTCTTTTGTTGTTTTTGGTTCGGGAAACTTAATTACAGCTTTCGTTTTATTTGTTGATGGGTGTAATTTACCATTTATTATTTTATAGCCTAAAAATTCGATTTCACGTTTCAAAAATTTACATTTCTTTAAGTTCAATTCCAGTCCATACTCCGACGCAGTTTGCAGGACAAGTTTAAGTTTTCTAACACCTTCAGTTTCGTTTTCGGCAGGAATAATTAAGTCATCCATATAAATCACTACAACACCGTCTTTTAATAATTGTCTAAACACATTATTAATGTATTTCTGAAAAATACTAGGAGAATTTGTTAATCCAAATGGGCACTTCAAAAACTCATACTGACCATCGTGTGTAACGAATGAAGTGTATTTTTGGGAATTTTCTTCAACGTCAACATGGAAGAAGCCATTTCTTAAATCCAAAGTTGTGAACACTACAGAAGAATGTAATTTATCTATTACGTCATCAATAACTGGCAAAGGGAAATGTTCACGAACCGTTTTCTTATTAAGCCGTCTATAATCAACACAAAGTCTGTGAGAATTATCTTTTTTCTTAACTAATACTACAGGTGAAGAGAAATCAGAAGAACTATTACGAATTATTCCCTTAGCTAACCATTCTTCAATTTGAGTTTCGACTATTTTCTTTTCAAAAGGTGGTAGTCGTCGGGGAGATGAACAAATAGGGATTTCATCAGTTAAATTAATTTTCATCTTAACATCAACATTTTTAATTTTATTAGGAACATAATTTTCTATTAATGAATGTATTTCAGAACACAATGATTTATCTTTAATGTGACTTAGATCTATTTCCGATTCATCGTTAAGATTTACAAAATTAATTAAGAAATTATCTATTTCGTTCTTGTTAGTGTGAAACGATACTTCATTGGTTGAAACTATTAAAGTACCTTGATTAATAATGTCAGTTCCTACAATTAAATCAAAACTTACAGAGTCATCATTTATAACAAAAATATTTGTATTAACTTTCGAATTATCAATTTCAACTTCTGCATTAAAATAACCTAGTGGTTTAATTGATTTCATTCCTAAACCAGTCAATGAAATATTAGAAGATTGTAAACTTATGGGGTCTTTAATTTTATTAAATAAACTCTTTTTCAAAATCGTTTTCTGACTTCCAGTATCAATTAATGAAGTTATATTCAAAGTACCAATTTTAACATCCTTAAGAATAAAATTTTCACAAGTTATTGAATTCACTTTCGGCTTATCATCAAATGGACTAGTTTCTTTTGATTTCGGACATTCCGAAGCTTTATGCCCAAAAGATTGACATGAAAAACACAATAATCCCTTGTCTTTATGTATACAATATTTAGAAATATGTGAACGTGAACCACAATTATAACACACTCTATTTTTTGAATCAAAATTACCATCAAATTTTACTTTATTCTTATTCATATTTTCATATTTAGAATTAAATTTATCATTACTATCATATTTTAATTTATTTTTATCAAAAGAATAAGATCTAAAATTTGCATCATGTTTTGTTTTCATTTTATCGAAAGCATATTTACTCTTTGCTGAATCACTTTTCATTACTTCATACACTTTAAGTTTATCTTTAAATTCTATCAAGTTTTTGCATCCATAGAGAATAATTTTATTTTCATGTTTATCATTAAGTCCTTTAATCACATAATGTATTAACGCGGCGTCATCAATTTTTCCTGAGCGACCCAGTTCTTTCATTTTTAAAAAATATTCCTGAACGGATTCTGAGTCTTTCATTTTCCTCTTACTAAGTAATTCGTGAAGACTAGCTGAATTTATTTCAACAGAAAATTCGTCAATTAAGGCATCTTTTAATTTTTTCCACGAGTTTATTTCCGGTTCTGTTCTAACAAATAATAAGGCATTTCCACCAAGCGATCTTTTAGCAAAAATAAACTTTTGTAAATCTGATAAATGGAACAGTTTCGATACATTTTCAAAACTCTCTATCCAGTTATTAATGTTTTCATGCGACTCAGCATTAAATTTGGTAATTGTGCTTTCGATATCGGAATAATTAATATAAACATTTTGAGAATCATTATTTTTACCAAGTTCATTATCACACACATTTAAAGTATTATTTTTATTTCCACATTGCATTGGAGAATCTTCTTTGTTTTCATTTTTGTTTGTTTCGTCTACATCCGATTCCGACATACAGGCGTCGCTAATTCCCTCAGCTAAAGAGTTCAAAGAGCACAATTGCTCAAGTATTCTTTTTCCTATTTCAAATTTATTTCCTTCGAAAGAGATATCTAAAATATTAGAAATTGTAATTAATTCGTTCAAAGAAAATTTATCTTCTATTACTTTTAATTTCTTTTTAAATTCTTCACGTTTCGATTCCAAAATTAAAACCAGAAAATTCTCTTATACGCTTTCGATTTGACCGGTCTCCGTCAGAATCGAAAATAAATTTATGTAGAAGTTTTACTTTGTCCGACTTAATGATCTGCAATGCAATGCGTATCTTTTTGATATCATTTAACTTCATCTTGAAATAAAGAAAATGTACATACCCTTTTCAGATGCTTTTATCCTTGTAATCCACAATTGTTAGTTATCACTCAGAAAAAATTATCATCATTTTTTTTTTTAAACTTCAAAATCACATCCCATTATCTGGCACCAAAATATGTGGGTTCTCAATAAAAATAGAGATAAATGTTAAACTTATTTAATTATATTTTCTAATAATATTATGAAATATATACATATATACAATATCAAAGCGTATTGTCCGTTTAATTGTAGTTAGTTCTCATTCCAAACAATTCTCATTCCAAACAATTTTAATTTGCATTCCCGTAACTTTCGTCATCACGTCTTTTCATTTCCTCACATCGTCGTTCTCTCTTCTTCTCCTCCGCGTCTCTGGTGGCAAGCCTGTGAGTGGCCCTCTGGTGGCGCTTCCAATCCCACATATATATATATATATATATATATATATATATATATATATATATATATATATATATATATATATATATAAATTGGTTTGTTTAAATTATTTACTTGATAAAATTCAGAACAATATTTTGGAGAAAAAAATAAAATTAGGAAATTTTGTTGCCGTCCAAAACTATACTGTTTCACTTAAAACTAATAATTTACTATTGATTTATTTTTTTACGATGAACACTTATTTCCTTTAATCTTTAACATTTCATATCCATCACATTAATATATATTTATGGAATCCATTTTATTTTTCTTAAAAATAAGATAGTTATTTTAATTTATGAACAAAATCATATTTTTTGTTTCCATTTTATTTTCTTCCAAAATCCGATATTATATATTTTAATATTTGATTATTTGAAAAATAGTTTAGTTCTGTACAAGCTAATTGCACAAATAATGGAGTCCTTTTCTAATTTTCTAGAAGAAATAAATATGCTAACATGGAAAATTAAGCAAAATTTCTGTACTTTTGTATATATTATTATCATGTTTTCATAATACAAATAAAATGCAAGTATTTAATATATTTTTAAAGTAATCGATATGATATGGCAAATATTAAATGAATTAAATGTGATTGATAAAATAGTTTAATATTGAATAGTAAGTATATATATGCATATACACTTGCTCACACACACAACACAAAAGTATGCAACTCATAGCTTAAGAAAAAAGATCTAGTTCTCAAATAATTATAAGAGAAATATATAAGAGTGTTGTTTATAGCTTCTGATTCAAGTCATAAAGTAATAAGCCAAATCATTATATTTTGAAAAACTTAACAGTAATTTTGTTAACAACCAGTAGAAATTTAAATCACAAAAGTATGAATGCACTCTGAATTTTTTACATTTAAATAGGATGAATGAAACTTTTTGACTGATTTTTAGTATTTCAATGATAAGTTTAGGAGTTCTGCTACAAAGCTTGTAAGTTTGAGCTTTAAGTACTTTAACAGTTCTCCAAAGCCTCCACGTGGAAAAAAATTATCAAGAGATGTAAAGGATGTAATAATAAAGCTCTGTAAGGAAAGCAAATCCCAAAGACAAATCGGTAAAATCATAGGCAAAAGTCCTGCAACAATGCAAAAAATCATTACTAAGTTCCAGGCTGAGGAAAATATTCTAAACAAGCCAAGAACAGGACGACCGCCCATTTTCATGGATCGAGAAAAGCGAATTATTGTTAGAAATGTGAAAAAAGACCGAAGATTAGCACATCAAAATCGACAACTAATGTGAAAAACAATTTTGCGAAGCCATGCAATCTTGAAACAATTCGTCACCGTGTGTTACGGAAGGCAGGATACCATGGTCGAAATATGCGAAAAAAAACCATTTGTTAGCAAAATGAATCGCAAAAAGAGAAGAGATTTTGCAAAAGAAAATATAAAGCAAGACAGAAATTTTTGGAATTCCGTAGTTTTTTCGGAGATGAAAGTAAAATTAACATCCACGGGTCAGATGGATACCAAAATGTTTGGAGGAAAGCAAATGCAGCTCAAGAACCAAAGAACATGAGAGGAACTGTAAAACACGGTGGTAGTTCGATTATGGTTTAGGGTTGCATGGCAGCAACTGCAATAGGACATTTAGTTATAATCGAGTGAATAATGAATCAATATAGCTATTTGAATGTTTTAAAAATAATCTAAGCCAAAGAGCTTCTAAATTGGGACTCGATGGATCCTTCACTTTCCAACAAGATAATGATCCCAAACATAATGCTCGGATTGTTCGGGAATGACTGCTATATAACGTGCGAAAACAGCTAAAAACACCACCGCAGTCACCTGATCTTAATCCAATTGAATACTTGTGGGATTATCTTGATCGCCAAATTAGAAAGCAAGAAATCAAAACTAAGAATGGTCTAAAAGAAGTCCTTTTGGAGGAGTGGCAGAAAATACCATCTTCTGTCACTCAAAATTTAGTAAAATCAGTGACATAGAGATTGGGAGCTGTTATAAAGGCCAAAGGCTATCCAACAAATTACAAATTTTTTCAAAAATTGTAAAATTTGCAATATTAATGTCTTTGTTTTTGTTTGCATACTTACTTTTATGATGTAGATTACGTCCTATTTTAAGTTAATCTCATCTTGCTAATTAAATATTTGTAATTTTTAAATATTTTTAATTTTGTAATTAAGCTCCATTTTGCTGTAATCGAAATAAATCGTTAATTTGAAATCTCTAATATTGTAGGTCTGTTTTTCTTCATAGGACATTATCACATACACTCTGCATACTTAATTTTGTGACTAAGTGTATATAAATATTAAAAAAAATACTGCAGTTCTTGACGGCATCATTCTTTTCAAAATTGTGAAATCATTATTTGTTATAATGTTCTCCTGAAAAAAATATCAGCAAAATTTAAAGCCTCAATGTATACAAATATACTTTTCTGATTTCTAAAATTAACTTTTATTTTTATGACACAATTTTTGAAACTTTATAAACTTCCAGTTTTATTTTTTACGCATGTAAAATTATTTAAATATTAGGTATAAATTAAAATAAAAATTTGATAAATAAAATGTGATTGCAAAATAATTTGAAAAAGTAATAACATATGATCACATTGGAAAAATACAGAGTATTAGCTCTGTTTATTTTTCCAGGATTACTTACTTTATTTTCTGTTTTTATAATTACTTCTCATGTATATTCAATATATTCGCATTCCTACGAATAAAATATAAGTTTGAAGAACTTGGTAGTTGAAATTTTGTTTCTCATTAAACTGATGTTGACTTATAAGCATATTTTGATATTATTAATATTTTAAATGAAAGGTTTTTTTTTAAATTCCATGTGATTTGATATGAAGTGACATTTTTAATTCTTAATTAATTTACGTAATTTCTTTATTTTTGACAGTAGAGAGAAATACTTTCGAAATTGTTTCTCGGGTAATGGTCTCTTTTTTGCTCACGTTGGATAATTAGATTGGAACATTATATTTTAAGGCATATTCCAAACCATTATAAGCATACAATTTCCAGATTCGAATCCACGAACTTTTTAACTGAAGGACTTGCACAGAGTACTAACCATTATTTGGTCCAGTCGGCTTCTCCATAATTGAAAAACAGTGCATATCCCACTCAAAACTTTTTCGTATAGAATAAATAAATTAAATTTCCTAGCAAAGAAATTAAGGTTAAATTGCATTATAAAACTGTATTTTGATTAAAAGTTATTGAAGTCTAAAAATCTGATTAATAAATTATTAAAATAATGAATGGGAAATTCCAATAAGTGAAAGTGTGTTATCCTTATATATTATTATAAAAATGGATTGATGATGTGTCTCTGAAAAAATATTTAACAAAATACAAAAACCAACATCATCACCAGTTTTGAAATAGATACGTTGAAAGATTGATTAATTTTAATATTGATCACAATAAAAATTATTGTAATAGAGGAAAAACTGGATTTATATATTATTCTATATCTAAATTGTTAATTTGATGCAAGTTTTATTTTCTTTTGAAATGTGTACCAAGGTTTGAAAATTACCAGTGCTATAAATCTTAAATGTAATTTCAACATTTAAGATTTATAAGTTGGAAAAGTTGGAAATCAGTAATTAATTCAACTTATCAAAGAATTTCAATTTATCTAATATTTTTCAACTTAAATTGCATCTCTTCATTCAGATTAATTAAGAATACTAGTTTAATAATTACATGATATTTTTAATAATAAGAATAATATGCGTACTGAAAATAAGTGATAATATTTTCTGAAAATCGAATAATAAAGCATTACTTTTCTATTTATTAAAGATCACATTAAATTAAAAATTAATCATAAACATTTCACTCGCATTTCTAAATGAAAATTCGAAATAAATTTTCCAATTTTACTTACACCGTTAATTTCAAATACCTCCTAATAATTATATTTAAAATATTTACTTCAAAATTTCCTTCTTAAAACAAACCTAATTAAAGTAATTAATGAAAATCATCGAGTATTATTCTTATGTAAGCAATTACTTTGTAGTATGTTGTAATCCCATGCTATGACAAAGTCTAACATTCTATGCATCGCAATTGAATATTATTAAAGCTAATTAAATTTTGTGGCAATTTCTATTTCAGTCATCGTATTAAAGATACGAATTTGATTAAGAAATGTTTGAAATTTTAAATATTAATTAGTAAATGCAAAAATGTTTTGAAACACTTTTATATAGAACTCTTCATTTTATATCAGTTTGAACAACAAATAAATTTATTTTAAAATTTATTTTCGATTTATCATCACTTTGTTAAATTTTAACTAGATTAGAAGAAAAAGAAAGACATTTTTGTGGTGTCAAAGGAAATTGAAAAGTAATTTATAAGCTATTATTTACTATTAGTCTCTCTCTCAATATATATAACTATAATTTATAAAATTTTAACTGTACTATAATTAAAAATTTTTTTATTTTTATGCCATCAAATATGGATATGGAATTTGCTCAAATTAATTGTAAATAATGCTTTATTATTGAAAATTACATTGAACAATAAATATCGTTTTTTCCTTAGTATATTATCAAATGAACTCAAGTATTAGAGATTTTCATCTTATTATATTGATTTTCTTAGTTATTATAGGTTAGAAAAAATTACTATGTGTGTATAATGTAATTATTATGTAAATTAAAAAGTAGTCATCCATTATATAAAAATACTTTGAATTCAAAAATACTAAATAAATGTAAGTTTTCAAGCAACATTCTTAAAATTTTACTTATATTGATTCTTTTAATGGTGAATTTTTTATATTGATGTATTCTTAATTTTCAAATATATGAGTGAAGCAGCAATTATTTTTCTCTTCACAGATTTCATTTCTAGTGATAAATATCATTTTAATAGATAAAATCTAACTAAGAAATATAAAATATGTAAAAAATTAGAACTAGGTTGTAAAACGTTCTGTACAACAGATGTTAAGAAAAAAATGTTTATTTTTTCAAAATAACTTGATATTGTTTGTTTTATCATTTTGCAATGCATAATATTCTTTTTCAAGCGAAAAACTGTAAATCAATTTTTTTCTAAATTTGAAAAAAAATAATAAAACACTTTTTAGAAGTTTAATTAGCTTTCTGAATTCATGTCTTACAAGTTTGCTTTTTATTACTTCAGCAATATTAAGTAAAAGAAATTTCTTAATGTTGACGTAAGCAAGGCAATAGTCTTAACACTCCAAAGAGATCCTTTACAAATATTGCAATTATTAATTTAGAATTCTATTAATTTATGAAATTTTGAAACATTTAAACAGCCTTTGCCGATTTGAGCTAATCATAAAATGTTTGTTTTGTCATGTCTTTTCATTTTGCTTTTTCAACTACTCTCTTCTCCATGTGTTAAGGGCTTGAATCAATGGAAAACGGTTTCTCAAACCGATATTTTGCTTGTTATATAAGAAATCGTTTTATTATCAAAATTAACTTCAACTCTATTCCCAGATATTCGATGGTGAAATCCGCCATGTTTGCTGCCTCTCGTCGAATGCGATTTAAAGGCAGGCAGAAAATTTGTCGGGAAGTCGGATTTATAATGCCGTCTCAATTTCGATACGTTATCTGACGTCATTGATATTTTAAACCAATGAAGTCCCGGGGTGTGAGGCATAATGTCCTGGCTAGGTAATCACTTAACACGAAACCCCCAGTGTTTAGTTCCCCAAGCATGCTCGAATCTTTATTTACCCACTAAAGAGACGAAAGGCGGGATAGACTTTCAGTGGACCATATCATTAGGCTATGGTAAATTCAAGTAATTTATAATTAAAGCAAAAATGTAATCTATTAAGGATGCAATATAAAAAGGGTGTATAAGCTATAGATTTTGAAAGTAATACTGTTCATGAGCATAAACAGTTTAGAATATCAAGTAAAAATGGATGCCTAATCAAGTGCTTCTGAGAATTCCTTCGAAAATAAAAATATATTTTTCACTTTTAACTTGCTTTTTTATCAGAAAATGCCAAGGTTGTCATACGTTTATTAGTTTAGTATGGAGTGTATTATTACACATTCAGTATAAAAATAGTGATCATTAAAACTAACACTGAGTTATAAGTAGAATTTTGCAATAGTATAAGAAAATTTAATGTTTATGATCATGCTGATAAAGACAAAAGTATCCGAATATGTAGAAAACGTAGAAATTGTTTATATTACAGTCATTTTGTTTAATCTATTTGTATATGTTCAGACCAAAGCCCGAAGTTTGGCCCGTTCCTGAATTAGCCGGCCAATATCGCCTCACAATGACCGGCCAATGTTCAATCTTTCCTTGATTTCGGGTTTGGCCAGCCATTTCACGAAATGGCATGGGGCGATCAGCCAAAGTCAGAAGAAACGGAAAAAAACAGAGGAGATCTCTCTGTGAGTATCGATGTAGAACTCACAGAGAGATCTCCTCTATTGCTCAGAACTCTTGGTAACAGATCACATTTCTGCTGCACATTTCTGCTGCTGCCCCAGATTCGAGTGTATTTAAATCAAACAAGATACTGAAAAATCTGAAAATTGCAGATTCTGGAGTAAATTGTTCAAATGACATTAACGAATTAATTGAAATTGATTATCATAATGAAATTATTATCATCATATTATGATAGTCTGCTCCAAAACATCAATTTTTTTTTTTACTATAGTGAATCAGATTAAAAAATGTAGTAGGTAAACTTTAAGATCTCTCTTCATAGCAAAAATATTATAGATATAAAGTGTAAAGAGAAATTCATAACTATCCTCATTTTAGATACCAAATTCCAGATACCAAATGAACTGGAAAACCTATTGCCAATACTATTTGCACAATTAATTTTATACTTCATTGTAGATTACCAAGAGATTATCTAATACATGTTTAACTTGAAGATTAACTGTACACGTAATCTATAATTGATTTTTAAGTAGAAAACCAAATTGCTTACTTAATTAATCTATCATATGGATATGGCTTGTATGTATTTTCTTGGTAACACTTCTCGATAAATTTTTTCAAAAATATCTATATATTCTCTCCGCATACATAATTTGACATCAGCATTATGACCATTAACCTCTGTGCACATCCTCAACATTTGAAGCAATACATTCGCATTTAATGTTTCATCATAATGTTTCATTTAATTCTCATTTAATGTTTCATCATATGCCACAGAGAAAAATATGCGAGGTACTCATACTGGAATTACCTGCACTACTCAATGAAATCAGCAATGACGCGAACTTTGCTCCAGGCTATGAAATGCCCCGTACAACCCAGAGTATTCCAATTAATATCATAAATCTAACAAAATTTTAATATGACTGCATAAAATTTCGTTTTAACAAGTATTGATAAATACAGTATAATGTATTCGAAGAGGTCACGGTGGCCTGCCTCATGAGGGCGTCGTTCTCATCGAGAGAAGTGAGTTCAAATCTCGACTTAGCCATGGATCCGTTGCTTTCACTAAAAACGTCAGAAGCACGTTAAAACTGGGTGTGGTTGCAATGTCCTTCAAGTGAAATGATACCTCTAGGGGTTGCAGGCCAAGTATTAAGCATTTTATGCTTGGTCCTTGCTTCAAAATCCCATAGACTCCAATCGGGGCTGCTAGTATCTAACTGGTAGAACCCAATTCAGAGCTAGGTACAGATAAGTATGCTAGTGCAACAACAATAACTGCGCATTCGATTTTGATTGAAATGATTTTGCATTCGAATGAGTATCAGCCTCTATTTAATATTTTTTTTAATTCATTCATTGTCGTGTGCCAGCTAGCTGGCAACAAAGGTGCGCTGCTCCACTTTTCCATCTGAACCATATTTTCGTGTTGAGTCCGACTTCCTCAGTACACACATGTCATAGGGACCCGTTTATAGGGTAGGCAACCATTCACAGCTCATATATAAAAGGAAAGGACAAAGACAGGATAGGTAGAGAGAAAAAGTACATCCATGCCCGAACCGGGATTCGAACCCAGGACTTCCTTATTCGTAGTCAGGCACGCTGACCACTAGACAAGTTGGTCGGCAATATATTTTTGTAATAATATATAAAAATATTAAACAACGTCAACAGTGCTTTTACCAGTGTAATAATCAATTATTCAGTGCCGAAATGATTTTGCATTAATTGGATTTATTTTTAGACTTGTGGGCTTCTTATATTTCCCTACCTTTGAAAATATCAAAGTTAGTTTAAGTGTCAACCATCAAATTTAACAGTAACAGTATATGACTCAGTCACGCCTTTTATTTTCAAACTTCTGACCGCCAAACTGCCTAAGAAGATCTATTTCCAGTTCATTTTGAGTAAGATGTCTTTCTGGAGGTATATTTATAAAGTGACCCGTATTCACATATCACAAGAGGAAAAATCTACGTTGACCGATGCATGGAAAATAACTGAAGCATAACAGCCATTTTCTATTGTTCAAAAGAGACTAAGACCGAACCCGGGACTTCCAACTTTTAAACGCACTGTCTGATCTCCTGGCTATAATGAACATAACGTATAGGTTCATATTTTGCTATAATGGAGTATTTATCAGTTTTAAGGATTCATATACCATGTTGCAGTCAAGAAAATTAAAGAACTCATGTTTTTCCCAAAATTAGTCATTATAAAATTAATTTCCCAATAATGAAGGGTTTTGAAAAAAAATTAATGGATTTTTAATTACTTAAAACTTGTTGATTTTAAGAATTTATGAATCTCGTTTTATGCAGGAAAATTAAGGAAACCATGTTTTTTTTTCCAAAAATTAATCATTTTTACAAAAATTAAATTGGTAATAATAAAATAATTTCCAAGAAACTCGATAGAAATTTTTCATTGCTTAAAATTTCTTGACTTGCTTTTCGAAGTTTTTATTTCTTTCAATTAAAATATAGATATATAATTCTAGTTCAATCATTCATTGTCGTGTGCCAGCCAGGCAGGCAATGTGGGGTGCGCTGCTCCACTTTTACAACTGAACCCTATTTTGGTGTGGAGTCACATTTCCTCAGTACACACATGCCATAGGGACTCGTTTACAGGGTCAGCAATCATTCACACCTCATTCATACAAGGAAAGGACAAAGACAGAATCGGGCTTCGAACCCAGTACCTCCTTATCCGCAGTCAGGAACGCTGTCCACTAGACAAGTTAGTTGGCATATACTTCTAGTTATTTCTGTCAAATGTTTTTTGATCGATTGTTAATTTTGATGAATATTATAATGACAATTTTTGTAATTACATGTAAAAAAATATCTCTTTTCAATAATCTTAACTTCAGATTTTAATTGAAGTAGGCTTTTATATATTTTTGATGTTCATTTATGTTAATACGTTATCACGTAATTTAGCATACAAAAATATTATGCAAAAAATACAGTCTTTGTGGACTGAATAGTTTTATCACACAGATATTTATATGTTCTGGAGTTTTATAAGGAATAAAAAATCAAAAGTATTTAAAGTATTGTTGTATTTAATGTTAATATAAACACGACTGTGTAATTCATAACATTAATTTCAGTATTAGTTAAGCGTATAACTCTAATAATTAAACTCGTGATTGCTGGTAAATCCTTACTAATTTCATTGTCAAATATATGATATACTAAATCCAATTCATGACCTACGTTCATAATAAACTAGATCCAGTACAATAATGTCATATTGTAAACACTCTCTGTAAATCGTCACGCAATCAGTGCAAAATTTCATTTCAATAAAGTCAGACAATCAATTCCATTCGAAAATTCCATATCATGCGCAGAAATTCCTATAATTCAAGGTTTGAACTCTCTATTGGACTGATTATACTAATTATTGAGATATAAATGTTTCGTTTTAAATATAAAAACTATGCATTTTAATGTCTCAACAGTTTAATTAAGTCTTTATGAGAGGAAGATGTCATAATTATATACCTATTGTGATTACTTAAAAGTTTATAATTAGAAAATAAATATGTGACTTAATGTTTCTCAGCAAGTTTTTTTTCTAACTGTAACTAAACTGGTTTAAATGAAGACCTGAATTCTTAATGAAGAACCTACTTAATTTGATTTAATAATTATTCAACTGAATTTAACAAAGAATATTTAATGAAATTTTAAAATAAATGAGTTCTCAAAGCACTAGTTTAAAGTATAAACTAAATTGTACAAATATTACTTATTCTTTACTGCACAATTTGAAAAGGTTTTGGGATATTTTCCATTCTTGTGGCAATTAGAACGTTGAATAGCATAGACTCACAAACAATATTAGAGGATTTTTTTCTTGTGCCATTTATATTAATTTTTAATACTTTGATTTAATTACAGATATTTTATATTATAATAAACTTTGCTCACAAATGCAACAATAATAAGAAATGATATTAATTTCTTCTTACTATTATTTACTCGTTTCTTATGGTCACATTTATTAAAAATTATTACTCATTTTCTATTCATTCCGCAATGAAAATGAAAACTTTAATGTTAGCTTAGGTAGGATATTATTCTCTTAAGGTTTAAAAGAGATTGTTTAATAATATTGCAATTATTAATTTAGAATTCTATCAATTAATGAAATTTTAAATTATTTAAATCGTTCTTGGCGATTTAAACTAGCCATAAAGTGGATGTTTTGTCTTGTCGTTTTCATTTTACTTTTTCTTCTGGGTAACATCCCAGTACACATAAAGCGTTTAGCACGGATTTTTAAAATGTAGGCAATTCTTAACAATCACCATATGTGAGTGTTTCGCAATAAAAAAATTGTGAAACTCACAAAATGGCGGTAAAAAGTTTACTGTACGCCCACCCTTGGCGAAATTTTCAAAAAGTCGCCAAGGCTGTATGACGTCATACTTATGACGAATTTCCGATCGGGAAAACGGCGGGAGGAAACATGGCTGAAATAGTGACAAATATTTCATACATTGTTGGTATCTATCAATATACTCAACTAATTTTACAAAATTAACAAAAAACGCAAATTTATAGATTTCAAACATCAATGGTAAAATAATAAAGTTGATATGTTAAATTATCCATAAAATTTTTTGATTAAAACAAAAAACAAAAATATTTCGAATAAATATTTTGATTTCGATAAAATATTTTGATTCACAAAAATATTTCGAAAAGAACGAGGGAGCTGAAAAAAAAGAAATTACTTCGGAAACTAATGCGAATAAGGAAAATATGGGAACTTCGAAAAAGTAAATATCAGTTTTAAGAAAATCAGAATACGAATTCTAACGAAAATTCCAGAAGAATCCGAACACGAATAACAATGAAAAATAAAGCAACATTCGGAAAAGAATAAATATAAATTATTAAGTACAAATTAAACTGTTAAATAGAATATCTTTAAGAAATTAAATACAGAAACAATAATTTTAAAAATGTATATACAAATTATATAGTATTTTATAGTAATAATATAAATTATAAGAATGCCATACATAAACTAAAGAAAGAATGTATCGACACAATTTTAAACAGTAACTTTAAATTCAATTTAAATTTTTAAAGTAATGAAAAAGAGCAGTACAACCTGGAATTTAATTATCCAAACTGTCAAGAAAATTGTAAAACACATTAAATATCTTACGAAGTGAACTCGCAAAAATTTCTAGTAAAATGCTGAAATCGAACAAAATGTTTTAAATTTCATCGCGATGACGTAAAAACGGGTTGTTAAATTTGAATTTTCACCTTAATTCTTATTGGTCTTCATCTGTATGAAGAGAATCCCGCAAGAATCGCATCAGACAAAAATAAGACTCAGTTCACCAAATTTGGCTTCAAAAAAACGCGCCAAGGGTGACCGTACAGTAAAACTGAGCCAAAATGGCAATGTATAAACATATAATCCGCATCGTTATGTCGCCAAATCCATCGCGTTACGGATACAAGGATTAAGCCTCCTTCTGTTCTATTGTTAACGAGTTAACGGCTCAAATCAATCGAAAATGGCTTCTCAAACCGATGCTTTGGTTCTTATAAAAGAAATATGTAATTAACAAAATGAGCTTTGACAGTATCGATGGTGAACTTTGCCTTGTTTGCAACCCCTCGATGAATGCGATTGAAAAACAGGCGTCAAATTTGACAACAAGTCGGATTTACAACACTGTCTATATAGGAAGTGACGTAGATGAAAGATTTTCTAACTTCATGGATAATTTAAACCAATGAGAAATTTAATAAAGTGATGTTGAAATGATCTCTACTATAATGAAAGGAACAGAGCCATTTTATGGTTAAGAAGAATTTTTTATCTGTACAAAGTGTAAACATAGTAATTTTATTTACTTTAAGATATGATATTAGTATTTCAAACTTTTTTCTAATAAAAATAATATCTAATGCACATTCCTACGATGTAATACAGAATTTGTTGGAAAATTTTAATTACACATATTTAATTACGAAATAAAAACTTATATTTTAAGTTTTGTAATTTTCTAGTAATGAATCATTTTTTTATTCGAATCAACTTTTAAATATGATAAAAATTAAATCTGTTCTCATTTGACAACATAGATGAACATCATGAAACAACATCATTTGACAACATCATGAAAGAAAATGTAGAATATGGTACTTCAAAAGCGACACCAATAAGATGAATTTAGCATCAATGATTTCAACAGTGCTTTGAAACATTCACTCAGAGAAAATCAATTCTGGTGGTATAAGACATTTATAAATATATCTGTTTTAGTTGCAGAAAACAACATAAATACACTGGAATATTAGTATTTAAAAGACAGTTTTTTAAACCCAATAATGAAATATTTGTAGTCGAAAGCTTTTTTCATAAAAATATATTAACAAACTTGCATTTAATTTATTATTCTATATTAATTTGACACCACATTATGTGCCGCCTAACTGCTTCTTAAGACTATATAAAAGAATTTCTAATCAGGTCTGCAATTGGAAAAAAAAACCCGAAAGTTTTCATTTAATCCCAAAATCCAAATCTCCCCAATGACAGTGCATGTAAAAAGGCAGACAAATGTAACATTTATCATACTTTGTTCAATAGATATTAGTTATTAAAATACCTAGGATAGTATCAAACTGCCATATTTTAGATTAATTAAAACATATAGATATTATTTTAGTAAGTAAATTATAGATAAGGCTTTTACACACTAAATTAATAAGATCTATAATTTTTTTTATTTTTCATTTATTTGATTTTGTAAATTCAATCTCTCTTTTAATAATGCAAATAATTTTGACATGTTACAGCGATTTAAAGTAAAACAGTGTAAAATGCGATGGAATAATTGAAAAACTTTCCTTCGTGACATCACGGATTTCGCAAGTATAATAAATCAAAGCTTATAATGATATGTTATATTTTGTCTGAAAAATAGATTTCGATTTCGCCGACTGGAGATCAATTACCTCGTCTATTCGAGGGTTGACTGCTTCTTCGAAATTCTGAAATCGAAAGCCATCCGATTGCGTTGATGTATTCTGGGAGAGACACCCCATTTCGAGCATTGATCGGGGCTTCATCAACAGAATGGTGGTTCTCTTATCGCTTTCAACAAAACTTGTGCTCAAATCACTTCTCTAATCTTGCACGCGTTTTCAAGAAAATGTAACTTTTTAAATTAAGAAACTCGAGATTCGAAAGAGAAATCACACTTTTCAAGCACAGTTTTAATTGCATAAACTTTCTATTTAAAAGAAATTGACCGATAAAATCGGAAGAATTTAATGTTTCGTAAACTGCTGTTCAATATATTAAGTATGAAATATCATGTTTGACATATAAATACACGTATTTTTTTATTAATTATATATACTATTGTTGTCTACAATCTATTTGCATTTTTTTCAATTATCACTACATGCATTTATAATATTGAATGCTGTGCATATTACATGTTTGTGAATACTTTTGAACATTTATATATATTTATGTTTACCTCTTAGCATAAATTTACGAAAGCTATAAAAAAATAAATTTTTTAAGAATTTTAAGCTAACTGTTAAATTATGCTAATATTATGAAATATATTATATAAATATATATAAAAGTATATTGTATGTATATGACTACAGATAAGGAGGTCCTGGGTTCGAATCCCGATTCGGGCATGGATGTATTTTTCTCTCTCTATCTATCCTGCCTTTGTCCTTTCCTTGTATGAATGAGGTGTGAATAGTTGCCTACCTTATAAACGGGTTCCTATGCCATGTGTGTACTGAGGAAGTCGGACTACACACTAAAATATGGTTCAGTTGGAAAAGTGGAGCAGCGCACCCCATATTGCCAGCCTAGCGGGCACACGACACAACGACAACAACAACATATCTAATTTCACTTACTATAATAATTTCCAATTTTTTTTCCTTTCTTACTGCGAATAAGAGATTTATGAATTTCCAACACACGCTCACTCGTCTTTTTCTAACTTAATACGTGTGTGATCCATATGTTTCCTATCTAAATCTTTCTCGCTCTGTGTAAACAGATAATTTTAATGATATTCTTAATAAAGTTCATATAGTCTATTCTGCAAATTAATTATATCTTCAACGAACAGAGCTTGTAAATCCTCATTCCTACCATTCACTTGGAAAATTCTGCGATCTATATCACAAAAATCTTGATTAAAAGTTTAAAAAAAAATCTTAACTGACGTTAGATACTGTTTCATTCCTAATAAATAATACTAATTAATTGAAATGCTTTTATATCACAATTTTATTGATGAAAAGTAGAGAAAACAATGATGATAAAAAACTTGTATGACAACTTTTGCTGAATCTTAGATTTATACTTTTTTCAGCTTCTGAACATGTTTCAAAACAGAGTTTTGTACAATGAATGCAGTGTGTTAATGCATATAGTGTCCCTTAGTGTAACTCCCAAAAATAGCTATATTTTTTATTACAGCCAGTTTTCTTTAATTTATTGATTTTATTGATATAAATTAGTTATTAAAATTATCACTCAATATGTGTGTGTGTGTGTTTGTTTGTGTGTGTGTACTGAAATTCTATTCGAAAACTATATCCAAAGATACAATTAGGTAAAGTATTTACACATATGAGCAATCTGACAAGTTTTGTGCCTTCTTTGCTTGATGCAAATATTTAAAGTCCGGTATTATATCCTCCATCCAAGATTATTTCTTCTCCCTATATTTCCTAATATTGTTTGTAATTTGTCTAAATTTAAGTTTTTATTTTATGAGATATTATTGTCATATAGCCGTTCGATGTATTTTTAAACTTTTATCTATGCTAAGGATATTTTTGTTTAAAATATTTAAGAGAAACGAGATAAATTATTCATATTCTTAGAATTTATTCCCAACAAACAGCAATATTGAAAACATAATTTTAATATACTAATTCAGAAAATTTCCTAGAATCTGCTTTCTGCTATTTTCGATAACGTGTTATTATAATATTAAAGAACTCTGATATCTTGTGAGAAGTTCTTGATTGGATCCCACAAACCTCAGTTTTTCATTTCGCATTCAATATTTAATAATATTGTACCGAGCTCCACGGGTTCGTGTTGATTGAGAGTTGAATAAAGCAACCACTTAATGAACACAAGACTTTTATTCGTAAAAACTTCACTAGATAAACGAAATTCCCGCTGTAACAATCACAATTATACAGCTACAATTCGTCAGATACAATAAGAAATAGCTTCCAATCACAGGTCTCAAATACCTCAGACAGAGAACAACTAGCAGTCACAACTAATCGTCTTCACTCACTGACTGTCTTCACAAAACTAAACTCTTCCATGTCGGGCTGCGGTATTTATACCTGACTTGGCGGAGAAATCTACCAATTTCGCCAAGGTTCTGGAAGCTTCTAGGATATCTCGAAAAATATTGGTCCTAGAGCTTAGGTGATGGATGTTTCCAGAAGTATCGATTTCTCGCCAAGTCGCCAAAAATCTCGCCAACCATCGCCAAGTCGCCAAGAATCTCGCCAACTGTCGCCAAGTCGCCAAATCATTAGGAAATCCGCTTTTAAACTATAACACGTCTAAATACCGCAATTTTTGCCCAAAATGTGAGAATTTCTGATCTGTCTGAGATATTTTAAGACAAATATAATCATTATTTACAAATTTGTAACATTATATATATATATATATATATATGCCGACCGATGACTGAGTGGTTAGCGCTCCAGACTCCTTAGCTGTGGGTTCTGGGTTCGAATCCCGGTTCGGATATGGATTTACTTTTTTCTCTGTTCTCTCTGTGTTTCTCTATCCTTTCTTCCATGATGATGTATGAATGTGGCCCACTCTATAAACGGGTTTGTGGTGGTATGACGCGGGTAACGCTACTCGCCTCCGTGACTTGCTTCACAGGTGCCCGCTGGGTAACGACATATGAGTAGCAGATTCTGGCCTTGTTGTGGCATAGGGTTCAACCTTGAAGTGCCCACCGTTGGAAAAAAATATATATAATGTATGTAAACCTTTACGACCACTTTTCACATAAAAGTAAATAGAGAAAGGAAAGATAGCAGCTTAAAACGTAATTCCTAAATTTATCAAATCAAAAATGTAAATTCTATAATTAAATGATACTAGTAGCAAATTTTTAAACTGAACAAATAAATGTATTCATTAAGGCAGAAAGAAAGTTTAAATATTAAACTATTTCATATCGAAAATATTTTCATTAAACAAGAACGAAATGTATTTAATATTTTGTCGCTACATAGTCACAATATAAGAATGAATCACAGGAAAAGGAACGAAAGACACATGATTTCAATGCATCTTATATGAGCCAATTCTCTTTCATCACAACTGTTTCATTAGTACAAGCGCCTTTGGTAAATCAGAGCTGATTAGCTTTAATTCCAACAGTATGCCTTTTAAATCATCCGAACAAACAGCTCATTTCACGAGAAGTGGATGTGTGTACCGGAGAAATAGATGAATGTTCTGTGGCTGATTTTGGTTAAAAATCGGGTAGTTATATATGTATATACATACCTGTGTGTGAATGCATATAGTGTAGTTTTGGCTATGTATGTAGGAGTGTACTAATAAAATAGAGTTAATTTAGGATATTCTTTTGCATTTTTGTATACATGGAAAACGTTAAGCGAAGGAGTGGCCTATACTTGAGTACACCCCTCAGTTTCTAGCCAATTTAGAACCATATTGTTAGCGATGTAGGTTAATTTCTGGTTAGTCGATCGTGTCTTCAGAGATATCTTGTTTTTTAAACACGCACAAAAACAAGTTTGGTGAAAAAATAATCGTCAATTTTCGCCAAAATGCACACTAAAGTATATTTATCCATTAGAATCACACGTTTTGTGCAATACTTTTGGGATAAATATGAATTTCAATATATTTTCTGAATATTAAACTAATTCTATTTTACTAAATGTATGGCTTAGAAAAATATTAAATATTTTAAATATATAAATTACGAAATCATAATTACAAATTTCAAAATTATAATTTTATTTAACAAAACAAAAGTATATTAGTTTTATAAATTAAAATAAACTTTTGTTCTGTTAATTTATTTTCATTTCAAAGAAATATATTCATTTTTACATTATTCATATTCAAAGAAATATACCAGCTATAATTAGTTTTTAAATAAGGGCTGACTATCATTGTGATTCATTGTCAATGAATAAAACTAACATTTTTTAGAAGAAAAATCTTCATTGGTTATCTTAATAAAATTACAGATTACATATTACAAATAAATTATAGATTACAAAATAAAATCACATATATACAATACATTTCCTATTATGTATTGTAGTTCCAACATTATATTTTCAGTATTGTATTTATTACTTTATATTTATATATGTTTTTGCTTTATATTAATATATATATATATATATATATATATATATATATATATATATATATCAGTGGCGTGAGGTAGATTTTCATGGAGGGTGTGCAGAGACACAAGCTTTAATAATAAAACCATAAAGATGTACATTAAGCACTTCTTTAACTTTTTATTATTCATTTGTACACAAAATCCATACATCTATCCGTATTATTAAGAAATCATCAATTACATGATCAAAAAACTCTGGTTTGGACTGTAATAAGTGTAGCATTTCTTTTTCTATTGTTATTAGAGATAAATTGCTTAATTTATCCTGGCTCATTGTATTGTATGCATTATTTTTTACTCTTTTCAATGATGAAAATGATTTCTCGAAGCAGTTGAAAATAGAATTGTACAAATTAAATGCGCCAATTTATTTACTTTACTTAGGGCATATGTCAAATCATTCAGCATTATAAAATAAATTCTTTTCGTGGTATGACATTCTACGATAAATTCATTTCGTGTTATGACTCAATACGATTAATAACGCATAATTCATTGGTTAGCTTTAAAAAAATAAATATTTTGCATAAGCATTCTTTAACAAATTAAGGCATTCATCCGGAAATTTACTATGATATTTCTTAAAGAAATTGAAATTCAGTAGTTCAAAAAATTTGAGCGATTTTAATTTTTTAAAACGGACATCTAACTGACAATAAATAGTGTCCATTATTTCATACTATAAATTTTTAAAATGTTGGTCTACACTTGACTTTTGAAAATTTACACGACGTTTATTTTAAATTTGGAAGACCCACTACAAAAACAATCTCTTCATAAACTTCATCAAGTTCAACAGAAGTTCGCATATTTTGAATTGCATCTTTTACTTTCTCTACTTTTTGAATAATTCATGCTATATTTAAGTTAGTTTTTTTGTAAAATATCACAAATAGAGCATCAGTATAACTAAACACTGGTAAAAATATTTAGGAGAAAATTTCCATTAAATTCTTCAAAAAACTTGAGATATCTCCTTGCAATATTAATTATAATGTTATCCCAGCCTTCTGGATTCTCAATAATATTTTCAAATAAATCAGATAAGCCTTGCCTTTCGCTTTTTATGGTATTTACCAAACGATATCAATAATTTCAACGTGTTGAAGTTAATTTTGGAAATTTTCCTTTAATAATTTCTTTTAAAACATGATTTATTTTTGTAGACACCTTAAAAAAGGATGCTATGCCAGAAATTAGTGCAAAAAATAATTTACAATATTTTGTAAACAATCCAGATTGAGACAGAACTAAATTAAGTACATGTGTACAACAATGCGCAAACATAGCTTCTGGGAAAGTGCCTTTAACTTTTTTCTGCATCCCGTTCTGTGCTCTTGCCATGACTGCCACCCCATAGTACGTTTGGGAAATCAGCTGTTTTCACACTCCCAACTCAAAATCGCTTCTTGCTCAGCATTACACAAAGCTTCCGCTGAACGATCACCATTAAACATCTTTAAAAAACAAAAAAATCTTTCCACTGGTGCACTACAATTATTAACATATTGTAGCACAACCGATAATTGCGATTATGAGATATGCCAGATGTTTCATCCAGCATAATAGCAACGAATGGTGTTTCTTTTACCTCATTCCTAATTTCTGAAATTACTGCAATATTTTTATAGATGCAATAATATCATTTTTTATTCTATTAGAGGTTCCTAGAAATACAGTTGCAGTTCTCAGATGGATTACTAAAAGGTCGTCATATTTACTAATTTAAAGTTATTAATTCTATATAATTTTCTTGATTAAGGGAATTTATATTCTCATTTTGTCAAAGAAATGCATCTTGTTTTGCAAAGTAACAAACTACATCTATTAATCTCTTGAGAATATTTATATTTTTTTTGTTACTTTTTCACTGTGTTGAACAAATGATGTTGAAGAATTTTGTTGAATCTGTCCTGACGGTACCAAGTGTTTTTAACAGTATTACGGCATTTATGCGAGATTGTGTGTTTTTTAATGTTTCTTTGCACTTTCGTGGAGATGATTTAATAAATGTAGCCTTGTTTTGTACAGACTTTCTTATCGTTTTTAATTACAAAAAAGTAAACATAGCCAGCAGTACAACTTATTCAATTCACTACAACCGGTTAATCATTTAAATTTTTCATAGATAGATTTTTGAAAATGTCGTACACACACTGTTGTCCTTCAATCTTAAAGTTTTTCAATAAAATAATATTCGGTTATCTGTCTATTTTATTTATTTAATGATTTCGTTTTTTGTAGTAACATGTCGTCTCAAAAATGGATTTTCCAATAAATCTTTAATTATTGAGACATCTGAGTTCTCCATTCTGAAATGGGTTATTTATTGTGAATATAAATTTGAAGATTACAGTAAATAAAATATTTACTTACGAGTAATCGAGGTATAATTATAAAAAAGATAAATTTATGAGAAGCCTACTAGCACTGAAACAAAAATAATATCTTGTGTTGTATGGTGTCATATCAGCGGCGAAAAACAACTCTTCGGGCTTCCACGAAATACCTCATCAAGAGCTCAATTGTGCCGACAAACCGAACGTCTGTTCCACGTGTAGAGGATTTCACTACACGTTGGCACAATAGAACGAACTGTTTCTTGTTTGGTTTGTGAATTTATTAAATTACTAAATATAATTTAATCCACATCCACGCAATTAATAATATTAATTGTTTTTTAACATTTTGAAATCATTTATTCTGCGAAAAACATCTTCACAATTTTTAAATACAAAACCA
This sequence comes from Latrodectus hesperus, assembly GCA_037975125.1. Taxonomy (NCBI): domain Eukaryota; kingdom Metazoa; phylum Arthropoda; class Arachnida; order Araneae; family Theridiidae; genus Latrodectus; species Latrodectus hesperus. The sequence goes on from JAJQOW010000021.1 coordinate 1,574,012, forward strand.
GGGCTATGGTGTTACAGATACTGCCTGTAAGTCACAATGAATGTTAAAATTTTGACTGCTCTGTTAGAATTCATTTCTTTTTTGTTTAACAAATCAAAATTGCTTTTCAGCCAATTACTTCTGTAAATATAATATATCACCGAAATTACTTTACAATACTAAAACATTACCCTTTATATTGATAAAATACGTCTTTTATATAACCATGAAAACAAAATCGTACAATATATAAATTTAAACATCATTCGTCTGCAAAATCGAATGGCCAGTTAATCGGCTAAAACACCAAAAGCGCTTCAGCATGTAAGTCCTCGCTGTAATACAACGCTTAATAAACCGTACCTTCGGATGATTTTGAATGCCAAGTGCAGGGGAAATATAGCTGCACTTGCCTCAGTGCTATAGTATGCTATGCTTCTCCAGTAGCCCATACGTATAAAGCGTGGTTCTTTATTAGTGCGCAGTGCGTACACATCAAATCTTCATACGTTCCTTTGCTTTTGAACACGCTACGTGGTGCAGTACCTAGTACCACACGCACTGCGGAAATATATGTAAGCGAATCACACACACAGCATAATATTGGAATATATAATAAATAATATTTATTATATCCACATAAAAATAGGTAGACATAGGTGCAGAAAATTATTGTCGCTCATAATTTTGCCAGGGTGTGCAATGCACAAATATATGGACCGCATGCCACTATATATATATATATATATATATATATATATATATATATAATATCATTATCTTAATAAGTAAAGAGAAAAATAAAAAACAATTGTTAGTTGTTTATTTGTTTAAATCACTAAACGAATAAAAATAGAGGTAAATATAAACTTTTAACCCTATAAAACTTTTCTCGCACAAGTCAGAAAAATGCATTAGTAACTTCCAGCGAACATAGGTATTTCTTTTTATTATTTATTTTATATATAATATCATTATTTCTATAGGTTTTGTAATGAATAGAGCCTAAGTAATTCATTTCTTTGCATTTAGATTTTCAACAAATGTCATATGTAATTAATTATCTAGTTATTAATCATCCCAAATTATTTTAAACCTTTGTACATATTGTTTTTAATTTGATGGTATGTAAAAACATTGGGTTTATTTACATAAAATTGCATTCAAATGCATTTATTTCAAAATGAATATCTTCTGTTCAAAAAGGATAAATATAAAATTCATATTCCTTTTTATTTTTTTATTAATTTTCTTTGATTTTATAAAATTATTATATATATTATTCATATTTTTTTCTTCTTTTTCAGAAAGTGTTTTTTATAACGTTTCTTCGTATTCGAAAAGATTTCATCAGTTAAAAGCACAAAATTATTCTATTGAGGAACAAATTTACAATTTTACTGTAAAAATTGAAAGTCAAATTATAAACTCAGATTATCTCATTGACCTTATTACTTTTTTAAGTTTGTTTCTATTCTTCAGAGGTATTCATTGTTAGAAGTATCTATTTATATTCAAAATATCGTAGATAGCAATATTTTTACAATTTTATAGAATTCAGTGATAAATGACGACTATGGTTCAAAAATATGGTCAAATTTGTTGTGTTTAGCGACTTTGTTACCTAAAACTTTTAAAAGGACTTAGAGAAAGGTAGAATGACTGATTAAGGTTCTGGGTAAGAATACATTTGTACTAGGTGTTATAAGGTCTCAAGTCTGATTATACTCACACTTGAAAACAGAAAATAAATGTTGCATTTCAAATTCCTGTGTATAAAAATTCCAGCATATGTGACATTTCTTTTTATTACAGGTATAAAATGTTGTACAATAACTGTAATCTGTAAACAGGTGTTAAAAATTTCCGACTATAATATTTAGGTGTTATACGAATGTTGAAAATTTTTTCAATATTTTTATATATTCCTGCACGTTTTAAAATTTTTCTTACAATGACTATAATCCGTAAAAGAGATATTAAACACTTTATGACCATCAATAAAATGTAATTCCGATGTTAAAATTTCTTGTAAGCTTTCATAAGCATTTATGGGATAAAAGGTTGGTACTAACAGTAAAGACTAAATGAAATATTAAGTACTTGATAGTTTTTTACGAAAAAGTAAATAAAAAGGAGATTTTTATGCTAAGCAAATAGAATATTATTTTTTTCTGGAAATACATGAAAATCAATTGAATTATATTTGAAATGTATAAAGTTAAAGTATTTCAATTACATACATGATTATTGAAATTTTTCGCATACTATTTACTGTTTCTTTTCATCTTTATATAATTCTGTTTCAGTAAATGTTATGTAAAAATACGCATCTAAGGAAGTTATTCAATATTACAACTACTTTCGCTGCAAAAAATACGTCTTACCATTTTTTAATCTATATACGTTATGAAATCCATTGTATTTCAATTTTATTGGCAATTATTCTAAACTATTTAAATCAAGCCTGCTTGCAATAAAGCCAAACATCAAAATAAAACATTAATTTCAATTATGTGTGAAGTAATATATTGAAATTTATGTGTTCATAAATTTAAACATATTGAATAATACATTTTATACATTCCTAATATGATAGTTCGATAAAATTCTAATCATTTTATAAAAATGATAAATATTGTTTTCAAAGAGCAGTAATGTTTTAAGGTTTATTTTTGTCATGCTCAATTTTCTGTATGTAGTAATATTAGTTTTAAACGTATTTAATCCAGATGGAAAATACGTTATTCAAACAATAATAAAATTAAAAGCTAAATTTAGATCTATTTCAACATTTGGAATATAGAGGTTAGTAATAATGCATATAAGAAAAAGTAATATAGGACATAAAAAACAAGATTATTTTTTTAAATTATACTCCAAACTGTACTTCTAGAAACAGTCAAGAACTTTAAGTTCCCTTTATAGATCTCACATTTTAAGATTAGTATTTTTCTGTCAAAAAAGTCTCCAGATTTAAATCAAGCATTCTAGCAATGAAACTATGGAATTGGAATTGTGTAGAGCAGAAATTTAAAGCAAGAAAATTTAACAATGTTTGCAAATTTGAATGGTTGTATTAAAACTTACAAGGCTGAAGAACAACATGTAAAAGTTATAACCACTGAAAATCATTTAGCAATGCTAGCAAAGAATTTTAAAAAGTACTTTCTTGCTGACGACAAACTGATATCAAGTTACAAGTGGGTGAGGGATCCATTTCAAAATATTCCCGAAGGACTCTCAACTGAAAAGGAAGAAATTTTCACAGACTTCACGGCAAGGGGTGAAACCAAAAGACAATTGAGTAATAAATCACTCTTTGAATTTTGAGCAAAAGCGGATGGTGAGTTTTCTGCTCTAAAAACAAGGGCATTTCGCATTCTACTACCATTTTCAACATTTTACCTTTGTGAAACTGGATTTTCTGCGGTGGCTTCTTTGAAGACAAAATATAGATCTCAGCCAAATATAGAAAAAGAACTGAGAATGTCTATTTATAATATTAAACCCTCTTTCGAAAAACTTTGCTCTGAAAGACAGGCCCAAGGAAAAGTCACTAATGATTATTAAATTTGTTTTTAATTTAGTAAGTTGTTTTATAATTTAATAAGTTAATTATTAAATGTGTCGAAATATATTTTGTTTTGTCTGTGTGTGTGTTCTTTCCTTTCAGTCACTTAATAAAGTTTATTAAATAACATTTTCTCGTGGATATGCTCGCGCCCCCTAGGGGGGCACGCCTGAAAAGTTTGAGAATCACTGGCGTAAATAATAGTTCTTTTTCATACAATGGAAAATAATTAAATTTTGCTGTATTAGGTTGTTTTATGCCCTTTGTGACCGTAATGCTGCTTTTAACCGACAAAATTATCACCAAGCAATCTTTTGCACCAAGTAACTTTAGCCTTGTTCAGCATTTAGCTTATTTATATATTGGATTTAAAATAAAATTTTGAGTCAATAAAATCAATGTCTCTACGTTATATTATTTTAGTTTCTACGTAAGAAACACGCGATTTCTTTAAGATCATGAGCGAATGGAAAAGAAACAAATATTTGTTTTGAACTAATAATATACTGTTTTGTTGTTGCTTAAAAGAGTTATCAAGAACTATGCTAGATGAGATAATCTAAACAAGTAAATTACCTTTGGCTTTATTTTGTTCATATTTTTAAAAATAATTAGGTTTCTATAGTTCCAAAGAAACCGAATGAAGTTTATTTTTCTCCTAATGAATATCTTTGAAAGTAGAAAAACTTCAAGTATATTTTACAAATAATACTTTATAAAGATAATTTTCTGTAGATAGACTTTCCTTTATAAATAAAAATCAACATAAATTTAGAAATAAAACTACTTATTGGCAACAACATGATTTTAATTAAAAATTATTATCTGTGTAATTATTTTATTTAACTACATAATAAATGAAATATTACATAATTTCTTTTTTACTAACAATATATAATATGTATTATTCTTTTCACAGTTTACGACTGAATTTTGTACTCTTAACAAACGTGCCGACCGATGGCTGAGTGGTTAGCGTTCCTGACTCCTGAGCTATGGGTCCTGGTTTCGAATCCCGGTTCGGGCATGGATGTTAATTTCTTTCTTTGTTCTCTTTGTATTTCTCTGTCCTTTCTTCTGGGATGAAGTATGAATGTGGCCCACCCTATAAACGGGTTTGTGGTGGTATGGCGCGGGTAACGCTACTCGCCTCCGTGACTTTGATTCACAGGTGCCCGCTGGGTAACGACAAATGAGTTGCAGTTTCTGGCCTTGTTGTGGCTTAGGATTCAACCCTCAAGTGCCCGTCGTTGAAAAAAACAAACAAACATGAAGCTGCTACATTTGTTATAGATCTAAGGCAAATTTGTTGTCTGAAATAATAGATAAGACAGACAAACCAAAATGATAAGTAAAAGAGAAACATTAAATTATTGAAAATAGCAAAACCAGACTTGAACATAAACTATTCAAGTATATGCTTTTATATTAATAATTTATTCTAAAATTATTGCTTTTATGTATTAATAAATTAAATAATATTTTCTTTTAACTAGATTATTTAAATTTTTTTAAAAACTCTCTTACACAAAAGGATGATGTATTATTTAAATAAAACAAACATCTAATGGATATTTAATGTATGTGATTTTACAAATATAATTGTAATTTATAAAAATTCTATTATATTTGAAAATGCAATTAGAATTCCATTAATAATAATGCTATCATTTTTATGTTTGAAATATCTTTCATATTTTTTATGAAATTTAAAATGAAAACTATCAGGTTATCTTTAATAATCAAATTGATTTTTAATGAGATTCAATTATTTTTTAGGCGACTCTCGAAGCTGAAAGATTCACTTAGAATAATTATTTTATACAGTCTTTCATTTTTTCATATATTCTTTTTAAATTAATGTAACACAATTTCTTATCAAATTGAAAAAAATTTTTATGTAAGAAATTGAACGCACAATCTAATATGAATCTCACAACTACATGATTACGAAAAATTAAATGAGCTCAGTAATAATTTATTATTTTTCACTGCAAAAAGAACTAAATTTTAATTAGAATTCGAGCATTATATTTTTTCATGGATCTTTGGGTGTTAAGTTCATTTTAAAAACTTAATTATTGAAAAATTCATAGCTTTAATTGTATTATATGAAACACACACACACACACACACACACACACATATATATATATATATATATGTATAAACGAGTTTTCACAAGAAATTATAAGAAATTCGTTTTCAAGAAAAATCCTTGAAAGTAACTTCCGGTTAAAATATTTTATTCAAACACTTCAATGATAAAAAAATGTAAACCATGATTTCCTTTACATTCAAATAAAAAAACCTTTTAAAATTGTTTTTTTAATAAACATTTGTTAGATATAATGTACATCATTTTTCTTAGTGTATTATATACATATATATATATATCATATTTCTTTAAAGAATATTATTTATATATAATATATTTCTTTAAATATATAACTTCACTTCTGTTATTTCATTCTTTGGTAGTTAAAAAATGATGTACTTATTTTATTCTCAGACATTACAACGGTATAGAGCATTCAGCAATTCCTTAGAGGAAAAATTCTTTCATTAGCTTTGCGGGAACAAGTATTTTAGCTGAGCGCAGTTATATTTCAATTCTTAAACTGCTTCAATATATATTTAACAAGAGAGATCGGCGAGCAGTTTGCCGAAGCACTTTTTAACAAAACTGCGCATGCTCCACTCTATAAAAAGAGTAGGTGGGAGAGGGTCAGCCAATCAAAACACTGACTCACGAATCTTGCTGATGGTGCTAGAAGAACAGTTTCCGCCAACTTCTCTCAATGACTGTCAGGGGAAACGGCGATTGAGTCGGATGTTCAAAGCTACTTTTCAAAAGTTCACATTATTCCGTTCACTTGAACTGTAAGAACCTTAAATCTTCAAAGTAAGTCATTTTCCTTAAAATTTTAACATTTCATTTTTTAAATAATTAAATTGAACAATAAATAAATTTTTGAATCAAAATTTATACGTAACTTTTTACTTTGATCGTAAAAAAATAAAGTATTTATAAATTAGTGTAAAATTGCACATCTCGATAATAATTTATTATTTTTTCCCATTACGACATCTTAATATAAAACTCTTTTCCAAAATTGATGGCTTAATATTTGTAAATTTTGCTTAGTCAAACTAAAAACATTTAAAATAAGGAAATTAAGTAAGAAATAATATTAAAACTACGAACTAAATATGATGTGTAATAAATTAAGTTTAAAATGTCTATTTGGTTTCAGTATTGACACAATTAAAATTCCTATGACATTTCATTTTTAATCTTTGTTTGTACAATTTTTACAAAAATGTAAAAATGTATAAATCCCTACTGAAGATTCCTATATTCTATAGTATTTCTAGTAAAACAAATTTGAGACTTGTTCGCATGAAAGAATTATTTCTATGAATCAAATTTGGTATTAAAATTAATAAATTTAAAATAAAATATTGCTATTTGTTCAGAAATGGCATTCAAATAGGAAACCTTTTGAATAAGAATGCACCAAATATTATGTTGTATTATTTATGTGAAACAATATTTTATTATTTATGTGATTCTTACTAGTTTAATAGTTGATTAATTTTATGATATATTGCATAAATTGTATGTTATTTTTTTAATCAAATCACTAAATTGCTATTGCATATAATTTTATTCATGATATTGCTGAAAATTTTAATATATAAAACTGTATTTTAAATGGAATATTTTTAAAAGATTATCAAAGTTCGAAATATCAACTTGGTTATTTAGATTGTATAATTAAATAGTAAAACACCCCTGCATTTCATTTTTTAATTATATTCTTACTTAATTCCTTAAATGCCTTAAATTTTGATAATTACATGTAGTTAATGGAATTTAGTCAGGTAAATTTGTATTGTCTTAAGTATTTTCTCTTATGACAATCAAATTACTTTAATTTTATTACTGTAATGAATTACAAGAGTATATTTTTCTGATTTCTTAACAAAGTATAATTTTATCTAATTAATTTGGAAAAAAACATACATTAATTTAATAAAAACAGATATTAAGTTTGCTTAAATAAATATAATTTCAAAAAGCATTATCGTGAATTTATCTAGGATTAATGAACGTTTATTTTTGGCACAATGCAAATTTTTACAAATATTATTTAATGTGACTCATTATTTCATATATAATTCCCTTTAAATCAGGTTTTAATAGATCTTCATTTATAATATTTCTTTCACTTACAATTTTTTGCACTTTGATAAGTATTTTAATTTTTATTGCTAGAAAAATATTATATATATATATATATATATATATATATATATATATATATATATATATATATATATATATATATATATATATATATATATATATATATATAATATATATAATATAAATATACACACACTTTAATAGCAATTAGAGCATCATCAATGGTGCAGTTTGTTAAAGGGTTCATTCTCATTATCACACAAGGTAGTGAATTTTGTCCCAATTGAAGATCCTTGTCTTAATGTCTAATTAAAGTTTTTTTTCAAAAGAAAAATTATTTTTACAATTAAAATAGTGATGATCGATAAAGCATTCAAAAATGCTATTTTACTAATTTATATAAGATACTGCCGCCCAGCCGGTCTAGTGGTCAGCGCGCCTGACTGCGAATAGGTAGGTCCTGGGTTCGAATCCCGGTTCGTTCATGGATGTACTTTCTCTCTCTGTCTATCCTGTCTTTGTCCTTTCCTTGTATGAATGAGGTGTGAATGGTTGCCTACCCTGTAAACGGGTCCCTATGGCATGTGTGTACTGTGGAAGTCGTACTCCACACCTAAAATGGTTCAGTTGGAAAAGTCAAGCAGCGCACCCCATATTGCCAGCCTAGCTGGCACACGACAACAACAACAACATATAAGATATTAATATGGACGTTTCACATAATAGTGGACAGTTTAACAGCGAAAAGTCAAGTAAAGGCATTTTAATTGTCCCCATGTAAATTGTCTTCCTGGAGGACTTTTCATGGATAGCGTGTCGTATTCATTCGTGTAAAGGGAGAAAACCCCAAAAACTCTCAAGCACATTCCTTTACAGACATGCATGCAGAAAGCAGAGGTGTAATACCCATCTCTCGCTTTTCAGCACTGTCTTGATTCGAACTAGGGACCTTACACTCTGAAGAGGACGCACTAGGGTAAGTAAGCCTCCAGGCATTATGGACTGCAGTTTTCCTTCCAAGTCCATGCATGTACAAACATATTTTAAAAAAGTTAAAAAGATGCATTTCACATAAAACAGTATAAACTTGGGGGCTAATTATTTTTGTAAAATATTATGTGAGCAAAAACTGATGAAACTTATAATTTCTTTCATAAGCACTGAAAATTAAATCTATTTGGGAATATGTTTAAAATTATTTCTGTTGTTGTTGCTTATGACACTTGGACAAGCCAATCTGGCTATGCCTTTGGCAGTGCGAATTAAGTCAATAGAGAGCGTCTTTCGTTTGGATCAGAGCGCCACGAAGGTGAAAAAACGTCAAAATTATTTCTAGCAATAAATATAATAAACTTTATAGAATAAATGTTATATATTTCTGCATTGTGTTCTTACATGTAAATCAATATCTTTAACGAGCTGCATGCTGTTGTTTCATTCTACCTAGATTATAAAAGAAATTTTTGAAATTAATAAAGCAGTGTAGTTATAAAATCTGTGATTTATTCGTGATTTTTATATAAAGAAATTGAAAGTGACAGGTAAGCTAGTGAGTTAAAAACAATTGACTTTTTTCCAAGAAAGTGGATTCAGGCTGTTTTCATTTTGATATCAAGCAAATAAATATAAGTTAACTGATATATTCCTGAAATAATTATCTACAAATTAATAATAATATTTGTTGTTGTTGCTGTTGTCGTGTGCATGCTACGCTAGTAATATGGGGTGCGTTGCTCCACTTTTCCAACTGAACCGTATTTTGGCGTGGAGTCCGACTTCCTCAGTACACACATGCCATAGGAACCCGTTTATAGGGTAGGCAACCATTCATAACCTCATTCATACAAGGAAAGGACAAAGACAGGATAGATAGAGAGAGAAAAGTACATCCATGCCAGAACCGGGATTCGAACACAGGAACTCCCTATCCGTAGTCAGGGACTCTGACCACTATACAGGCAATAATAATATTTTAAAATATATAAATAATTGATACAGTTATAGTTTTGCACCATATAGATTAAACGTAAGTACTTAATTCGTTCATAAGACTTTAATATCCACATCATATATTACTTTCTTGAAGAACTGTTCAAGGACATAAAGCTGTTTTCATATGAGCCAAAGCATGAGGTCCGGAAAACCCTCAGGCACTCACCTGATTGTTCTGCATGGGGTGGAAAAATTCAGTATTCTAACTATTATTGTTTATTAATAGCTAGTATCGAAATCATTAGGATTTTCGTTTTAAAAAGTGTTATACCGCCATGGAGTTTTTACCCTATGGTTAAATTTAAAAAAAGTCGCAGTTTAAATTCAAACAAACATTTTCAGGAGTTTTCCATTATGAATCATATCGAATTGCTTAAGTTAAAAAAAGGTTTAAAAATGTCATATGAGACAAAAACCAAGCTTTTATAAATCATTTTATCTCTCTTCCTTTTAAAATAAATTCCGCTTACTGGGGAAAAAATTACATTTCCTTTTCTGTTCCCTAAAGTGACAGCAAGAAAAGCAAATATGATACTCACATCAATACGATGCCATAAGCTACTCTCTAACTTGTGATTCTGAATCAATTGATCTCAAAGTCCGATGTTTAAATTTCACTTCGAGTAAGATTACCTGTCACCGAGTAAAGAGTATTTATTATGTTTCTATCTCGAGAATTTTTACGCGTCCTCAAATCTTGAGCGATTCTGAAAATGGAATATCTTCTGGTAAAATGCAATATTTCTAAAGAAAAATAGGGCCCTATGTATAAAATGTATCTCAAAGGGTATTGAAGGTGTATTTAACAGATTTTACTCTAGAATTTAAAATTTCAGCTAATTTGGAAATCTTTTAGTTTTAATTTTCCGTTATTTGCAATGAATATTTAAATAGAGTGCATGTTTAAAAACTTTATGAACGTAAGAGACAAATATTTCTGGCTCTTTCATTTTCAATCACCCATACATAGTTATGGATAAAAATATTGTGGTTACTACATATTCAACTATTCTAATTAAGGAAAAATGAGCTAAAATGATAAATAATATAATAAAAAATTTATATGCAGATAGATATTAGAAATTTATATGCATATTATATGCAGATAAATATAGATCTGCATACGTGCCTGTCATATCTCACGATATTTTTTAATAACATGTTCTTGTTGTTTACTAATGGCACTTGGACTAGCCAAGCTCGCTATGCTAAGCGAATTAAGTCGATTGGGAACGTCTTCCGTTTTCATCAGAGCACCATGAAGGTGAAAGTACGACTTTGCTCTTTTTAAGGTACCTAGTCATTTTGAACCACGGTCAGGTGACGAGGCCACACCTGAGCTGGCACCCTCCTCTCCACATCCCCGCCACACCAGCGGAAGGACTTTGGACGTCACCTATTAACGTGGACACGTCCCCAACCCACGGAGTTCCAGCAGCCCAGTGAAGGAGAGTACGACCGTGGTCACCCTCCCAACCACTGCCCGCGACAAATGATGGTTCACTTTGCTGAGCTTACGGGAAGCGGCGTAAAGCTACTGAGCCACTGGAGCTCTGTTAATAACGTAAAACTATTTAACAAACACGTGATTATTACTTTGATGAATCTTTTGAGTTTCCTTAAATTGTAGTCCAATTCTAATCGGCATATCTCTGCCTTTGCACACAAATTGAAAATCTTTTGCGACCTTCCTACGACAAACTGTAGAAAGTTATTTTAATTGAGAGAATATTATTCATTTTCGTTTTTCCTATTAAACTGATCATTTTTGCTGTTACACAGTTAATTTTTACATTAAATTATTTTAGCTAATGAATTCTACCCTAATGTGTTTAATTACATGTTTTTACACTATTGTTCATTTATATATATTAAGTTTTGACACTGCAATACAGATATTTTAAGTTCCTGTAAGTTTTTATGATGAATTTAAAGCATTTAAACCTTTAAACTATAGTGTGGATCGCATTTACTGTTCGCCAAAATCTCTCAAATCAATCCGCTGTGTGTATTTTATATGAAATTAGCAAACATACCTTGACCATCATTCAACAACAACTGAAATAAAAACTTAGACTTCCCCTATTCCAAAAAAATATAAATTTGCCACTAGATTACGGGGAGATAAAGTACAGATATAAATAGAAATGAAGTAAATAACATCACAATGAAACTAATAACAATAATAAATAACCTGAAAAGAAATAAAAGAAGCAATTCTGTACGTATTTATGAAGAGGATTTCTTATTAAGGTGCCAAGAAATAATTTTCTGCGTTTTATATATGGTTTAACAAATAAAATATGAATCATTCCGAAATGTTCCATCTAAAAAAGAACTAGCGAAATTAATAAGTCTTGAATTTTGAAAGAGCAATAAAAGAAATCAACCATATAAGAATTTGAAAATTTGGAAATAAAAAAAAATCAAATGCTTACAAAACTGTATCTAACATAAAGAATATGGATGTTGGATGGTACGCCAGACAATTTCCGGATTAAATCGTTGTCTTACCTTTTCCAACTGGAACTCATTTTTTGCTCATTTGTACATTTTATAGGGTTTTATCAACCTATTTATTTTTATTTCATGTCTTTTATTATTTATTTGTTTTTTATTCCTTTTATTTGTATAAAATTAATCAGGAAATTCATTGCATATTTTTGTTTACATTTAAAATGTTATTTAAATTTATATATATATATATATATATATATATATATATATATATATATATATATATATATATATATATATATATATATATAATCATTTTCTTTGATTGTATGAAATCATAACATGTTCAAGCTTCTGACTAGTAAGTTATGATGTTTTATTCTAGAATACATACATATTTTAAAGTTTATTTTTAAAATAGTTCAAAAATGAACAAAGTTATAGATTGACTATAAAAACCAACCATTAGAACCACAAAAGTACTATAGTTTTATAGTATAAAATGTTCGTTATAGATAATTGAACACATTTTTTAATAGATGTGTATTTATAATTCTCTTTTCGTATTATTTTAATCCTCTTAAACACAAAAAAGAACAAAATTTAAACCAGAAAAAACAACAAAAAAGGTAAATTAGATTTTTTAATGCAAATTCTATTTTAAATGCGGTTAATTTGCATTATGTCAAGTAAAAAAGAAATGTTGGCATTTTAAAATAAGTAAATGGAGTTTCCTGTGTGTTTACAATATTTTAACACTAATTAAAATTGTCTTATAAAAGTTTTTATAGGGGAAAAACACATTTTTCTGCATTACATTAACATTTTAGCTAATTAAAGATTTGTAGATATCTATCAATAGCAATGAATTCTGAAATGCAAGATTTGAGCTTTTCTTGGAAATGTTTTGGCTGGATGAATGAACCATTTGACTGCAATCAAAGTCGTTAGATAACGAGAATAAATACGTTCTATACTATAATATTATCAGTAATAAATAAGTTTTAATGTATTACAGATTTTTACCTTATAATTAAGACTTGGCATTCTATTGATAGCTATAGACATGAAATATTTGATTTAATGTTTTTTATTCGAAATACAATGTACTGTCCGTTCTATTCTACATTATGTACTGTCCAAAAAAGTAAAATAAAATTTTCAGCAAATTCAGTTATCGAATTTTTTGCAGAAAATTTACTCATAATTTTAAAGAATATTTTTGACAATAATTTTCTGTAGTAATATACAATTTAGTATGATTTCACTTTATTGATTATACTTCTGAATTTCAATTGCATTGAAAATAATAGCATTTGAACTTCTTATAGATTTGTACATATTCAGAGTTCTTTTCTAAGTGCAGTACATTCAAATATGAGGTGAATGAGGAATTACAAATTAAAAAGTGAATTGATTTTGCAATAAATTACACTTATTCTTTCAAATGTGGTGTGATTTGAAAGCCTATACCTTATTTCAAAGTTGAGCAAAACCTTCTGGATCAAAGTGTTACAAAATGTTTTCCAGATCATAATTCTTACTTTCTACGCCTGTATTTTAACAATAAAAAAAATGTAAAAAATCTTGTTTGAAATTTTAATAATTAAACACGAAAATTAGATTCATTTTGCTAGTAATTTTATTTTAAGATAATTATTTGCATAATCAGCTATCATATTCAATTCAATATTTCAAAAATTAAGCCTAGTAGAAATATATATATATATATATATATATATATATATATATATATATATATATATATATATATATATATATATATATATATATATATATATATATATATATATATATATATATATATATATATATATATATATATATATATATGCATATATTACTGGTTTCAAGCGTAGAGAGGTTTTGTTTGATCATTTTGTTTTCGCATTTGTATTGTCCAGTGTATTATCAAATCCTTACAAATACAAAAAATAATAAATAAAAGTGAATAAAAAATAAATAAAGGCAAAAGACAAATGTTTTTTCATGCATTTATCACATTTAATTATAATTACGAAAATCATCCACTAAATTATTTGTCCTTTGATTAGTTTGTTTCAACTTGAAATGTATCAACATATTGAAAAGAGCCTTATATTTTATTTAACGATAATTGAAGAGATTTATGGCAACATAATTTTCTACGAAAGAAACAACACTGTTGAAGATGAAAGAGCTGCATTTATAAGAAATCGTTATGATTTCTCTAAAAAGTCAATGGTTAACATTAATACTTAAGAATATTAAATATAAATAGGCTTCTGATAAAAGTAAAGTGATTATGCAGATGTATTTAATTAGTTGTTAATTTTATTATTTAAGCTATACGTTAGATTTCATTCGCTGCAACAAATAAGATACAAAGATAAGATTTTAGGAGATCTATAATTGTCTTGTGATAGATAATATTTTGAAGGATGGCATTAAAAGTTGAAATCATTGAGAATATTATCCTACAAATGCTTTGATATATTATTAATAAGAATCAAATACTATAATTGTCTTTAATAGTGTATTTCACTTGTTGTCTAGAACTTATAAAAATCGTTATTAATGTTGGAAATGAGATTGGTTTTGCTATGTGACTGTGCATCCTAAAAAGTACATTGTAATTTTACTTCACATCATTATTTATTTCAATGTCACTCTAATAAATTATAACCAAATACTAACTATATATTTTATTTATAATCTATTACAAAACAAATTGTAAATTATTAAATAATAACTATTCTGTTGTTTAATATTTTTATACTTTATTCAATTTTTTCTCAATCTTCCAATAAAAAAGAATGTAAAATAAAAATGCTTTTTAAAAGATCCTGCTTTAATGATAAGCAAGAGTTACAGATGTAAAAATTCTAATAATAGAAGATCTCAACCTTACAATGCTTATTTTAACTTATTAATTGTTATTTCAATTTCAACAGTAGTGGCTCATTATTCATCAGTTGTATGTAATTTTTGCCGATAAATAGCAAGATTACTAATATTATCGAAGAATTTATTTTCTATTGGTTTCAAGGCATGAAATCTGGCTATCCAATTCATTTAACGTACACTTTCACATGGGATTGTGACCTTGATTGCAACAGTCGTTTTGAACGAATATCATCACAAATTAATATAAAGTTACATCTAAAACAAAGACTGAAAATTTAGAAAAATATTAAAAATTTCCATTCCCTTAATATTTAGCTTGCAAAATATACTTTGAGATTACGTAAGAAGATTTACGCTTGTTATTCGTAAAATAACTCAATGACATTTAATAATCATCTGCAAAGTAGTATCATTTTGTTCAAGGAGTTGGTGACAGTAATTTTTCTCATTGGATTCCAGAAAAATTGATGGGTAAAATTAAAAGTTTATGTTCCTACACTAACGGCTAATGCTGCCAGAATAATTTAAAGATTTATTGAATAGAAATTAATATGAAAAAGAGACTATTTGCCACTATTTTAATGTGACATTTATGTTTTAATATCTAAAATAAGTTCTTGACTTTATTTCTGTAGGTTATAATGCTTAAAAAAAATCTGGCTTTCTTCAGTAACTTGTATTTTTAATTATTTGACATGTTTAATTGCTTAGTCGTTTGACTTACTTTACCAGTTACGATAAATGTCGGAACTTTTCAATTAATACGATTTTATATGCAATAGACTCTAGTTCTCACTCAAAGTGAAGCTGAATTGGTGACCAAACTAACGCTTTGGCTATGAATTCAGTTGTATCTGAATTCGACCATCGAAGACATGAATGTCTGCTATGATTCAAAATCTTCATCTTGTAGGTTATGCTCAAATTTGCTCTCGTATTCCCAAAAATAAATGCAGAGAAATAGACTAAAACAAAAAAAAATAAAATAATAAGTCGATTGATTAACATATTGTATATGATGTTTTACAATCAAATTTTATCAACTAATGATATTACCAGCAAATCATTAAAGGGTGAAATTTTTTGGAAAGACTGCTAATTGTAGGTAAAGTAGAATATATATTTTAAATTTTTCTGTTACTTATATAAGTTTTCACAGTATTCCATGAAATATTTGCATTAATAAAATGCCTACATTTTTAGGAAATTATGATTATCAATAACCATAACTGTTTATTTTGTTCCACTTCAGATCATGGGTACCTCACTTTATTATAGTTCTCATTCGTATAAAATGTCCATGACGTCAGATAACGGCACAGGTGCCGTATAATCCATGATTCCAAATTTGTAATTTTTTTGGCGATGAGGAAATGTTGCCAAGATGACGTATCGTGACGTACACCATGACGTTAATACTAGGGTTATCAAAATAGAATTTTCTGCATAATTCTTATAATTCTCAATATGTATGATGTAATAAAAATGAGGGGTACTTTTCCATTTCGCCGGCGCAAATCTCGCCAATCGAAAATTAAGTCGCCAATTGGCGACAACACACAGTATACACATAAAAATTTTTAAATAATGTTGTTTTACATAAAAATTTTTAAATTTATTTATTAAATTTTTGTTCTTGTGTTCACGCTATGCGTGGAATGATTGGTGCCAGAACCTCAATTTATTTACTTATTATATTAGATTACAATTTATCGGGGATGCATATTTCAAAATCTTATTATTATTTTATTTTAACTTTTTAAG
Source organism: Latrodectus hesperus (assembly GCA_037975125.1). Lineage (NCBI taxonomy): Eukaryota > Metazoa > Arthropoda > Arachnida > Araneae > Theridiidae > Latrodectus > Latrodectus hesperus. Next base: position 1,590,898 of record JAJQOW010000021.1, read on the forward strand.
TGAATTTGTTATTATTATTATTTTTAAGATATATTTTTAAGATCCGATTTTTTCTAGAGAGATTTTATGAAACTATTAAATTTGTATATACAGCAACATAGCATAAAATTATGAAATGGAAAAAAAAGAGTCGAAATAAAGTCGTTGACAATAAAAGGCCGTCACATGTTTTGGAAACGTAGCAGTAAAAGGTTACCAGAGGAGGTGTTCCCTTTAGCACCAGTTGTATCATTTTTGGCGAATTTATCGCCTCCCCCGGCGAAATAGAAAAGTACCAAATGAGGTTGTCAGATACATAAGAAAATCCGCCAAAAAATCGCCAATCTCAGAATTTGGCATTCTGGATTATATGGCACCTGTGTCAGATAACGATTCATCGACGTCACATCGTATTGAGAGGCGTTGTAAATCTGACTTTTCGACGAATTGGCTGCCTGCCTTCTAATTACATCCTTCGAGAGGCAGCAAACAAGGCGAAATTCACCATCGACTTTCTGAGAATAGTGTCGAAATTCATTTTGTTAATAAAATGATTTCTTATATAAGGAGCGAAATATTGGTTGGAGAAGCCGTTTCTAATTGATTCAAGCCATTAACACGTTGGCATTAGAAGAGCAAAAAAGCAATATGAAAAAGACATGGCAAAACATCTATTCCATAATTAACTTAAATCGGCAAGGACAATTTTAGTATTTTAAGAATTTATTAATTTATAGAATTTTAAATTATTAACTACAATATTTGTAAACAATCTCTTTTGAATCTCAAGACTATTGCCTTGCTGATACCAACATTAAAAACTTTCTTTTAATTAATATTGCTGAAATAATAAAAAGAAGATTTGTAAAACATGGGCTCGAAAAATTGATTGAATTTCTTTAAATTGTTTTTATACGTAAAAAAAATTATCAAAAATCTGCTCCAAATTATATTACATTGTGAAAAAAGAAATCCATTATTTTTTTTATTCATTCCTTATATAGTTTATATGCTAACTAGGCAGTCTGTAGAACAGAAAATGCAATTTAAATAAAATATGAAATATGTCATAATGACTTTTTTATTTCACCAACATTTATTGTCCTTAAAATTATTGAAAAGATATTATTAATTTTTAACTTATCTAAAGTTTATAAAAAATGAAATTGTATACTTATATTACCTTAATTGTATACTATAGATAAATATGAACTTACTTGTTTATCTGTATAAAATTTAATTGTTATTTAACTTTAACTTGTATTTCATATTTGAGCCTGTTTTTCATTTGAAGCTCTAAAATTTGACTTGAAAATTAGTAAAAAATTTCCTACAAATTTAAAATTTTCCAACATTTTTTATCGTTTTGTAAAATGATTAGGTATTTTATAGAACATTAGATTTCCAATTCCATCTATTATGGAATATATACAAATTGCAATAGAACATATGCATAATGTAATAGAACATATACAAAACATGTACAAAATGCGTACATAATTTCCTTCTTTACAACATTTCTGTAAAGTTCATTTTGATGCAAAATTAGAATAAAGACTCTACTTTATACGTTATCATAGAAAAAAAGTATGAGCTTACTGAAAAACAATATTAAAGAACTACCGATTAATTATAAATTATTCACTCTGTTTTGATGCCTTACCATCCCGAATAAGCAAGTCTACATATCTACCAATTAAAAACCAGTGAAAATACTAAGTCTTCATTTTGTTATAGCAGTATCCATTGTGACTCACAAGACGCAAAAGGTGATAGCAATCAACTAAATTAATGGCAAGCATTTTATGTCTCAGAATCATCAAATAACTTCGATAATCTAATGACCTTGTACTTCGTACTTTTTTTTTGTGAATATGCGAAATGCAATGTTTACGTGTTACGCTGTTACACCCAATATTGCTGACAAAAATATTGTATTCAAAAGTTACATCGTTACTAAATAGTAAATATTGACGCTGACATACGCTAACCTGAATGATAAAAGCTTGACTTCAATATCGATATTTATCTCATTCAGAGAGAGAACACTAAATATTAGTAATCATATTTAAAAAATCTTAAAAATATTGTATTCAAGAGTTACATCGTTACTAAATAGTAAATATTGACACACTGACATACACTAACCTGAATGATTACAGCTTGACTTCAATATCTCAGAGAGAGAACACTAAATATTAGTAATCATATTTAAAAAAAATCTTAAAAATGTGTATTATTTTATTAAACGCACAGCTCATTATTTTTTAAATATTATTTTGAGAAATACATTTATCTAAATTTCGATGAACAATTTATATAGTCACCATTATTAAAAAATAAATTAAAAGTTTTCTACATTTTTTTCTTTTTTTTTAATTTCTTTCACCCACATTTTGTAAGAAAATATAAATGTCCCTATATTGCAGAATAAACTCAACATTATTTGTGGAAAATTTTTAAAGTTTGCTTACTAGTTCTGATGACATAAAATACTTTCTTATTTTATTCCTCTATCAAGAATTCAGGGGAATCTAAAAGCAGCAAGGAAAGCAATAAAATCTTTCAATTTGTTCATATGCTTCAATTTGCAACAATTGAAGGAGCATTGACTTCTTTTACAATTGAATATAATCATATGAAGCAAATCAGACTGTTTCACATTTAGTAAACTCAATTTAGCAACAAGTGGCTTCATTTAGAACATACTTTCTTTCTTTTTTTCTTATGCCTTATATTTGATTTATAAATCTTTCTTTTAGTAAATTCTTTTTTTAAAGGAAGTAAAGGGTTCGGTACCTTTTCGTTTAGTAAAATATTGGACGGCAAATATTAGTGATAAAACTGAATTTCTAGTAACCCTGGTATTTTCAGCGCTTATATCTGAGTGATAGAATTGCCATTTTACTACTCACATTTTGTCACCTATCTTGGCTTAAAAAAAATCGCCGAAAAATCAAGGGATACTCGTGAATAAAGGTTTACAGTGGGTAAATGATATTCACATCAAATTAATGTTATTCTGAATATTTCATTATCTTAAATTTGATGCAAAGATGTGTTTAATATATACATATATATATATATATATATATATATATATATATATATATATATATATATATATATATATATATATATATATATATATATATATATATATATGCTGACCGATTTGCTGTATGGTTAGTGTTCCTGACTCCTGAGTTCGAATCCCGGTTCGGGTGGTCCCGGGTTCGAATCCCGGTTCGAGCATGGATGTTTCTTTCCTTCTCTGTTCTCTCTTCTGTGAAGTGTGTATGTTGTGGTATGAAAGTGACCCACCCTATAAATGGGTTTGTGGTGATATGGCGCGGGTAACGCTACTCGCCTCCGTGACTTGGTTCACTGGTGCCCGCTGGGTAATGATAAATGAGTAGCAGTTTCTGGCCTTGTTGTGGCATAGGGTTCAGTCACCCTTGTGTGCCCGCCATTGTATAATGTATATATATATATATATATATATATATATATATATATATATATATATATATATATATATATATATATATATATATATATATATATAATCTTAAGTGTTTTGAAAGTATATCCTCAAAAATTGAATAGCCATAAGGAAAAAATTGTATAATAATAAGAATACTGCAAGAATACAGAAAAAGAAAATAATTCACACGATGCTTTTAACAGTTAACTCCCTTTATAGCGGTTATGCATAGATAACAAAATCAAGTTCCCTTTCCGTAATTAATAAAGGTACTGGAGTGCAATGTTTCATGGTTTAGGTTGATTGATTGTGCGCTATTTTGAAAATGAAATACAACATTTATTTTAAGCTGTCCAGAGAACAACATACACTATTTCCTGTTTCATATCATTTTACACAGCATTTCTCAATTCAACCCAGGACAAATATTCAGTGATCAAACAGAACAAGGATTGTACTTATATACAACGATGAGCTCAAACTCTACCATATAACATTGTGACCACTTGATAATGCTGAGTCCAGGTGACCCAGCTGGAATGGTTATAAAATTTCGCAAAAGATTATAATATCTGATCGAATGTTTATACTCTGTGGAAAAAGCTGCTGATGAAATGAATTTATTATAGATATTTTTATACTTGGGCAAATTGTGATGGCCCGAATGTTATCTTCAACGCTTTCTGCCTTATCGGCTCTTTGTGAGAAATCATTATGAGTAACTATGGAAAATAAATGAATTGTGGTAAAATGATTAGCAATTACTGCGATGCGAGACGTTTATTCATCATGAATCAGAGAAAAAAAATCACACGAAGTCTCACTTGGTAAAATACTATCGATGGCTTAACCGATTATATGGGTCAAAATAGAAGTATTTTTAAGCGCAGGAATGAGCGGTATTTATTGCTGTTCATCTCTCATTTTATTTACCAGATAGCAAGGGAAATCCTCTTGCGTTTATTATCTTAATCATGATGTTCACTTGCAATGGATACCTTTACATGTGTATCACCACGGGAATGAAATGGCCGATAATCTTGCTAAGGAGGGTTGCAGGATTTCAAATACTCCCTCTTCCACACTTACTTTTCTGGAGTTATACTCCCGGGAAAAATCAAAAATCTCGGAGGAGTGGAAAACACCCCCCCACCCATAATTGGTACAAGGGATCAAAACCGGGTTTGTCCCTTGACCTCCCGTGTGACAGACGTACCCGGACTGTTCTCTCAAGACTTGCTAGCGGTCATATTAAGTGCCTCACTTTCAACGAGGGCAGGAAAACTTTCGTCACCTGCACCAAGTGCCAAAATCATCAGGCTTCTCCTGAGCATCTTTTGGATTGCATGGGTCTCTCTAGGGAGGATCTCTTTAGCAATCCTCTCTTAGTCTTCGACTTCCTTACAGTCAACGAGCTCGTGGATCTAGTCTGACTCCGTCAGACATGGAGGATAAGCAACAACAACAACGTTTATAATTTATATACATTGAACATAGCGATGTCTGCTACTCGTCTGTCCGTCTATCATTCACTTGGCGTAGTTACTTCTAGACAGCATGGGAACAGTATGAGTTTACCGGACGGTTTTATTGATACTACTTTCGTGTCTTAGGGTTATTAACTTTATGATGTAGGGCCATGGTAGCCTAGTGGTTAGGGTATCCGCCTGCCATCCGGAAGGACGGAGTTCGATTCCAAACTCCGCCAAAGACCCAACGAATATATGCGATGTACGTGCTCGTTAAATCTGTGGAATCAAAGTCCCGTGGTAGCAGTTACCATGGATACAGTGGTCTGGAGAAAATTTCCTCCACCTTCAGATCAATGTCAAAATTGAGGAAGTGGATCCTCTGGTGGTGCCATCTATCGGAGAATTTGAAGAGCAAAGACGTACTTTCACCTTCGTTGTGCTCTGATTAAAACGAAAGACGCTCCCTATTGACTTATATTCGCATAGCCTTGCGAGCTTGGCTTGTCCAAATGTCATAAGTAACAACACAACAACTTTATGCTGTATATTAAAGTTGCTTAAATCATCAGCCATTTCCTTAAAATGCATTTGTAATTAAAACAAGACTGGAGCTTCACCTTTTGCCATTTATTTAGAAAAAAAGTTCGTCATTTGCAAAGTAAGTTCGAAATGACACAAAAATAAATTTTTCTTATAAATTGATATAATTAATTTTACGTCTAAAGAAATGCAGTTTCATGTGTAAACTGAAACCATTGAAAAATACTTTTCCATTTATAGCTTAAATTTACTGGATTAAAGTTTTCTTAAATTATTGGGAAAATACAAGTTCTAGCAAAAGTGTAATTCAAATACTGTAAATTTTTATCGCTTTTCAAATTTTATTTCATCATTATATTCTTTTTCACATATTTATTTCATTATTATCAATCTGTTAAGGAGGGAAAGTCTAGATATACTTTTAATTCTGAATTGATTGAATAGAATTGAATCGGAGTTAATATTTATCATTACATTAACATAGGAACATAAGTATTTGGGAATTTAAGCCAACAAATCATGAATAAAATTTAGTTTTGAAATATTAAACACTGAAATTGTTGTCAGTTTTAAGCTGAAATATATTTTCAAAATATTTATCCAAATACAATTTATTTAAATCTTTGTTTCTTCTAAATTCAAAAACATTAAATAAGAATAATGTATAGAAAATTTTATAACATAAAATGTTGTTTGTATTCATAAAGTTAACTTCAATTTAATTATTTTTACATCAATTATTTTTCTGTATATATATACATGCATATATATATATATATATATATATATATATATATATATACTATATATATATATATATATATATATATATATATATATATATATATATATATATATATATATATATATATATATATATATACACGATCGTGGTTATTTTTTATGAAACTCCTTTTAAATTTCATTCTAAAGATTTAAAGATATTTTTTTGCCAACACACCACAGAAACTAACAGATCTTAAATTGACATTTTAAAGTTAAATCTCTGTAACTGTATCCCTGATGTATCTCTATACATTTTGCTCTGTGTATACTCAAAATTTCAAATTCAATTTAAAATCACAACAATTTCTTTCATAAATAAAGCTTTCTGCGAGCTTTTTTACACAAGATGCATAAGAAATCTCAAAAAATTAATCATATAAAAATATGGATAAATAATTAAAATTATATGAAATTAATGAGAAATAAAATAAAAACTTTTTTAAACCGATTGAAATTTTTAAAGAACAAATTACGAACTTTAGTCGTTCGTACAGCTCTATGCAGTACGTACAATTCTAAGCAATTATAGACTTTTTTTAAATGTCTTACAAATTTTTGTATTGATAAAGGGTGAACATAAAAAAAGATCATCAATATTTTTAGGAGTTATGTTAGAGTATAAGAATCGAAACAAATTATGTATAATTTGTTTGTTTGCACTGCTTTGTACATTGTCTACTTTGTAATAAATATAATTTAATTTTTAGGAAATTTTTCTGCAGAAATACATTTGTTTAGGATTATTGAAAACATTGCATATGCATTCAATCACTATGTTTCTGGTTATTCGTATATATCTTCTTCTTCTTCATAGAGTTGGGTTTGTATGTCATTGGTCACCTCTGCTTTTATCAACATTTTGTACCATTAACTCCAAACCGAATGTTTCCTAGTCCCAGTTGCTCGGGTCACCCACTTTATTAATAAAGTCCGATAACCCTTTAATGGAGTCTAGGTGTAACTCTCTAGTATGGATGATGCCTAAAGAAGTTAATCTAGGGAGGGCAAGAGCCTCGCATTCGTAAATAATATGCTCTGCTGTTTCCTCTTGCATATGACATTTCCAGCAGATAGGGTCTTGCTGAAACAGTCCCATCTGGTCAGAAAGTCAGTCATGCTAGCGATAGTTTCCTGACTTTCACCAGAAGATGATTTGGAGGTCATTTCTACCTCAAGTGAAGGATTCATTGCTGCCCCTTTTCTAGATTGCCTCTGAGTTCTCTTGTCTTTTTCAGCAAGGTCTACTTCAGAGGCTTCACCTGCAAATGCAGAAAGGTTTATTATTTCTTCTGTCTTTTCAGCCACAAGATAACAAATAATAAGCTCAGGTAATATAAGTCTACCCAGCATTTGCCTGAGTTACTGGGCAAGGCAAATTACTCTAGAAGTTCGCCATGCAACTAGAAGCTCCGTTAAGACACCCAATACCACGGTGCCAAATAACCCTAGGCACGGATCGCATAACACCAGGTTTTACGGGCGCTGGTTTGCGGCCTCTGATTCTATATTGAAGGCTATCCTGTCATTCCTACAGGACATTCGGCGATCCACCACCTGCCGACGCGCCTGGCGGCTGCTTAAGCCCCAGGATGGTACGCGTACCCCTGGTTCCAGGTATTCGTATATATAATGAGATTTATTTCTAACAATTTGTGAATGTCCCCCAATTTAATTATGTCATTTTATTATTATTTGTAAAAAATCGAATTATTATCATATTGTTCTCAAATGTTAGAATTTGAAAAATATTTATGTTATTCTTTCTGTCCCATGTATTTATACGTAATTTTTACATTGATTTCTAGTTTCCTTCAGTCCTGAGGAAATTCAGCTGAAAAACAATGGTACTCAAAAATCACGAGAGAAATTAAATTCCATAAATATTTAGTGCACAATCCAAATTTCGCCATTAAATTGAATCTTACGAATTATATACTTCTGTTACGATAAGAATATCGAGATCCCATCCTATATTGAAAGTTATCCCATGATATTTGTCTTTCAATTTAATCTCCAATTTTCTATTGTCGAATTTCTTCTTTCTATAAATATAATTTCATTTTCTAGAAAACAATTTGTTATAAAATCTTATCTTTCAAAGTGTATAGAGATTAATAAATAAAATAACTAAATGTTTTACCAGTTTGCTTTAAAATAACTGAAACACGATGCATTTAAAGAAATTTACAATTTAAAGTTAGTGTCTGATTTATAAGATTGCAAAATTTATATTAATTTACGAAAAAAAGATATTTCTGATAGAACAAGAAGCTATACTCCATTTTTAAGAAATTGGTTGCTTATTAAATTTGTGTGGAGCCTGTAAATCATAAATTATTTTTATTTATGAATTTGGATTTAAGTTTTAGGTTTTATTTATAATTTATAAATTGAATTTACTTAATTTTCTTTTCTTTAAAAATGTTTAGAGATAAATAAATAAAACAACTTACTCAAATTTTCATCAGTTTGGTTTAAAATATCTAAAACACGATACATCTAAAGAAATTTACAATTTACAGTAAGTTTATCATTGTAATATAGTAAAATATATATTAATATACGAAGAAAAGATATTTCTCTGATAGCACGTGAAGTTATGCTCCATTAAGAAATTGATTGCTTATTAAATTTATGTGGAATCTATAAATTGCAAAATTTTTATTATTTATGTGTATTTGGAGATTTAATTATTATATTTCATTTATACTATAAAAAATTAATTTATATGATTTTCGTTGATAACATTTTTAAAAACTGTTCTTTAAAAATTGTTTCTTAAATAATAACAGTTTCACGATTGCCAAACTGCATACATGCATTATAAAATTTTATTGAAATTGTATTCTTTTACTGGACAGTTATAACAATAAAAGTTGTACATAAAATAAAGTTATAGAATATTTTTTTTCTATTAACCAGGTTACTTAGACATTTGCGATGTCAGGTAATCAATATTAAAGTCAACGATTTTTATCCAGTTTTTGACTCTTGAATTAGGATCAATATGTGGGCGTAACGACTTTGACAAGAGTTGCCTAATATTACCTGATAATTTCCTATTTTTATGTAACAATATCTTTTAAAATACAGTACTCCATTTAAATAAGTTTATGTTTACAATAATAAATAAGAATAAATAATATTAATTTGAAATATATTGTATATTCGTTCATTTTGCATTAGTAATGTTGTCCTCACGTCCTTAAAATAACAATTCTTAATCATGGACTTAGTTATAAATATTCTTATAACTTTTTATATCAGTAGGAAAGTAAGCGTTTTAAATCTGAAATATTTCTTTTTTATTAGTTCTATGATTATTATATTTAAATCTTTTTGCATCATTATGTCAACTGTAAATTTCTTCTGTCGTTACTGAAATTTAATTACTCCAGCTAAAGAAATAAATTTTTATGATTATATCTTTCCATGAAATACTATTGTGCTATAGGCTAATTAAATATTAATGGCTTATTAAAAATTTTACACATATTATATGAGTGCATTAGAAACGATTAGTAAAATTTAAAACTTAATTTTTAACTCAAACATATGTCTTTGAATAATAGAAGAGAAATTCAAATGATCACTAATATTTCAAGTAAATGATAATTTATAATATTTTATAAATATTTTATAACTGCTTAAGATATTTAATGAATTACAAAACGTTTGAATTATAGTTAATTCATAAATCATACTTTTTGATTTTACATGTTAAAAACATGATAAATTTAAAATATTTTTATAATATTTATAGAAAAAGTTAGAATATTATGTACATTAAAACGTTAAAAGACACCTTCTACGGGAAGAAAATTCTCATTAGAGTATAAGAAATATAGAGTTAAAATTAAGTTATAATTATTTAAATTTTCTTAGTTTTTTTTTAGTTTTAGTTTATTTTTGTAAAAAATATGAGTATGATCATATGGATTATTTATTCTGTAGTAAATATATTTTATTCTTTTATTTTAACAAAAATTTAATATTTTTGTTTAGATTATAATTTTATAATATATTCTATATTTTATTTTACTTTATATGAAATTAAAATCTACATGCATATTTTCATGATATTTAAATGAATTGAAAAAAAACTAACTTAGTATCAGAGCGCGTTAAATATTTGTATATTGCATAAAAATATTTAATTAATACATAAGCAACACAAACACTACATAACTTTCATTTCAAACATCACTTAGATTGTAAAGAATAAATGTAAAGAAAATATAGAATTCAAATTTAAAAATAATATAAAATATTTTACCTAAAAATAAGTAAACAATTAGTAAAATAATGCAAAAATTAATGCTTTATCTCACTTTCTTTCAGCATAAATATTCCCTGTCGCATTTTCATAAATTCAGATTCCAACTGTTCTATCATAAATCAATCCATTTGATCATCATTAATTACACGAAATGAAAAAAAATGAAGCAGAGTAACTGATTTATAACTATTGAAGATATCTACTACCAAAGATTTAGATCACTTAATTCATGATTAATCTTTTTAATATCCTTTATCATAAGTGTTGCTAACTCTTGGCGCAGCTATTTTTTTTTCCTTTGAATAACTACATCTAAATAAGTATTGATTACGTAACTGCTGACCAATGATTGAGAAGCAAAGATTGCGTTAATTTAGGGAAATCAGAAAAGTTGCTAATAATTTCGGCACTCCGTGATTACTTTCGAATGGCATAAAGATGTAACTAACAATTCATTAACTATTCATCCTGTCTTACAGATTCTGATAGAGTATTCAATATTTCAGTTTCATGAAATATCAAATAAAACTTCGATTCCACATTTCTATTATATAAAAATAAAGGGAAAATATTGAATGTTTGAGTTAATCTAGCTGTGTTTTAAACAAATTAAAATCTAAAAGGGAGTAATGTAATTAGTATTTTTAATATTTTACTAGTGCAAAAAAATACAACACATACTAAATGTTAACATAAAATATTTATTTACATAAACATAAAGTTGTAATAAAAATTACTTGTTTAATAGAATATCATCAAAACATTGTTTTATATTGAAATTATATAAAGTAAATTATATTTTATATCTGAAGAAGTAGATTCCATTGATTGACTTTAGACATTTAAAATTTGTTTCCGTGTTCAAGAAAAATTAGTTATATATATATATATATATATATATATATATATATATATATATATATATATATATATATATATATATATACATATATATATATATATATGACGACTAACTTGTCTTAGTGGTCAGCGTGCCTGACTACGGATAAGAAGGTCCTGGGTTCGAATCCCGATTCGGGCAAGGATGTACTTTCTCTCTATCTATCCTGTCTTTCTCCTTTTCTTGTATGAATGAAGTATGAATGGTTGCCTACCCTATAAACGGGTCCCTATGGCATGTGTGTACTGAGGAAGTCGGACTCCACACCATAAATATGGTTCAGTTGAAAAAGTGGAGCAGCGCACCCCATATTGCCGGCCTGGCTGGCACACGACAACAACAACATACACACACACACATATATATATTTATATTATATATATATATATACTATATATATATATATATATATATATATATATATATATATATATATATATATATATATATATATATATATATATATATATATATATATATATATATATATATATATATATATATATATATATATATATATATATATATATATATATATATATATATATATATACATATATATATATATATATAAGTGATTGTGAGTGATACAGTATAATTTATTGAAAAGTTTTGATCGAGTTATTTAAAGAAACTTCACACTTTTAACTCAGAAATTACAAATTATAGTCCTCTATATACATGCATAGGAAAAAATTATAGTAATACCTGTAAAAACTGAAATTCTTAATTACGCAGAGATTGGGCCATCTTTTGCCTGAATCATAGCTTGTATTTGTCGTTGAATTGACAAATAAAGGCTTTGAACAAAGTCCATCAGAATCCACATTTATTCCCCTTACAGGACCGTCTCATATTCAGTAAGTAAACCTAGCGGAGAAAAACCAAGCACTTAATGTTTTCTTCAAAAAAATCCCCAAAGATATTGAAATCAGGGAATTGAGAATATCAGGTTAGATTTTCCAGCTTTTCTCTGTGCTCATGTAATCATATTTGAATACTGCGAGACGTGTAAACAGGAGCGTTGTCTTCTGAAACACTGGGTGTTTTTTTCGGAAGCAAAGGTTAAGGATGATCTGCGAGAATGATTCAATAATGGTCACCCATGATCCTCCCCCTTAAGATATCAAGAAGCCTCAAACCATGGGAAGATATTGTGCCCCACACCATCACAGAATTCTCTCCACGTTTCTTTCAATATCAAATGCTTCAATCATTCAAAATCAAATACTTCTGCAGTGTTCGCCAGACGAACATACATCTAAGATTTTGGAATAATGTAAATGAGGTTCATCAGACGAGATAAAGTGTTCCCATTCAATTTAAGACCTATAAATTGTGTGAAGTTTAACTGGTATCGGTACCACTGTAGTCTATTTATGGCATTCAACGACAACCTAACGGTTTTAGAATAGGTTCTTTGCTCTGAATGTTCGCAGCATGCAAATATCGTTGATAGTTTTCATGGATACAGGATTTTGTCTATCTTGTTTTATATTGTATTTATTGTTTGTATTTTCTTGTTTTATCTTGTTTTGTGTATTCAATTAACTACAGCTTACATAAGTCACAAACGGAATGTTTGAATAAAAAATTGAAAATATATTTTAAATTTAGAGCTATTAAAATATATGCAGTATATTTGAGTTCAAATGTGAAATCTTTTTATTTTCAAAAGATTTATAAATTTGCAGGGATTAATATGAATGATAATTATATTAATCTTTGCAAATTTACTTAGAGACTAATTTTGAGTTTCTATTTTTGTATACAAATTTTAGAGCAATTTAGTAGTTTCCCAAGTTCGTCATATACAATACATAGATATGGCTCTCTGAAAATTCTTCTTGTAATATGCAATTAACAGGAAGCTCAAAATGCCTGACAATTGTCTTATTTTTTTGCTTTATTTTACCAATTCGATTACTGATTGCATAGCAAAATCATTGTCATAAAACAAAATTTTATCTTTTTCTTATAAACTGTTAATATCCTAAAACATGTATTATACCAAATTGCTCTGTTTCTTCTCATGCGACATCCTGCTCATGTTCTTTAACAACGGGTTGGATCATACCAGAAACGTATGCTCTTAGCCGCGCTCTTCTATTATTAGCCATGGTTGGTTTCCAGTTATTTATGTTATTGTTGCATGTCACCTTTGAACAATTAGAACAGGTCCATAACGTTAAACACTCCTAAAAAATCTAACTCCATCAAAGGACAATCGTATAAATATTGCTTGGATAGATCCTGGCACGCAAGGATGTGTTCTGGCATAGCTTGTTTGGCAAAACAGTTGGAGCTGGTCTCGGAAATTTTGTAGCCTCCAGAAAATTTTAATGATCTGAAGTGACCACATCGAAAGTGGGCGAGAGTAGTTTCTTCCTCTCTTTTAAAGCCATGAGCCAGTGATCTTATCGACTTTAATGCCATTGGTGCTCTGGATGGACAATCCATGTGGACTTATTCCTGCTTTTTACTCTTGAAAAGATTTCCAAAAAGGAAAAATGTGCCATCGGTTCCGAGGCCTCACAAATTCCTGCCTTTGCCAAGGTGTCTGCAGTTTCCTTTCCCTCTAAATCATGGGTTCCCAAACTTTTTTTTCTCTTGGACCACACTTTCAAAGTTTTACTATTGTCGGTAGACCCCCTGCTGCTATATTTCTACTGTATTCCCAAAACTCCTAAAAAATATCACCCTAACTTAGGGGTGTTAAGAAGAAAAAGGGAACAAGTTCAGTATCCCCATACACTGATTTCTCGCCAAATCTGGTAACCGTTGTTTACGTTGTAGTGTTGCCGATTTCAGCTTTTGCTTTTATTGTAGTGTTACCAAATTTAGTTTTTGTTACTATTTTTATTTTTTCGTTGCCAGATTTCGTTTTTATCGTGTTTTAAATAATTTTTACGTTATATATGTGTTTTTTTAGTGGCAATAGCTTTTTTAGTTTCACTTCGAGAACTTTCTTTGCTATTTGTTCTACGTTTTAATTGACAGTCATTTTAATTTCGTTGGCTGTTGCTGCTGCAATTAGTGGTTTTCCCGCAGTTGTGTTACGTTGTCGCCAGTGTCCAAACATCGTAAATTTTTCTTTTTTACTATTTTTTTATATTATTTACCTTTATTTGGTTTATTTATAATATATATTTATTTATTAAATGATATATTTTATTTTATATATTTAAAACCGTTAAATATTATTTTTTCCTTATTTCGTTTTCTTAATTTATTATCATCTTTTTAATGTTTTAATTACTTTATTTATTGTTTTAATTTAAAATGTCTCATGCTCAAAATGTTGTTGAAAAATATCAACAAATTATTTTAGCAAAAATTAAAGATAATAATGATAGATTATTGATCAGGATTCCAAATTATTAATTAATTTAGGATTCGCAAACATTAATTAATTTTTTAACGGAAATTGGATTTGGAGAAGGTGTTATTATTTTATTTAAATTCTTTTGCTCACTTGTATTTTTTAATTGTATTCGTGTTTCATTTTCATTTACTTAAAAAGTGTATATATTTAAGAAATATTTTATTCATGTTTTTTTTTAAATTTTAAAAAATGTATATATTTGAAAAATAAGTTTTTGCATGCTTTTTTTAAATTTTATAAAGTGTAAATATTTAGAAAAATATTTTTGCATGCTTTTTTTGTAAAATTAGATAATTATTTTTACTGAAATGCGACACTGGTGACTAACGAATAAAATGTCGAAATAAATATACCAATTGACATGTCAGCTTAACTTCATATCAAGTAAGTCCATTATTTATATTTATTTCCCTTTTTAAAATTTCTGAAAGGCTTATTTTTCGATCGAACTTCGGGAAATTTCCCGTGTTTTTAAACGCACGCCTAGCTTGGCGACTTGGCGACAAAAAAGTCGCCGCGGTCGCCAAGTGTATGGGGATACTGAACTTGGTGCAGAAAAAGTAGCACATTTCCTTTTGTGTCCTATTTATTAAAATAATACTTGTTGTTATACAAAATTATAAACATTTATTATTATAAACAATCAACAATTTTAAAAAAAATCAACAATGAACTCTGAAATGTAAATCAACAATAAAAAATAGTCTTCCTTTTAATGAGACGGATGTACTGGATGAATTGACAGCAAACTATCAATGTTTGGCTTCGGCTTTGTAAGAAATAATCTCAAATATCCCGGTTCTGTGATGTTCAATCTGTTCCTTTTTTAATTTTTTTCTAACAGATTTGTAACGACTCTAAAACCTCTTTCGACAAGATATGACGAGGGAAACACGCTATCAAACATTTTCTCGCAATTTTCCACTGCCCAGAATATTTTTCGGGGATTTCTGCCTGCAGCCAAAATGTTTGATAGCCTTTTCTAAATTTCACCTTCAGTTCCTCCTTGGTTCTGAGCTCAAGTAGCTCCTCTTGTAATACCACATTCACCTCTTCTGTTTCATCAAATGGAGTTAAGAACCATGGTGGTAATTCCATCGTCAAAAGATAATCCAGCACTCTCTATTACACTTAGCCAATCGTTTAAGTACTGTATACTACTTTGGCTATCAGAATAAATCCATATTTCTTTTCCAGTTGAGATGGACACAAGAGAATCAATGGCTATTAGCTCACCGCAAAATTGATATTTATTTACACTTGTAAAGCATAAGTACAAAAAAAACATAAAGACTGTTTTCGATTAAATTGCATTAATAGTAATACTAATAATAAACTAATTTGAGACTAATATTCAAATATGCTACTTCTGCTAGTAAATATGTTAACAAATGTTATGATTTTTATTCAAACAACAAATTTATTACTTTAAGCCGTTTTTTATAGTTTTTCATCTTCTTATTTTTTTTATCTAAGTGCAAAATTGGGATCAAATACTGATTCACTAACTTTTATAAAGCATTCAGTATTCTATAACTAATAATTTTATTTATTTAAAATGTTGATACTGTTATATTCCTTTAAATTTAACTGACCTGATTTAGTATAATTTTAGTGATGTCAAAAACTCCTTTTTTTACGTTTTCAATTTTTAAAATAAATATTCTTGTCCTGAATTCATTCAATATAAATTTAAAATAATTACAAGAATATTAACTTTGTAGAACTAAGTTTAAACTTTTTAACTAATTCTTCAGTTTTAGTTAGTAAGAGAATGGAATTCCACATGATGTTTTAACGGTGGATACAACTAAGTATTAAAGATACAACACTTATTATTTTTTAAACTTATATTTCAGCCAATCTGTCTCAAATGTGTTTCATTTTTTGATCCAATTTTTATTGATTTACTCAAATTATTATTTAATACCTTTTACTTATTTTCTATTTTTATTTTTTTGCGTGGTCCCAAAAGTAATTTTCAAAATACATACAATAGTTATTTTTACCAAATCAATTATAATAAAATTTTTTATGAGATTTCTAATTATATTACGTTTTTTCTCTCCATCTCCCTTTGAATGATTTTCAATACTTTTTTATAATGACTTAAATTTTCTTTATAATCTTTTGAAAGGAGTACTGCGAAACAGTTAAGGAAAATTAAAATAAATATTTGAATAGATAGAATAAAATAAAGGCTTAATACTTTGAATTTGCAGCAATATTTATTTAGATTGTTTATGCGGAATAAATGGTTGTTCCATATATACATAAATGTCAAGAAAAATACACAATAGCTTCTCTGCATTCCAAGATATTTCTTGTACTAGATAACATTCCAAACATTCTTAGGGTAGCAGCAGATTCTTAATGCAATATTTGTTAAACTTTTAGGTAACTATATAAATACTGATAATTACGTCAAGTAACTTGAGCACACATTACATACTTTAGTTAGTTTATCTCCACATTTCAATCGGATAAAGTTGAAAAAGAAGTTTGATGGTTC
Organism: Latrodectus hesperus; assembly: GCA_037975125.1. NCBI lineage: Eukaryota > Metazoa > Arthropoda > Arachnida > Araneae > Theridiidae > Latrodectus > Latrodectus hesperus. The sequence goes on from JAJQOW010000021.1 coordinate 1,608,239, forward strand.
TCCATAAAATTTCTTTTATTCAGAAACATTCTTTAATGAGAAAGAGCTAATATTTGAATAATTAAATAAATATAATTTGCATGATTGGTTTCGTTATTCAGTTTTTAGTAAAAGTATAAACAAAAAAATGTAACCAGATAGCAATATTGATTACTTGTAAGCTAAAGGAAAACTTTTGTAAACCAGAAGATGCTTCAAATCAACAGTCTTAAGATACAAAACGTTATTTTAGCTCATTTACTGAAGCTTCTAAGTAATCAATTTCTGTGTAGTTTTAAGCATTTTTCAAAATAGTAGCGTTTTGTATCAGGATGTTTCCAATGGTAAGCAAATAAACCCTTAATGTCGTTTAAGTATGCTCACTTTGTATCTACTATTAGAAGATGAGGCTTTATTTGACTTGAGATCTAATCTAAATGGAAGACTTAAACTGTCCAATTAATATGGTTTAAATCTTGATGTAAATGAAGATTTTTTACTCTGAATGAAAAAAAATTGAATTAAAAATATGGTAACTGAAGTTTATTTCTTTGTATTTATATCTAGTAAATTGTTTTTCTTTGAGGTTTCTGGTGATTTCATAATTTATTCAATCTTAAGTATGAGCTTTCAAAAGTAAAAAGTATATAATAAAGTAGTATTATTAATTTACACTCATACAATTAAATTAAATTTTCAAATTACGGTATAGAAAAAGTAGATATTATTTAGTTAATTAAATCTTCTTCATCCATTTATATTTATATTTCAATAATATATCTGTCACCCAACTGGTCGAGTGGTCAGCGTGCGGATAGGGAGGTCCTGGGTTCGAATCCCGGTTCGGGCATGGATGTACTTTCTCTCTATCTATCCTGTCTTTGTCCTTTCCTTGTTTGAATGAGTTGTGAATGGTTGCCTACCTTATAAACGGGTACCCATGGCATGTGTGTACTGAGGAAGTCGGACTTTATACCAAAATATGGTTCAAAATATGGTATCTATTATGGCAGTTTAAGAAAAATTGAAAATATTAAGAATCATTCTATTATGAAACATATTTATATGTTATATGGTAGGTATATAATAAATTAATATAAAAAACCTATTTACTTCTATTTTAATGATTGTGAAAATTTTATTGCTTCACATTTTTACATGCTGATGTGCGAGTTCGTAACATAAATCGTTAGAAGAAGGCAAATGGTTAAAAATCAGTTTATAAATTCTAAAAAATCGTAAGTAAAAATTAGCAGTATGCACATATGAATATCATATTACTATTATTCACACAAATTTAAAAAAAAATATTATTTTTCTTAATTGTGAAAATTTAATTTAACTTTCTGAAAAAAACTATAATTACGAATATCCTCTATTAGTTAATGAAGATTTTATTCTCCGACATAACTGAAGAAATTATTATTTTCTTCAACGTTAATAATACACTATTTTAGAAATTTACATTTTGCGGCAAGATAAAAAAATAATATCTACCATTCTTAACATCGATATTGATTTAAGCGTTACGTAAACAATAGAATGTACAAACCAATTACAAAAGAATACATAAGCTGCATGTCATTTAATTGTAAAGGATAACTGTTAAGAAATCCATTGAGACGGGAATGATAATAACTCAAATGTTTTTGAGACAATGGATTTTGAAAGCAAATGTACTTTTAAGGTATTCGATAAGGTTTTTAGTAGCAATACAATTTTGAATGATGTCAAATCATTTTTAGAGAACTGGCTTAATTGTTTAAAAGAATTGCCCTTTAAAATGATATGTTGTGTTGTTACTAATGACACTTGGACAAGCCAAGCTCGCTATGCCTTGGCTATGTGAATTTAAGTCAATTGGGAGTGTCTTTCATTTTAATCAGAGCACCATGAAGGTGAAAGTACGACTTTTGCTCTTCAAATCCTCCGATAGATGGCAGCACCAGAGGATCTACTCCCTAAACTTTGGCATTGATCTGAAGGGGGAGTAAATTTCTCCAGACCATTGCACCCATGGTAACTGCTTAACGACCGATCACCGAACTTTCGATTTTACAGATTTTACGAGCACGTATATCGCATGTACTCGGTATGTCTTTGGCGGCATTGGGAATAGAACATTACCCTTCTGGATGGAAGGCCGATACCCTAACCACTAGACTATAAAATGATATGTAGTTGAGTTTTGCAACTTTGAGTTTTAGAAATCAGTCAACTGCAACATTGAGGAAGCTTCAGTACTATAAATTCAGAAAATGTTTGGTTAATCGGTAAAGCCTCTTTCAGCAACGATAACATTATCCATTCAATATCATTAGTTGGTTTTAAAGATACAATGGTAGGAAGGCTTATGTGATTTTATAACATCAGGTTCCAGATAAGATGTGGGTCTTTTCAGCTTTAGCAGTGTCGTTTGGAGCAGCGTCTGTTTTTACTAGATAAAAAAATCCTTGACGAAACTCCCTTCTTAAGACCACCACTTAAGTTTATCAAAGAAAATTAATCAGTAATAAAATCAAAATTTTGTGGCAGAGATGATATACATCATCATAAGTGATGAAAGTGATGATTCAGGAATGGATTTAGGGCCATCTAAAAGCTCAACAACTCCAAATGAACTGAATGCTACTCTGGCTGGTCCAATTTTTGATCCTGACGTTATTGTCCATACTTCGAAGTCATGACACGCTATTTATTGACAAAATGATACTAATCCAAGTGATACAAAATTCTTGAAACAATATTTTTTTTACAATTCTGTAGTTCTCGATGACTTTAGATTTTCGCATGCAATTGCTTGACCTTCAAATTTGTTTCTACATTATATTTTGAAAATTTTTGTATGTTATTTACATATATTTTGGAATAATACTCGATCCATTGAACAGCTTTAAAATATATAAATCGTAGGTTCTACCAAAAATTGATTTTTTTCCAATGGCGGGCACTTGAGGGTTGAACCCTATGCCACAACAAGGCCAGAAACTGCTACTCATTTGTCGTTACCCAGCGGGCACCTGTGAACCAAGTCACGGAGGCGAGTAGCGTTACCGGCGCCATACCACCACCACAAACCCCTTTATAGGGTGAGCCACATTTTACAACAACACAGAAGAAAGGACAGAGAAACACAGAGAGAACAGAGAAGGAAAGAAACATCCATGCCCAAACCGGGGATTCGAACCCGGGAACAACAGCTCAGGAGTCAGGAATGCTAACCACTCAGTCATCGGTCGGCTACCACAAATTGATTTAGGAATTTAAACTAAGGGATGGCACGTGGGGCACAATCACACCAAACTTCAAAAATCTACACGCCTAGGAAAGTTATTTATCTGTAATCAGTTATCCTTCCAGTATCCTACTGTTTAACAATTTAAGCTGTGCGGTGGCCTGATTGGTTAGGGCATCGTTCTCATTATCGGAAGTAGTGAGTTCGAATCTCAGCTTAACCGAAGATCCATCGTGTTCTTTAAAAATGGGTGGAGCACATTAAAACTAAGAGTGTTAGCGATGTTCTCGAAGTGAAATGAAACCTCTGAGGGTGCTCAGGCCAAGCATTGGGGGTCTAATGCTTAATCCTTGCTTCAAAATCAGGAAGACTCCACCCGGCTGCTTCTATTTATTTGGTAGAGTCCAACTCAAGGGTAGGCAGAGGGAAGCATGCTGGTGCAACAACTGTCCAACAATTCCCTTGGAATGGGCATTGTAATTTTTCACCTGTCTTTCCCTTTCACGTTTTGAATCAATCGTTTTTTCAATTCAAATGCTGTTGGTGGTCAGCGTACCTGACTACGGATAAGGAGGTCCTTGTTTCGAATCCCAGTTCGAGCATGGATGTACTTTCTCTCTCTATCTATCCTGTTTTTGTCCTTTCCTTGCATGAATGAGGTGTGAATGGTTGCCTGCCCTATAAACGGGTCCCTATGGCAAGTATGTAGAGCAAAGTCGTAGTTTCACATTCATGGTGCTCTGATTAAAACGAAAGACGCTCCCAATAAACTTCATTCGCATAGCACAGCGAGCTTGGCTTGTCCAAGTGTCATTAGTAAACAACAACAACAAAAATGCTGTTGGAGTGATTTAGTTTCCCTTGCTACCAGTACTGCTTCAAAATGTCTTCTATATTTAGAGTAGTTTCCTGCTCCAACGTGTTTTTGTACATTGTTTTACCCTTTCTTCTTTAAAAATGGAGTATAAAATCAATCAATAGATTGTGAAAAAAGACATAGAACTTTTGAGAACTCTATTACATGAAGTAGAAACATCTGAAGCAAATATTGATCAATCCAATGAAGTACAATCTGATGCAGGAAAATACAGTTCTCGTAACAGTGATAGTGAATTGGTGAAAAGTGACGAAAATAACGAAGAATTTGAATTCGAAAAAAAACATATTTTGAAGCAAAAACCAAATTAAAAAATATTTATATTCTCAAAATTTAATAATCGATGAAACTAATAAGAAAATACTAAAAATTATTTTGATAAATAATACAAAAGAAAGAAGTGTAGATATAGTAACTGAAATGTCTGTATCCCATCATTTCTCAGCCCAAAAAAACAACATGATCGGACGTTTTTTATATGGCATATTGAAAGTCAGAGACATCAAAACACACACAGTTATTCTAATATCAATAAAAATCTTCTACAGCAATACGCAAATAAAGAAAATTCCTGAAATAACAAGCATTTGCAGATCCACATATGAAGCTATAATTACGCTATATTTTTTTAAAGTACACACTGCAAACAATTCAATGAAGTCAATTCAAGTGAACGAGCAGAGATACAATGGAGTCAATTCATCACCAGGCGGCGCTTCTGCTCTTGGTACTTGTCAGGTGACAAATTCCAAACGTAGATTATTTACATTATATTATTGTGTGTATTTTCATATTTAATTTTGTAAATATACAATTTAATTTTATCCAGTAAATTGGTAGCAATGCTTTTTAATTTTTACACACATTTAATAATAAAGAAACGTTAAATATTTATGCACACATTTTTCAAATTCTTCTACGTTTAATAATCTGAATATATCCCACAAATAAATGAAAAACGTAGTATTTTGACAAAGAATAAAATATTTATAATGGCAAGAGAAATTTGTAATCAGAATTATTTTATAAGAAATGAAAGATGATAATAAGGTAATTTTTATATCATTGATAACTGCCAAAATAACCACTTTAATTTAATCATCATTTTACTTTACCAATATTTTAAAAAACTAACTTCACAGAAATGTTTGTCATTGAAGACAAAATGGTGATAAATTGGAGAATAATGAATAAAACGGTGAAATAAATATCAGTCTAAAACTACTTGCAACTTATTAGATTCAAATTTAATAGAGTTTATGCAGCGCACGCATCTAACAAACAAACAAAAAAAATTACCAATCATACTTGACATGTGACTTTGACGTCACATGAAGTGAGTCAATTTCCAACAAACTGTCCGAAACAAGATACAAAGAACGATGTACTCATGAGTCAAGGATAATAAAACTAATTTTTTTTTCATAAAATGCGATAATTATGTTTGCAAGTCTTTCTTTGTATGTTTGCTAGAATAGTATATCGTAAGGCAATCGCAAACCCCTTTATGACTTTACCATCAGCAGAATGCGGACTGGGCACATGAGGGGTATGAAAATCATGCCCGACGGATCTAGAAACTACGCAGAATGCAGGCACTGCACTGGAGTTCCGCTGGATCCGAGGCATCTCAGTTGCCTCCACCCTCTTCAACATCGACCTCAACTGCTGCCATGACAACCTTTATACGGAAAAAGCTGAAGTTGTGGCCAAGGCAGTGGTCCCGTATGATTTGTCTTTTGTACCTTTTATTTTTTCTTCATTTTGCACTTGTTACACGATAACAACAACAACAGTATATCGTTTCAGACCCTTTAATACCAGCACGTAATTATGATTTTATAATTTATGTGAATGTTTTTATCTCTTTAACTTTATTTCTAAAGAAAATAATTATAGTTTCATAATTAAATAGTGTAATATAATTGTTTATGAAGAAATAATATTTTTTAAAAGATGTATAGCTCATTTCATAATAAAACTGACAAAAACTTCTGAATGAAATTAACAAAACTGAATAATACGGAAACTTATTTCGTAATGAAACTGACCAGTCAACCTACGCGACAACTAGACGGGTTAAGAAATAGTGTATTTGACTAAATATCAACTCTAAGGTAATAATATTTTGGTTCTAAGTTTATGATTATTTATTCATTTATACATTGTGAGCTCCAGTGGCTCAGTAGCTTCACGCCGCTTCCCGTAAGCTCAGCAAAGTGAAGCATCATTTGCCGTGGGCAGTGGTTGGGAGGGTGACCACCGTGTACTCTCCTTCACTGGGTTGCTGGAACTCCGTGGGTTGGGGACGTTTCTGCGTTAATATGTGACATCCAACGTCCTTCCGCTGGTGTGGCGTGGATGTGGAGAGGAGCTCAAGTGTCGCCTGACCGTGGTTCAAAATTAAGAGGCACCTTTAAAAGAGCAAAGACGTACTTTCACCTTCGTGGTGCTCTGATACAAATGAAAGACTATTGACTTAATTCGCACAGCCAAAGGCATAGCGAGCTTGGCCTGTCCAAGTGTCATAAGCAACAACAACAACATTTGTACATTGTTGAGTTGTGTACGTGCTGAAATAAATGACTTTGTTTCTATTGTTTGCAGTTACAAAATATTTTGCTATATTTTTTAACTTTGCATATGCAGTTTTGTTTAAAAATAATGTCTATTAATAAATGAGAAATATTATTCTGTATTGTAAAAGAAATGTTTTTATTGTTTCATCTCTCACATTTTGAGTGACAAATATTGAATTGTATTTATTTGTTGTTAATTAAATTAAGTTATCGTGATTAGTATAAATACGAATGTCTTAAATCTTATCCATTAAGAAAAATTGTTAGTCACGCCTTTAATTACACTAATTGAAAACATATGATATTAGACCGTATTTTATTATTCTAATTTTTAAATTAAGAATTAACAAAAATATCAAATATCAAAAAATCCCATTTGTTTATTAATATTTAATATTTATGTAATTTTCATTTTAATTTACGCTATATCCTAGTAAATATTTCCTCGACAAACTAACTTGAATATGAATGAAACGCTATCTATAAGTTTATTTTTAACAAAGTTGAGCCTTTAAATAACTTGAATACATGAAATCAAGTTCCTGTACTCAAATTTGAATAAACTCATCTTGTATTTACTATATTTCCAATATTAGAACATATAAATAAAGACCGTTAGTGTAAAATTTATGAGAATTAACATGATGAATATGTCGCTAATATAAATATTATTCACTTTTCGTGTTACATTTTCAACAATCATTTCAGTATGAAAAATCTTAGAAATTATAACTAGTATGTAATATAAAATTTTACATAATTCTCAAATTTGATAGTAACAACTTTTGACGTAGATTCATTTATTTAAGGTAACATACTGCTTAAGATGATCCATCGTATAGAAATAATTTAATTTTCTGTACATTAAATTATCCTTTATTGAATGATGCATGTTTCATAATTTTCCAACCTAGAAATAAAGTGTGATAATTGTAATGGGTGGAGCTTAAATCTATAAATAGTCCTATATTTATAAAGTCACGACTACTTCAAGAAGAAAAAGGAATCAATTACCTGATGCAAAAAATGGAGATCATATTTTTTAAGTTATAAATGTATGGATAATTATATTTCTGGCTAAGTTTTTATACAGCGAAAATCTTATTCTTCTGAAAAATCTACAAATTTACAGTTTTTTTTTCTTTACAAAATTTCCAGATTTCGTTTGTTTTTATGCTATTTTTTGCATTATTAGTGAATTTGAAGGTTTTTTTTTGGATATAATTTATTTTAGGCTTAAAAATTTGTAACAGAGTTAATAATAGGAAATTATTATTATGTCTGCATTGCATGTATCTAATATATAAATTATTGTTGCCTCGTAAGCATGTAAGATTTTTCAGCTATTTTCTAGAAAAAAAGATTATTTTTTAGATGATATATGCATTTTATTTTGTATTCATACATCTATAAATGTATACAAGTGAACATCTATACAAGTGAATGTTTTTATGAAGTTTCATATTGTATGCATACATATCATTTTAATAAAAATACGTCCATTTAAAATTTGGTTTCATTTTTTTTCAGTTATCTTTAATTAATTTATTTACTGCTATTTCTTAACATGTTATCATAACTTCATTTTTATTTCAAAAAAAAATTTTAGTGATTACAATTTGAATATTTTAAAACGTTAACACTTAAGAATATTTAAAAAAAGATAATTATTATATTTTTATGTGACTTGCATATTTAGCTAACTCTTCATTTTTTCTATAATATGAAATTTAATTTGTTCATTTAGACATAAAATACATTCAAAGTAGCTAAGTGTCAATATTAATAAAATTTTTCAATGATTATAATACGTTTGTTAGCAATCTTCTCTCATTCGTTAAAATAATGCTTATATTTCTACATTAATATTAAAAGAAGTAAGAGCAATTCACATGCGTTTTATTCTGATTTGGTAAAATTCTTGATTAGTTCAATTTTCTGAATATCTAAATCTATCCTTCAGAAAACAAAATGTAACATGTTAAACCATCCGCTTTTACTCATTTTCATGCAATTTTATGTTTACATCTGTCTAAAGCAGACAAACAACCGAAGAAAAGCATGTACGGTTGTACTATTATATGAATAAATAAATATATGTAATGCTTAGTGTGTATATTATTGTGGCACAGATGCCATATAATCCAGGATGTCAAATTCTGAATTTGTTTGGCGATGAAGAAATATTGCTACAATAATATACACACGAAGCAATACATATTTTTATTTTTTGGCGATGAAGAAATGTTGTCAACATGACGCACTGTGACGTTTGCAATGACGTTAATACTAGGGTTGCCAAAATAGAATTTTCTGCACAATTCTTATAGGTTACAATATCTATGACGTAATAAAAACTAGGTTGCCAGATACATAATATAATCCGCCAAACAATCGCCAAATTCAAAATTTAGCTTCCTGCATTATACGACATGTGTGAAATTATTGTTGAACAAAAATCAGTTTGGCAGTTATTTATTACCGACCTTTTCAATAAAGAATCAAAAATTTAATCTAAGCAATCTAAAAATTATTCATGATAAAGAATGAAAGGAGTTAAATATATTTTTTTTTCATTTAACATTTTATTCATATGCATTTATTTATGTATCCATTACGATTGAAAGAACCGTAAGAGGAAAAACATTACTTCGAGTATTGAATATGAACCATTGCTTAAGATTTTTAAGATTATTGTTTCAAACCATTATTTAAGATCATTATTCCCTTGTTTATGAAATACTGAAGACAAAAATATTCTCATAATTTTATTTTAATATTCTAAGGACTTCCTTAATGGATTTTGACAACATCAGAAGAAATTTAAATATCGCACCTGGTTTATTTGAACTAAATCTATTTTCCGTTGACAAATAATCACTCAAATTATATTTGCAATTTATAATATAAAATGCACGCTGCTAAATTTATTTTCAGTCTCTTTGTGAATAAAATATTATCTCATCAATTTGAAGAATGTTTCACGCATACAATTCTCAATTCCATGTTGAAATCTCATTTATTACTAATATTTTCAAGCAATTTATTTTTATTATTTTTAATACATTTTTATATTACATATGTATATAAATATAGATAATGATTTATTTTTCTTATTTTAGCTGTGAGCTGAAAATGCTTTAAAACCAAATGGATTGATGCAAGTAAATCATTATATAAATATGAGAAGAACTGAAATTTTAAAAATTGTTGAAGATAAATTTTTAATCATCACATCCAAGATTTAAGTAGTATGATGCTTGATGTTATTTTGCAATTTTACATAAAAATATAGTAATTTACATTACATTTAGATAAAGAATATAAAATATGAATGAAAATTTTATTCATTTATTCCTTACGAATATACTGAATATATGAATATGAATATACTTTATACATTAAATGCTTAATTTAAATTAATTTTAAAGAAATCCAGTTTCATAATATTGAACATATTTTTAAATAATTTCAAATCTCACAAACTAAATATAATATTTATGGTTAATTTATACCCTACTAAACATTATAAAATTTAATAGAAAATATATTTTCAATGAAAGCATTCTTAACTTATTTAAACCGTGGTTTTAGGAATCTTATTTACATCAGTTTACAGTTATAAGTTTACATACGTTTAAGTAAATATTACATAAGTTTACAATTATTTGTATTTAAATTATGAAATTAATATTAATAAATCAGTTCACTTTTCTTTTCAATACTTTGAAGTTTGAATAAAACTATAAAAAGAAATATATTTCAGAAATTGAAATTATATAAGCATAAATACATTTTCAAAAATCATTTAAGAAAGTTCTTTCCTTTTATTATAAAAATAACTTCCATTTAAAAATGTAAACTTGATATGAATGTCAAGTGAAATGATTACTCATATGAACAAAATATTTTATTTAAGGTTATTTTATAACTTTAAATAGTATTATTAGAATGAATAAATTTCATATACTGACTTTTTGAATTCATGTATGAATGATTAAAATCTGTATGACTCAGTTGAGAATAAACACATATAATAATGCTTGATTTTAAATCAACAATTCTTGATGTTAATCATGTATTAAATGTGGCACTCATTTATAATAGGAAATAAGCTGGTATTAAAATTAATAGAAAATAAGATATCACCGAGCGAAAAAAATAAGAAAAACATTATATACTTAGCAGAAAGTAAATATAGTAAACAGTTTTAGGAGTATAGCACTTTTGTACAGCAGGCGGAAGTATGGCGTCATTTAATGAAACGTATCAACTTGATATGAATTTCACGAAACTTAAGCCAGATTCTGAAGAAATAATAAACCCAATGGCTGTTTCGAAAACAATGGAAGCGGTCATGCATGTCATGTACATATCAGTTTCAGCTGCAGCTATTGGAGGTAACGGCATGATATGCTACATCATTCTGGCTTATCAAAGAATGAGAACTGTCACCAACTATTTCATTTTAAACCTAGCCATTGGCGATATTTTGATGGCGTGCTTGTGCATTCCTTTTGGTTTTGTATCCAATCTCTTACTACAATATTGGCCATTTGGTGAAGTGATGTGCGTCTTAGTGTCCTACGCACAGGTGGTGTCTGTCTTTGTCAGTGCTTACACAATGATTGCCATTAGTATAGACAGATATATCGCCATCTTGTATCCTTTGCGGCCAAGAATGAGCAAACTGCAAGCCAAAATCACCATATTGTTCATTTGGATTGTGGCCCTCATCACTCCGTTGCCAACAGCTCTTCTTTCGGAACTTAAAATCCATCCAGCGTGGATTGGAGAAAACAAAACGGAGCGTTATATTTGTGTTGAAGCGTGGACAACTCCAGAGAAGAAATACCATTACAGCATGGCACTGATGATTTTGCAGTACTTCTTCCCATTGTCGGTACTGCTGTACACCTACACGAGAATAGGCATTATTGTGTGGGGGAACAGACCACCTGGAGAAGCGGAAGATATTAGAGATCAGAAGCTAGCTGCATCTAAGAGAAAGGTAAAATAATTACTCTTGATTCTTAAATTTTTGGAATTTAATATATATATATATATATATATATATATATATATATATATATATATACATATATATATATATATGTATATATATATATATATATATATATATATATATATATATATATATATATATACATACATATATATATATATATATATATATACATATATATATATATATATATATATATATATATACATACTATATATATATGTATATATTTATAAATGCATATATACATATCCATATATATGTATATATATATATATATATATATATATATATATATATATATATATATATATATATATATATATATAACCTATTTATTAATTGTAATCATAGCAGGACTGAAAAATCTTCTGGTTGTATTATAACAAATATTGCGTTATATAAGTGAATATTTAGAAATTATTAATACCATACATTTTGTGTTGAAATTACGTAGTAGGCAGCAAAAAGACTTAAGACTGTTGAATGGCATTTTAATATCAATTGCCTAAATGGTCATATTGAAGGTCTTTTCACTGGTTGCGTTCCTTATTCAGGGGTCACAAAGATGAAATCCTGGAAAACTCCCATCAAACATCTCTATGAGCATGCATGCAGAGGAGCAACTCCCAATATACGATGTTCAATAATAGCTGAGGATCGAACCAGGGCCATTTCACTCTGAAATGCATTGTCCAATTATTAGACTCTTTCAAAATTAGTTTTAAAATAATTTTAGAACATAAAAACACAAATCACTTGAAGGGTATATCTACTAAAAGTAATAAATTAACCAGCGCATTATTTACGTCCTAAAAAAATGGTAAAACTAAACAATTAATAATGCAATTTTTAGCTGCCGAAATATTTTAGGTACTTTTCACTATACCCCCACTCATGAACTTAACGAAATAGCATTTTCTTACGGAGAAGCGAAAATAACATAGGTATGACGACTTTAATGGCTCAAAATTTTATTTTAAATTAAATATATTCCAATCGAATCAATTTTTTTTCGCAAAATCTTAGAGTGATGAGCAAAGTCAAACAAGCTAAATGCTAAACAAAGGTAAAGCTAGCTGATGCAAAAAGTATGTTAGTGATAATTTTGTCGATTAAAAGGAACATTAAGGTCACCAATCAACCTCAAGCACTTCCATCAGCAGTCAAGGGCAAAAAACAGCCAAATACAGCAATAATTAAATTTTGTTTCATTGAAAAAAAGGTGCTATTATATTATACCTATGCAATCGAGCATCGATGTGATTGTCAAGCAATTTCAGCTAGAAATAAGCATTACCGTTTAAATATTAGGTTAGTGCGTATGAAATGTCGGATTCTTAAGTGATTGTATAAAACTGCATATCTTTCTTCAAAAGCTGTTTATTCAATCAAAGTATGCTCCATTCGCTTCAATACACTTCACCCAACGAGATTTTAAAGCGTCGATGCCTGTCTTAAAAAAATTTCGGTCTTTAGAATTAATAAACTCTGATATCGAGTTTTTTAGACTGTCTTCATTTTCATAGTGTTTGCCCCTTAAAAACAGCTCTAAATGCTTGAAAAAATGAAAATCGGTCGGCGAGAGATCCGGTGAATATGGTGGATGCTGCAATGATGAGCATACGTTTAACCGATCCAGCTTATTTCGCTCTGTCAGTGCGTGCGGTACCCACTTGTCCATCTTCTTAACCTTGCCAATCTCAGAAAGGTGTCTCAATATCGCTGTATGGTCAACTTTCATCCTGATAGCAAGTTCCCTCGTGGATACGGCTGGATCCGCTTCCACTAGAGCCTTCAGGTCATCATTCTTCACAGACGTTTTGGGTCTTCCGCGCGGCTCATTTTGCAGTGAAAAATCGCCAGTCCGAAATTTTTCGAACCAACGCTGCACTTTCCGATCGTTAACCGTATTCTCCCCAAACGCTTGATTTATGTTGCGTGCAGCTTTTGCAGCACTATTACCAAGTTTGTACTCATATAAGAAAATGACGCGAATGTCGGCAGAATTCATATCGGCAATAAACTCAAAAGAAATAAAAAAAGAAAAGACCTTCGAGAAAACCTATTTTGCTGAAATGAGTCTCTGACAATGGACAATACGAGTATGAATGAGGTTATGCCAAATACAAAAGTATAACGAAAACAGGGAGGAAAACGTCCGCATGTAAAGAGAATCCGACATTTCATACGCACCAACCTAATAAGTTTTGTCAATAAGTGATAATTATTTAATTTGTAAAATGTAAATAAATTGTTTGCACTATTTTTAGTATTTTCTAAAAACGTCAACTTTTTTTAAACAATACATTATTCAAGTGAAATATTTACGACAGAAATTAACGATTTTTACCTGCTCCGAGGATTATCGACGGGCGTATTATGGAAAAGTACCTATTTCCGTAACTATTTTTAGACGTATCATTAAGCCTTAAATAATAGATTATCAGCGCATTATTTTTGCCCTAAAAGTTTATAAAATTAAAAAATTACTAAGGCAACTTTTAACTGCCAAAATAATTTCATAATGTTTCAAAAGTATAAGTGCTTGAATTCGGATGGAAATTTAAGAATAGTTTATTTTAAGTTCTTTTTTAAAAATTTAACAAGGCAAATTTGTGGAAATGTTATGATCACAATTCTTCTGAAAATCTTTATTAATTATCTACTCTATTGCTGCACAAAATATTTCCCTTATTTCATTATAACTGAAATATAAAACATTAAATGTAGTATTACATTGTTTGTAAATTTATCCGGGATTACAAATTTTATGATACATATTAAGGCAAAAGAATTAATTTATAAAAACCTATAAATAAAAGGAAAAATATTTAAAAAAGCAAACAGTGATTTTTTTTTATTGTACGTTTCAATTTAAAAGTCCTCGCACATTCTATTACAAAACAGGAGATAAAAGAAAATATCGAATGAATACATTATCTAATTATTTTGTTCATACATTATCTTGAAAAACTCCAGTTCGTTGTTAAAGGTCCTAGTACCGATTTTAATCTCTTTACAATTCATATTTGTTTAATCTTGATTAAACATAGAAAAAGAAACTTTTTCCTGAAATTCCGTTTTAATGCAAATAAAGTGAACATTGTTCTTTGCTAAAGCAGATTTAGCATTTTTACTTATATTATAGCTTAAAATAATGAACTGCCAGATTTTTATTTATAATAAAACAGATAATTTTAAAAAAAATTTTTTATTTAAACGAATTTTTTTGTTTTTAAGAAATAATAATAAATCTCTTAAAAACAAGAAGGAATTTAACATAAAATGTATGAATATATGTATACTTGATTATTTAATTTTAAAATAATTAATCATAGCATATAATTAATTACAGAGTTTATAATTCAAAATACTTTAAAATTTTTATAATGATTAAAATATGATTTTTATCAGTTAATATAAATCCGTCAGAGTAAAAAAAACACTGCATATTTGAAATCCTATTCTCAAATTTTTATTAACATTAAATTCTCTTAAAATTTGTTAAATGTAATTATTTCCTATAAGTTTTAGCGCGAAGTATTTCTTTGAAATAATCTGTATTATAATAATCCAAATATTTTTAAATTAATTTACTTATCATATGTAAATTAAATCAAAATATATTCCTACACAGTCAGAAAAAGAAATATCTGTGATTAATTCTTTAAAGTTTATAGTATTCTTCAATGTTCTCGAACGAGTCAGATTATCTTAAGAAAAGAAATTAAATCTACCTGCTTATATTACCCATGGGCATTCTAGAACAACTAGAACCTATTTGGAAACTGACTGCGAGATGATTCGTACAGTAACGAGCGTTCCAATTAAATTCAGTTCAAGTTCTATTTCCTTCTGTTCTAGATTCAAGCAAATGAAATTTTAGTAGTTAGTTCTTTTGTATTCATAAATTCTTATCCGCGAAGAAGTTCATTTTGTTTCAGCATTTTAAAAATAAAAGAAGTTTTATAACTTTTCTGATTTAGGGATTAAAATAGCAGTTTAAGTTATGCTTGCTAATTACTTGAAATTATTTTATTGTTGTTGTTGTGTTTTCCTATGACACTTGGAGAAGCCAAGCTCGCTATGCCTTTGGCAGTGCGAATTAAGTCAATAGGGAGCGTCTTTCGTTTGGATCAGAGCACCTCGAAGGTGAAAGTACGACTTTGCTCTTTTTAAGGTGCCTCTGCAATTTTGAACCACGGTCAGGTGACGAGGCCACACCTTGAGTTGGCACCCTCCTCTCCACATCCACGCCACACCAACGGAAGGACTTTGGACGTCATATATTAACGTGGACACGTCCCCAACCCACGGAGCTCCAGCAACCCAGTGAAGGAGAGTACACCGTGGTCACCCTCCCAACCACTGCCCGCGGCCAATGATGCTTCACTTTGCTGAGCTTACGGGAAGCGGCGTGAAGCTACTGGGTCACTGCAGCTCGAAATTATTTTATTAATTTAATTAAGTGAAATTTACAAAAAAGTTTTTCCTTGTTTCTTTTAAATAACATCAATATATTTATAAAATCATATAGATTCATGAAGAAATCTTTTAAAATGTGTGATTAGTATTAATATTTTATTATTTAAAAAATATAAAAATACCACTTATATTTTTCATGAGATTTATGTTTTTTTCAGTAACGTATATATGCTTTGCAAAGAAGAAAAATAATAAAAACTTCTAAACGCATACCCTGAAAAATATGAATACAGAAAGCAAAAAGTGTAATATTTACTCCCATTTGTTAAACAGTAGCACAAGTTGGCAGCTAAATGCTCAGCGATTCAACAGCTCTTCAATTGAAGGCCCTCTTTGAGTTTGGATGTTTATTGTAGGTTCGGAATCCATTTTAATTTCCAGGTCCTGGTTTAATTAGACCTAGTGTGTAAAAAATGACCAGTGCGTGACAAACCGACCTTCTTAAACAGAAACTAGTGTCAAAACTAAGAATCTTCAATTATGAAAGATATTGGCTGTAGATTATTAGTATTCAGTCTTCATTACAATCGTTCGTGGATTCAATTCCCTCTCCTTATATGGATGCTTACATTGATTTGAAATCCCCTTTAAGCTTTAATTCCCAATCGAATTTGCTTTCATATGCAAAACTCCAGATTTACAAACATGTGAAAAGACTTTCAAAGTGGTTTGTTTGCTTGCCGATTAAAGGTCAGTTTTTGTACAAGAGGGCAAATTAGCCACGACTTAAAGTTGATACCAAACCACTACAAATATCCAAACCCAAGGTGGGAGTTTAACCCATAAATTGTTGAACCGAAGGCAAGAGCGTTGAATGTTCAATTACTTGCTCGACCTCTCAACATGCATCTAAGTCTACTGAAAAGTTTACAAAATACATTTCTGCTTCTCGAACAGTTGAAAACTTTATGTGTACTCAGATAAGAATTATTACTACAGGTGAAAAATATACAATTTGATTGGACAATAGAAATATAAAAATTAACATCTAGAAGATGTAACATGAATATACTTCTTATTTCATTAAACTTTACATTTAATTGAATTAAAATTAATCAATGAATCCAAACTTGATAACAAACATGTTTCTATCTTTGAAATTAAATTTATTTGATGATCTTGAAAATTAAATTTGACATTTAAATTCCTTATGACTTTCCTTTAAATATTTTTGATAATATTTTGATAAATCTTTTATCTCAATCCGCTAAATTCTGAAGTTACAAAAGTGCATTTGTTTTAACCGCTGATCCACACATTCAAAATAAAAACCAAAATTAAGAAACACTTTCGATAAGGTAGATTGGTTTGTTTGTCGCTCAACGGTCATTTTTTGCACTACGAGGGCTAATTAGACCGGGACCTACGGTTTAAAGTGGATTCCGAACAACTACAAACAGCCATGCCCAAGGTGGGATTCGAACCCACGAACTGTTGAACCGAAGGCAACAGCACTAACTATTCGGCTGCCAGCTCGGCTGTCGATAAGGTAATTTTAACGACGATATCGTGGCCTAAGAATGATATCTATAAATTTATATTTGAAAAAAAATTAAATTTTTTGCTCTTTTGACATCCTTATAAAAGTAATTCACTTAGCTTAAAATGACAGCTTATCATATAAACTCACTTTTTGAGAACATCAAATTTTAATTCGAGATATCAAAGCAAAAATAGACAGCGAATAGCAGTAAAAATAGCAAAGAAACACATTTATTTGTGAAACAAAGTATTACAGTTCAATTTTTTTACTGAAATATTATATACACAGGCTCTCCAGAATTACGTTTCACGGACGGAACTGGCCTCGGGTGATAGGAGAAATCCATGGAGCACCAAGTGTATCTGACAGGTCATTCCGCAGAAACAAAATATGATCGCATTCCATCATTCTTCGCCACAATTATGCTATAAATCTCACTCTCAAATCATTTCTCAAAAGAACCCAGTCCCGCTTAGTTCACAAAACAAAATATTAAACAACAAATTCTGGCTCAACAGCCTTGAAGGAAGAAATGTAAACAGAAACGTACTTATCTGAACAAGATTTCACTCCTTTTAAGCTTGTTTTACGCAAAGTTACAGCGCCATTTTTTTTTAATGTTCAAAATTGTGTGTGCGCTGAAAGAGGAAGTCACAAATAAAAAGACTCCAATGAAGTATGATTTTATAGCAATGCCTCATGATTTATTGTTAATGGAATGTAAAATTTATCCAAACACGTTTGAAGAAATGTTTTTCTGAATTGAAACTGAAAAATTCATTTTTAGTAAAAATGTTTTAAAATTCAAATATACATTAATTTTCAGATTAAATCATGCTTAAAGAATAATTAATATAGTACAACACTTATTCAAATTTTTTTTTGAACGTTTAGTGATGCATTAAGTTTTCTCTTAATTATTTAGTTGTGGAATATGTCTAAGTTATAATAGTTTTTAATAAAGGGTATAGTTCACATTTTTGATATTGTTTTGATTAATCATATTGAGTTTAATATGTTCTCAGCAAGCGATGTAACAATCAATAATACTATTGTTTTGTACCTTTTATGATGATATAATTAAGTATATATATATATATATATATATATATATATATATATATATATATATATATATATATATATATATATATATATATATATATGTCTGTTATATGCTATAAATAAAAGCTACCCGGAACTTTTCATTTTAAATTTTAACCATGTTAAAATATATTTATATAATTATGAATGTTTATTAAAGAAGTAATAATAAATAAAATAAATCATATTTCGTTAATTTTTCAGGGAGCTATTATTCAGTAATTCGTTTAGTTTCAACAAATAATATAACTGCTAAAATCAATTAAACTAATAAACGAACATAACTATAGAATTCGTTTTCTATAAAAGCTTCAATGTGAGTTTGTTACAATTATGTTATACATTTTTTTATCAATAAAAAGTAAAATTGTGAAATATATATGATTAGGGTCTGCAAATCTGAACGGAATAAAACATTGTGTTCTATGATTTAAATATTTAATCATTTCATTAACTAATTAATTATGCTGTAAGATGCACATATATTTCATTTTCAAATTTTTTTTCAAACACAATTTTAAAAATATTAACTTATAAATTAAAAGTTTGTTTCTTATGTTTATAATGTACGAGTTTATAAATATTACAATTTACAAACTCACTTTGAACTAAAGATAGTGCAGAGAATATTTAAGCTTCTAAATTTTTTAATAACTAATATTTGAAAAATTATGAATTGCATCAGCAAATAGAAGGAAAAAATGAAACGGGAAACAAGTTTCCTTTTTCCAACATTCAAACATTCATCTCTTTTATACTTTTAAATCTGGGAAATGTAATAAAGAATCAAGCGAAACATGTTGAACACAAATGCACTTTCGGAATAAACTTATTTATGTGTTTCTATATGAAATATGTAAATAATATCTTTCCCGTAATATATGCGTAGTAAGACACAAAGAAAATACAGCCTGCCAATAATAAATATATGTACTTTGTGTTGCGATTTTCTCAAAGCTTGCCGCTTTACCAAGTAGGGATAACTACGAAAGAGTTTTAAATAGTAATATCCCAGTATATAAAACATATAAAAACCGTAATTATTTTGATGTTAAAAAACTTTAATTATGAAATCGTTCATATATATATATATATATATATATATATATATATGTATGTATGTATGTATGTATGTATGTATGTATATATATATATATATATATATATATATATATATATATATATATATATATATATATATATATATATATATATATATATATATGTATGTATGTATGTATGTATGTATGTATGTATGTATGTATGTATGTATGTATGTATGTATGTATGTATGTATATATATATATATATATATATATATATATATATATATATATATATATATATATATATATATATATATGTATATATATATATATATATATATATATATATATATATATATATATATGTATATATATATATATATATATATATATATATATATATATATATATATATATATATATATATATATATATATATATATATATATATATATATATATACCTTTTTTAGGTCTGATAAATATACCACTGACTGCTGACTTGTGTTATTAATTAATTGTAATTCAGATTTTTCTGAGTTAATAATTAATTTAATTGTATTTAAACGAGCTCTTAAAATAAAATAAAATTACACCAAAGATGAATATAAAGTGATTTAACACACATTTTAACTCACTAGAAAGCTAAATCACAGCCTCTGGTTATTTCTTTGTGAAGAAACGGTCCATTTGAATCAGCTGAATCATGGTGAAGCCTCAGGTTGTGTCTTTGTAATGAGGCAGTTGCATCTGGAGGTAATGCAAAGCAATGACACGTGAAGTGAGTTGTTTATGCTCAGTTTAATCTTCTGTTTTTTTTGTGGATATTGTCGTTACAAAAAGCCATACTTCATACATATAGATTGACGGAAATTGCATTAGGACTTCAAGTGTTTCTGTGGCAATCTTAGAGAATTCCATCATGACTAAAATCTAGAACACTGGCAGAATTGTTGTCTCGAACGTAGTTTTAAAACCACCTCATTTGCAATCTGAAGTAGCTAATCTATATCTTTCACACAGACATTCTAGATTTACTTGATTTGTTGACAAATGGGTCATGGATCCGTACCTTACTTTTGAGTGGCTTTAAGTCTCCTTACCTCGTTAGTCTTTAGAAAGCAACTAACATAGGTGATCGTGTATACCTAGTGAGAAAAAATAAGTATCCAAACTTAGTTTTGCCTATTTCACTGATAATGTCTGAAAAATGTCCAAAATATTTTTATTCAGATTCTATCCATAAAACTCAACTTAAGCATCAACTGTTGTCAATTTAAAGCTAGTTCTCCATTTCTTCCTATATCCACCGATTGAATTCACTAATCAGGCTAAAAATTAGACTGTTAAACCAGTTTTGGACCAATATTTAAATATCGTGACATCTAGTGACTCCTTACTGACAGTAATTGTTGCAATGCAACTGGTAATTAAAATAATTTGATTAACAGCTTTTTTTCTGGATAACATTTTTATTCCTGTTTATGAGAGAGAATATCTGTACTGTGCATCTATCTTCTCAAAAAGTTACATATACAGGCGCATGTAAAGGGCATGTGATTTGATAGCGTTACTAACTTTAATGATACCACTCAATACAATTTAAAATTCATATCTAATTTCTTGGATTGCAGCTATTTACCTGTTGATGAGATAATACTTATATTCTTTTCCACATGCAACCACATTTATCTGCACACATAATCTTGAAAGCATTACAGCAGCTTCGTCTCAACTCATACTGACTCAAAAAGAACATTTTAGTTGTTCTGATATAGAAATACCCAGTGACTTGAATAGTTCTACTCTTGTGGTGTTGGTTGGGAAACTGAGAGATGATGCACATCTTCCTGATATAGATTTTGCACATAAATAAGCAGTATTGCTTTGTTGTCGATATCTATATATTCCTCAACCTAGAGAGAGTTCAATAATGATGTTGAATTTTTTCTGACAATTATGTTCCACTGTCTTTAACTATTTCCTCAATGTGCTTGTAAACCCACAAAAGGACTGTGTTTTCTACAGCAGATTTTCCCAGAAATTTATGACAAGTGTCTTTTGTGGAGGGTAAGATAAATTTTTCAATAACAGTGATTAGAATTTTAGTCTTAACAATACGGATTTTAATAACATATGATGTTATCAAAGCATGTGATATTTTACTTTTGTGCTGCCCATTAATTCTAGTTTTTGTTTTAATTTTGTCTTTCAAAATACTCTGGGAACCTTGAATACTCCAATGTGTCATTAAACAGCTGATCGTAGCTATTTATGCAATATGATTCTAGTGTCTAAGAATCATTTGTCATAATAAATCCATATTTCAATTTAAGGCACATGATATTGTCTGTTAAAAGTTACGTATTTCTTTTATGTAAAAGGCGTTTTTGTGTTTTCTCTGGACTTTACTTTTTTCTTAAAGACGACGTTGTTTCTAAGTCGTTTCTGCTGATTTGTAGATTAAATTTTAACAAATATACCCAGCACTGTTGAGCTCGAGAAAGTATCATGAATATAGAAAAGAGAATAGTAGACACCTTCCCTTTACTAAAGCTACAAAGCTACTTTCAGATGATGAACTTTAGTCGTCATCTTTACTACCCGAGATCACGATATTTCACACATGGGTGGTGGTGTTGGGGCTTCACGTGAAGTTTCTCAACTCCTGGTTGGTCAGGATGCCGCTCTCATTATCAGAAGGTTGTGCCATCGAATCCCAGTTCAGCTGAAGATGCGCCATGTTCGCTGAAGAAGGCTGGAGCGCATTAAATAGGTCGGAGTTGCAATATCTTCCAAGTGAAATAGTATCGTTGGTTGTAGTAGATATTGCTTGATACCTGCTTCTAAATTGAAAATGTTTCTATCAAGCTGCTTTTATCTAACTGGTAGAGCCCAATTATTGCTAGGTACAGGGAAGCATGAATAACTTCTGTTTAAGCTGTAAAAAGTACGAACGTGAGATAAATGTATATAATTAAGTGAAATCGAGTGAATTTAATAGTTCTTGGATTACCTGGTACCATTTGATGCACGATCTTTGACATAGGTATCACTTAGATAAATTATTTATTGCTTTTGGTAACAGTTTTGCTCTATGCTAAATTTTTAATAGCTTGGGCAGGAAAGTTTAACAAAAGCATTCTTAATTATTTAAAAATAAAATCTGAATTTTCACTTGAGTTGATTTTGTAAATTATTATAGTATATGGGAAAAATGTATAATATTATTTAGGCTGTGTCTTAAACTAAGTGTGTAAATAAAAAAATAATATTATAAAAGAGAAAAAAATTTTAAAAAAAGAAGTATATTAAAGTGATGACAAAAAGTTTGGAAAACAGGGGTAGTAGATTTCTTTCATGAATGTCCATGGAAACATTGTATTTAAAATTGTGTGAAAGGTTTTTTTTTTCTTTTCTTACCAGAAAATGGTTATTTCGTTCGTTCCAGGTAGATTATAACTACGCTACTTTATTACAATTCTCATTAGTTTAAAATATCCGTGACGTCATATAACGTTTCATCTACGTCACATCGTATTGAGACGGCATAGTAAATCTGACTTGTAGACGAATTTGCTGCCTGCCTTCAAATCTCATTCTTCGAGAGGGAGCAAACAAGGCGAAGTTCACCATCAAATGTCTGAGTACGGTTTTTACTTGTAATAAAGAGGTATTTTTTATTTTATTTTTTTAGTTTATAAAAGTTTTAAAAATCAGGAAAATATTAACTCTTGTTCTAAATAATTATTTTTTAAATCTTTATTGTTTTTTTTTTTTTTTACATTTTTTAAAATACAGTTAAATGTAACTAACTGAAATTTGATAATTAAATCAAGAATTTTCTTTCATCATGATAAATATTTTTAGCACCCATCCAATTTTTTTCATAATTCCCAGTGAATTTTATAGAAAGGAATGATTGATTTTTTTTATATAAACGTAACTTAAGAAATTTGAAACAAAACTTTGATAGAAAACAAAGTAACTAAACAGTATGACTCTTAAATACAATGCTCATAGTAATATTGACAATTTATTGAAAGAAAAACATTTTTGTTAGAGAGTAGAGAATTTTCTTCACAATCATTTGAGCAATAATGGGAGAACAATAGTTATCATTTTCGTAAAATGTACTGCTTTTTATTAACTGACTAATTTAAGGTAGCTGTGGTCAAGTTAGTTACGGTGTTCGATCTTGTAATCTGGAGGCAGAAAATTCAAATTCCGACTCAACCGAAGATAATATATATATATATATATATATATATATATATATATATATATATATATATATATATATATATATATATTATAAGATTATTTAAAAGAAGTTCTAAAGTGTGTCCATAAATGTTTGTGAAAAACATCATCATATT
This sequence comes from Latrodectus hesperus, assembly GCA_037975125.1. Classification (NCBI taxonomy): domain Eukaryota; kingdom Metazoa; phylum Arthropoda; class Arachnida; order Araneae; family Theridiidae; genus Latrodectus; species Latrodectus hesperus. The sequence continues at coordinate 1,632,434 of JAJQOW010000021.1, forward strand.
TCAATACCAACAATACTAACTACAGAGTAAAAATTTTTTCTATTTACTAAGTGTGTTATAACTTAAAATCTCTTGTGGGTATAAAAAGTTTTCAAGCCGCCCAACTTGTCTAGTGGTCAGCGTGCCTGACTGCGGATAAAGAGGTCCTGGGTTCGAATCCCGGTTTGGGCATGGATGTACTTTATCTCTCTATCTATCCTGTCTTAGTCCTTTCCTTGTATGAATAAGGTGTGAATGGTTGCCTACCCTATAAACGGGTACCTATGGCATGTGTGTAGAGCAAAGTCGTACTTTCACCTTCATGGTGCTCTGATTAAAAACAAAAGACACTCCCAATCGACTTAAATTCGCATAGCCAAGGCATAGTGAGCTTGGCTTGTCCAAGTGTCATTAGTAACAACAAAAGTTTTCAATACTTCGTAAAAGTTTAATGCATTTTTTCAATTGGCTGCTTTTGCATGTAGAATTATTGTGGGGAAACCAATGAATAGAGTAAATGATTATATTCAAATATTTGGATATTTGAAGTTTTAAAAATCTTTTTAACACGCAAATGTTTGCTATGATTTATAGATTTGTGAGGTAATGCGTAATAGCATTCTTGATATATCTTGTGCTACAAAACATTTTTCATTTCTAAATATCAAAATTAATATTTATAATACGAGATGTTCTAGACTAGATTCATTGAATGATTGATAAAAAACCATTGTTATCATCAAATATTTGGCGTTTTTGAATCACGATTATTATCTAGTGTCTATCAAAAATTGGGTTTGTATTGTTCTTCAATTTACCTTATACCATAGAATGGCTAAAATGTGTTCTTAGAACATACTATTCCTAAGAATACTCTCGTTCATAAATGAAAGCCTCAAATTAGCAGATAATGAACACATCAGCGGTATTATTTTTTTATATATTCAGAATACGCTGTCTCCTGTTGAGAATGAACACTGTCACCTGTTAGAAATCCTTGGTTAAGCTGAGGTATAAGTGAATGTACATCTTATAAAATATGCATTTCCTCTACTATGTAGGGCTTTTGCATGAAGACCTTATTACTTCCCCTCTTATTGTTTATGAATTTTCATAGATTCACGACCTCCTGAACATGGTCTAGATTTCAGCTAGACCTTGAGGAATAAAAGCCACAACAGCAATAGGTGAACATCCGTTAGTGGAAATAATATTTGATTAGTAAAGTTACCTATTCACAGTCGTAGTTTAAATTCTATGATTTCTTTCAGATGAGTTCTATAAGTGGAACTGATACTTGAATAGAATAGCTACTCACTCAGTCATAGTTTAAGTTTTACGATTTCTGTCAGATGAGTTCTATAAGTGGAACTCATACTTGAATAGAATAGCTACTCGCTCAGTCATATTTTTTAGGTTTACGATTTCTGTTCGATGAGTTCTATATGTGGAACTCATACTTGAATAGAATAGCTACTCGCTCAGTCATATTTTTTAGGTTTACGATTTCTGTTAGATGAGTTCTATAAGTGGAACTCATACTTGAATAGAATAGCTACTCGCTCAGTCATAGTTTAAGTTTTACGATTTCTGTCAGATGAGTTCTATAAGTGGAACTCATACTTGAATAGAATAGCTACTCGCTCAGTCATATTTTTTAGGTTTACGATTTCTGTTCGATGAGTTCTATAAGTGGAACTCATACTTGAATAGAATAGCTACTTGCTCTGTCATAGTTTAAGTTAAACGATTTCTGTTAGATGAGTTCTATAAAAGGAACTCACACTTGAATAGAATAGCTACTCGCTCAACAACAGTTCAAGTACTACGATTTCTGCACCGAGATGAGTAAGTTCATTAGTTCTAGTAATTACAATGCCATCAAAATGATTTTTCCAAGAAATGCTCATGATAAATGGTCTCTACCTAGGACAAAACAAAAATAACAAGGAACCTGAAAAGTCATATAAAGCTAATTTCGCATAATCGCATTGGACAAATATTAAACTTTTTCTTTTGCTCTCATGCATCTAAAACGAATTTGCCAGGCTCTTGGTGAATTTAGTAATCCGATGATTTGTATTTTTTTTTTGTGTGAATGCAACATTACGTGCTAATGTAAACGTTTCAGCAAATTTGAGTTTAGCTGACAACTGCCAAACAGCAGTATGAAATTCTGCGAGATTTATATGAGAATCTGACACTGATGTAATACGGATATTATAAATTATGTTTATCTTCTATATCTGCTAAAATACACTCTATCTACTTATTTCACAAATATAATATTCATCTTCATTTTGAAATTCTACATTTTCATTGAATTACTATTTTTATGCAATGTAAAAATGCGAAAATTCTTTTAATTTTGACCACCATTATAGCCTTATAAATATACTTTGATTTTCTTAAGTATTATAATAAAAAATTAATCCATACATTTTGCAATATTTATCTTATCATAAATAAGATTATAATATGATACATTTTTAAGTATTCTATTATTAAAATCATTTTTAGATAATAGGGAGCGATTATAATATGTGTCTTACTAATTTATTTAAGAAAATAGAAACATATTCTATGTTTGCACAGAAACTATTTATGACATACAGATTCTTTGCGCATTAAATATGTATTATTGATTTATCACAAACTATTGATAAGCGATGTCAAACTCTTGTAAGGCAAGTGAAATAACTATTCTGTTACTAATTGAAAGTGTTTCTTACATTAGATATATAATCAGCTTTCTGTTAGAATATGTTTTAATCAGTAATGGATTATTGATCAGATGCATTATGGATGTGACTTCCAGATGTTTATGTAAGTTTTATCAAATCAGTCAATTTCATCATATGTAAGCAACTTAGTATTTTAACCAAAATTATGCATTTTTTACAGAGCTCGTAAGGTATTACCTAAAAATAATGTAGTTAGAACTATGTGTTGACGAGTTTAACTTTTATAAATATGATTTAGATAAAAAAAATTCAATTTTGAGATGTGATCTCTTAGTAAACCGTACTAATTTACAGTGAACCGTACTGATTTATTGTAATTAGAATTATGATGATATTACGCTTTACATGCATAAAAAATTTGTACTTAAAATTTAATTCTGATATTACAGTGTTTGAATTTTTTTTATTTGTTAAGAAAGATAATGGATGAATAATATTTTTTAATTATTCTAAATATTTTTTAAAAAATGTGCGAATAAATTAAAAATGAATTATAGTGCTTAATTTCAAGCTAAAATCTTTTTTAGCTCCTCTATAGAATTCAAATTTATTCTGAATCTACTGAATTATTTTATGTTTGTCAATTATGTATTTACACTTGTGTTGTTTTAAATAAATCAATTTTAGCAAAAAAATCTTTCAAATATTTTAGTCGAAAAAATTAGGAACAATTTATAATTTTACTTCACGGAATATGTATTGCATTCAAAATACAAAGCATTTGTGAAATGAAATCTTATAATTTTATTTTACACGTATATTGGGTATTAATTTGTACATTAAAATGCCATACATATGTAAAATAAAATATTTTTTTATGTTTTTTACTAAATGTTTGTTTTTTGATGCTTTAAATAAGTAAAGATACACTATAATTGCATATTTGCATTCTTATTTTGCATTTTACAGACTTTTTTAAATTTGCTTTTATTTATTAATCATTGGACTAATGTGCAACAAATACTAAAAACATCTTTCTATCTTATTTGATTTTATACTTAGAAATCGCTTATGAAAGTTTAAATTTTAATGTATTTTGCTGTAATTTTTTTAAAGGAAAGAGAAAATATAGTATTGTTTAAATTAAAATTTTAAATAATGCTAATCATTCTGTATAATATGACATAAATAGCTGGTTGAAATCCTCAAGTATATTTTTACACATTAACTTCGCCATTATATAACATTCAATATAAATCAATATGACTGCAGTTTTAAATTTAACATTTGATTTCAAATATATTGCAAATTTAAATACATCTTAAATTTTTAACCATTTATGTGGTTGCTGAAATGAATTCATCAGCTTTTTTTTCTTTTAATTGCTTATATATATGTATTGCGGATACTCCATTAAATCCTATAATTTAAATTTCTGTGCCCTAAAATCATTTTTTTAACATTGGCATTAATATGTATTTGCTATTTTATTTTAACATCAAATTAATATTAAAATATGAAAATAAATATTTCATGCACATTTATTCTCTTTTCAAAAGATACGTAATTGTTTTAATTTTAACAGCAGTTATGTTGTAACTTATATGCAGAAGTTCATATATACATATTTTCTTACAAAAATAAATATTTAATAGTGATTTAAAGATGAACGTTATCATTTCAGATGGTGAAAATGATGATTACTGTCGTCACTGTGTTCAGCCTGTGCTGGCTTCCTTTGAACATCTTGATCGTTGTTGGCGATGTGGATGAAAGCTTGTGGCAGTACGAAAACATAGTCTATGTATGGTTTGTATGCCACTGGTTAGCCATGAGCCACGCGTCCTACAATCCAATCATCTACTGTTGGATGAACTCCATGTTCAGAGATGGATTCCACCAGATTTGCCACCGATTTTCGTGCGCTGGTATCAGGAGGAAGAGAAATAGCGATGAAAGTAATCTTCATCGTGGTAACACTTACTCTACTTGCGCCAGTGTAAGGAACTTGAGTTTAGCTGGTCCATCCCCACGGCTTCTCTTCAAAAATGACAAGTTCATTATAAAGCCAAGTCCCACGCCCTCTACCAGATTAATGGTTCAGCATGCATGTCACTATGTCTCTGAAGATGATTTGGTGACAGACACTGAAGTTTAACAATTCCATTTTTTGGATAAAAATTTTTGGTGTAATTTATCCATCACAATTCCAACTTCACTTTGAAATAAAGTAAGAGTAATTTAGTCATAATATCTCATACTTAGAATTTACTCATTCAAAAGTATACTTCATACATTATACACCAATTGGAACATGCAATGAACTCATAACATTTTGATTAAAAACATAATCGATTCTGTGAGTATGGACTAAGTCTACGTGATGCATGATCTCACTTTAATATTATATTCCACCTGAATATGAGTGCCAAATATTCATTACATTGTAATATATAATTGATAGCTAGATTAAGCTAATTGGCCAAATTTAATCACTATTTTAAAGTAAATATGTATTGAAATAACACATATTCCAATATTTTATTTATTGAATAACAATCAAAAAAGTTAAAATGCATTAACAAGATGCATTGTTCTTAGAAAGAATTTCTTAGAAATGTATTAAAAAATGAGTGAATGTCTTTCAAAATTGTTTCGGAAATGTTTTTCTCCCATATTGAAAGTATTTACTTTTCGAGAAGGGCAAACATTTTATGTTTTTATCGATACTAAAAAAGCGCAAAATATTGCATAACTCTGCAGAAAATTAACAAAAAATTAACGTTATTGCGATATATTCTTTTTGAAATTTCTCTCAGAGTTGTTTCCATTCTATATTGTTTCTATATTTTTATAAAAAAAAGGATAATTTACAAGAGTACCACAGAATTACAGCATTTGTTTTATGCTTAATTCTTTTAAAGGGAAGTTTTCTAGGGACTGTTTTTGTGGAAATTTGAAATTTGACGTGATTTGGTTATTTGTAATATCATTTTTATGAATGAAAAAATTGAGATTATGTTTCCCTTTGAAAATATTTTAGAAAGAAATCTTTTTGTCCAGAAGCAAAAACGTTATGCTTTAGTTTTTAAAATTCCTATACATTCTTAAATCACTTATGAATTTATGAATATTAATTTTTATAAGACGAGTAATATCTATTTGTGCAATATTTCTTATATTGTTGTTTAAATATTAAATTTATTATACATTTGAACGTTTTTAGAACATAAATATTCAATTTATTATATTCTAAAACATGTGTAAATAATTATATTTCATGGACAATAAGAAATATTTCATCTGCTTTTAAATGTTTCTATTTTTTCTCCTCGTAAATGCAAATATAAATACAGAAAATATTTAAAAAATTATAAGCTTTTTTCCTGAAAAATGACTATCAAAGAATAATGCTAATACGGAATAAAATTACACTTAATGATCTAGGATATAAAAATACACTTTTAATTGCATGGAATTAGCTTCTGCATCGAAATATATCTCCTCCTATAAAAGCATTCAAGTTCATTTTATGGGTTTAGTTCATAGTCTTCTTTGATTATAGATTCTAGGTCTAGGATTTCTTTTTATGTGAAAAAACCGGACGTAAATATTATATTTTCACAGAGCAACTATCAAGGGAAACTATCTCTTGATAGTTTCCCTTGACTTGTTATTTCTTCTTTAACGATAGCCTTAAGCTGAATATCCTATAAGGATTTTGGATTTTATTACAATATGCATGCAATATCATGTATACAAAAAGTGGAGCAACACTTTGAAGAGACATCTATTTTGATTTGACTTAATGACTTGTCTGAAAGGGAAGCACGGTAAGTATTTTGAATAATATTAGTTCATTGATATTGATCCTTAAAATATTTTTCAATAAATCTCAGCTAAGCAATTTAGATCTAAATTTTATCGCTTATAATAAAAAACACATTTTTCTGAAAATATCCATTTTAATGGAACAAAAAGTTAAAAGGAATTTTTATATAAATTTTATGTAGGATTATATACATATATATATATATATATATATATATATATATATATATATATATATATATATATATATATATCATGGATTAATCACCACAGAATAAAACAAAGGGATAATTAAATGTTCCAGATGATGTTTCTTATTGCAAAAAATTTTAAAACAGATAAATGTATTCTATCCACTTATACATGATTTAACAAATATTCATAATGTATATAATTTTTATTCGCATTGTGAATTTTAATTTTCCATTGCCCTTCATTTAAAATTTTTAATTTCCTGGTACGATAAAATAAACAATTTATTTTCTTTACATTTATGGAATATTTTAATACAAATATTTTATCTGTTGATATAAGTTAAGCATGTATTAATTTATTCTATCTATTGCAAGTGTTTACGTAAAAAAATAATGTAAAGAGGTTCCTCAAAATGTTCACAGGGAAATATGTAAGCAAATTTTTATATGCAATTTTTTACAATGTATAGAATTGTCACAAATATTTCTATTTAGAGTATTAATTCTTACTGGTATTCATGGCAGCATAGACGTATGTTATGGTTTCTGAATAGTATATTCAGTTTTACATATAAGTATTGGTAGATTTACTAATTTTTTAATTAATTTGTGTAAATACATTTTTTTACAATTTTATTAAAATTCTATTATTATTAATTTTTTGTAATACGTATAATGATATAAGTTAAACATTACAAATAACTTAGATACAGTTAAATTTAAAAGCTGTAGTTTACTTCCTTAAAAGGAATTTAAAACTTAAATCGTAATATTTTAGGATTGATAACCATGAAAACTAAATTCAATACATAACTATTATATTATAAAAACATGACTATTATATTTTCTGTTACAAATTATATACATTACTAGTCGATTAAATGAATATGATTTATCTGGTTATTTTAAAGGATACAAAAAAGAAGATATCGCTACAAAAATTTAAGGGAAGAATATTGAATGAAATCGTAGATGATATTTACACAATTTTATTAAAGAGAATTGTAACAACATAATAATTGCAGTTGCTTGGATGCCAGCGATAATTAATATATTAACATTTTCCTGATTACAATGAAATTTCTAATTTCTTTTAGATCCATTTTAGATTACAATAGGATGCTAATTATATCTTATTGTTCAAAATAATTATACATTTTCTTAGGACTTTCGAGATTTCTGTATCAGTTGCGTCATAGAAAGTAAAAAATTTCACATGTATATATTTTATTTCCTCAATTAAATTGGATTGTTATCATGGTTACCTATAAAAATACATATTTGCTGTTGATTATAAGCAGGAAGCAAAAGTTACTGCATCTAGAAATATTTCGTTTTACCATGAAATTGAAGTGGAAAACACTTTTTAAAAATTAAGTAGCAACATAATTAGATTCGAATATATGATGATTTTTATAGATTTCCTTTTCTGACAACACTAGTGTGAATTTTGGTTGTAAATTGAAATATCAAACATTTTAGCTGTCACCATAAACAGTCATATTTCACTATATTTATTAATTGACGTTATATTGAAGTTTTTAATGATCATGAAGTATCATAAACAACAACAAAAATTCAACATCTTTCGCATATGGTTCTTAAAATCATATTGAACCATTAAGTATTTGCTGACAATATCTTTTGCGAAATGCTTTTGCAAAACTTGAAAATAATTTTACATATAAATTAATTCAGTTATTTCCTTTCAAATTTTTGGCAATATTTTTATTGTTTCGATTACATAATCTTAAATATTCTTCTATATAATTTTTGCTTTTCATAGAATTATTAAACTAAATTAGTTTTGGTTACAGCTTATTCTGAAAGAAATTGACATTTGTCAGATCAGCTCCAGTAGGATGTTGAGAGCTAAAAATTCTGTAACAATAAGAAAATTGGATGTTAAGTTCGGCACAAATGCCGTATTATCCAGGATGTCAAATTTTAAGTTTGGCAATTTTTTTACTCATTTTATTATGTATCTTGTAACCTGATTTTTATTACGTCATAAGAGACCTATATGAGAATCATGCTGAAAATTCTATTTTGGCAGCCCTAGAATTTCATTGTGCACATCAAAATACGTCATCTTCGTAACATTTCTTCATCGCCAAAAAACTTCAGAATTTAACACCCTGGATTATATATTATACAGATTATATCTGTGCTTTAGAAAGTGTAATTCAACCCAGAATGCTAAACTGTTCTAAATATTGAATTTTATTAGTGATTCTATTTCATAAGATTTTCTGATTATAATCTACGATTTTTTCAAACTTATCAGAAGAATTATTAGTGCTATGATTAATACCAATGTTGTATGAATTTATATTTATATCTCTATTTAAGTAATTGTTAAAAAACTTCTGACTTTATTATGTATATTTGGTATCCGGGTATTTCATTTGAAAATTAAGATTTCAATTCATTATGGAAAAAATAAATATAAATACATATATGTTCAATTCTACGGTTTATTTACTAAAACTAAAGTATATGTACAAATTAAAATAATTGTAATTTTTTTAATTTATAACAATTTTGACTTTGAAAGTTAATGGTATATTATTCACATATTGCAAATTAATTTTTAAATATCATATGCCATATATATCAATTTATTCCTAACTTTTCACACGTCTAGAATAACAACTATTCATGTAGAAAATTAACACTTCTTTGTTTATCACTGTGTAAATTTAGTAAGATTAAATAAAAACTTATGAATATTTAGTGCATAAATATGATATGTTTTAGATTTACTAAGCATATTTTTTTTTGATTTACTCAATGTATAAATTTTCAAAAATAAATTTTTTTAAATTGGGTATTTTGTAATTCATTTTAGTTAATTTATTCGAATTGATAAGATATTTTACTATACATATCAGATAATTTATAGAACACAGAATTCAAATAGTTTTGTTTAATTGCTTTTAAAAGGTAACGAAAAATATTTCGATTATAAAAAATAAAATAAATGAAATGTAAGTATGAAATTTAAAAAAAATTAACAATATAAATAGTGTATGAATATTTTTTAAAAAAAGAAATAATAATATTGAATTGAAGAAAACATATTTATAAAGACTTTTTAAATGTAGAAGAATTTTTGTTCAGAATAAAATATTATAATAAAATACCAAAATTATACATAAAAAATAAGGATTTTTAAAATTTTTAAAAATAAATTCAATATAAACTGATTTAAACAAAATGAAACTAAAGTTAAGTTTATATTAGAGAAAGCAGAATAAACCATCTGTTAGATTTTTTCAATTAAGGGACCAATTTTGTCACACTTTTTCTTACCAGAGAACAAGAAGAAAAGCATTATGAACTTATTCATTACAAATTTCTATAAAATAAACAAATAAACTCATCTTAATGCTTTCCCATCAATCAATCAATAAAGTTTTAAAATATATATATAATTAAAAGCATAAAAGAGAAATTAAATAATAAACTTGACAAAGGAAACATTTCAGAATATTAGCAACTTCATATGGCAGTATGAAGAGTGTCAAGAATTTATAAAATATTATGATAAAATAGATGACTAATTTATGATAAATCATGATTAAGTGAACATCAAAAAGTGATTAAGAGAAATCCTGGAATAAAATGATTTCAAATTGAAAAAATAAAGTTACTTCAAAAACTTTAATTAAACATACCAAGATGAGAAATGTATAATACAAACAGTCAGAAGCTTGTTAACAACGATTGAACAAAAATAATTTGATAAGCACAATTAGAAATATAAATGTATTAGATGTAAAAAATCAAAATAAATAGTGAAAAAATAACAATAAATTAAAATCTATATACATATATATGAGGATGTGGAATTGGTCTATTTGATGATGATATAGTTCTATGGAATAATGGGTCTAGTATTAATATAAAAGAATCCAGAATAAATATATCACTACAAAATATTCTGAACTTTGCTGCAGATCACAAGCTTTGCTTCAGTCTTCCTAAATCTATAACCAGATTCTTTACAACCAATAAACACTTGTGTAGCTATAAACCTAATATCTTTCTCAATGCTGACCACTAGGGAAGTTGGACATCCTTGCTGTCAGGATGGAAGTTGGACATCCTTGCCGTCCAACTTGCCTAGTGGTTAGAGTGCCTGACTGCGAATAGGGAGGTCCTGTGTTCAAATCCCGGTTCCTGCATGGATGTACTTTCTCTTTCCATCTATCCTGTATTTGTCCTTTCCTTGTATGAATGGATTGTAAATGGTTGCCTAGTCTGTAAACGGGTACCTATCGCATGTGTGTACTGAGGAAGTCGGACTCAACTCCTAAATATGGTTCAGTTTGAAAAGTGGAGCAGCGCACCCCATAATGCAAGCCTAGCTGGCACACGACAACAATAACAACAAGGGACATCCTTTGAATTTTGAGAGAAATCCCAAGTATCTTGGATTCGTGCTTGATTCTGAAATTACATGTAACAATCATATCTACTCGCAAGTAAACAAGGCCAGAAAGAGACATAATATTTTCAAATTTATTTCCAGATGTGATTGGGACGCTGACGCCAGGACATTTAGAAAAACTTGCATTGCTTTAATCAGATTCATTCTTGAATACAGGTGCCAGATATATCATGTCGCCTCATACAAATCTGCAAAGTCTAGAAAGAGTGAAACTGGGTACAGCATGCTTAATTAGTGGACTTCGTAAAATTATGCCTACTAATATTTTCCTTTATGAGGTTGATTTGAAGCCTTTGCGGCTTAGATGTATCCCAAATCTTGCAAAATACTTCAGCAAGATCTTGAGCTTTGGAAATCAAAACCGTACCGCAAGTTTTGTCTGTGGATGGCAAAATAACCAAAGACTAAAAAGTAATAGTCCCCTTAGTCAAGCCGAAAATCTAGATCTGTTGAATTTAATTCACTAAGGCCTGTTGAGTCTCCCGTAGTTTCTTTGTCAGGAGTATATTTCCAAGCTGAATTATTCACTCATACCAATAAATCTGCCCGTCACCCAGAATACTTGAGACGGGCTGCTCTTGAAGTAATTGACAGTATCCCTTCTGAGGCAGCCCAGATTCATACAAACGGCAGTAAGAGGGATGTTTGCACTGGGGGTGGGGCTGTTGTCAGATTAGGTAGGGAAGTAATTCTTCTTAAACGCAGAAATTATGATAAGTGCTCAGTTTTTGCCCCTGAACTGATCACCATTGACATGGCTCTAGACTTCATTTCTAGGCAACGTTTATCTGGATACTTTCGGGCAGCTAAAGCGCCATCTAATATCCAAAATATTGGAGACTAACAACTGAAAGAAAAGGGATTGGAATTATTGAGAAGCTCTCCTCATCTTCTAGCCTACATCTTCAATGCATACTATCCCAAGTACAATGAAGTGCCAGATGGATTGGTAAAAGAAGGAACTGCTATGCCATTTACTGAGGGGTTTCCATTGACCTACTTTGGGAAGTACTCATTAAGCAAGGCCTCAATAAACATCTCTTGGAGGCATCCACCAGAACACCCATGGTATATAAGTAAGGATCCTGGTACATGGATTGGCTTCGTCGGTGACAGAAAAGACCAAGCTCCCTTGGCTCGACTTGAACTGGACATTTTAAAACCCTTCTATTTTCCAATGGTGCCAAGACCTTCCGAGTTTGCACCGAATGCCACATAGAAGAGGCCAGTCCCAAACATCTTTTAGACTGCACTGGTCTACTTCGTGAGGATCTCCTTAAGGAGCCCGGTTTGGCTGCGTTGGAATTTAAAGCGGACGACCTCATAGAACTGATTTCTGATAAGAAGGATTAGTTGTTGTTGTTACTAATGACACTTGGACAAGCCATGCTCGCTATACCTTGACTATGCGAATTTAAGTCAATTGGGAGCGTCTTTCGTTTTAATCAGACCACCATGAAGATGAAAGTACGAATTTGCTCTACACACATGCCATAGGTACCTATTTATAGGGTAGGCAACCTTTCACACCTCATTCATACCATTTTAAAGGACAAAGACAGGATAGATAGAGAGAGAAAGTACATCCATGCCCGAACTGGGATTCGAACCCAGGTACTTCTTTATCCGCAGTCCACGCTGACTACTAGACAAGTTGGGTGGCGGAGAAGGATTAGTAAGAAGAATATATATATTCATATTTAGGTGAAATATTTCATGACGGTTAATAATATAAGTTTTTAATTTTTCCGCAATATTAAATTGTAAAATTCTATGAAAAATAAATGTTGATTTATTCACATATAAATACTAAAATTTAAATTTTAAGAGTAAACAATTTATTTTATAATTTCATTAAAGATTAATTTAAAAATCTGAAATAAAAATGTTGTATTTACAAAATTTATTTTATTATTTTCTAGGAATTATTTAAACGTAAAATATTTTAAAATGATATTTATTTTTCAGAAAATGTTGTATAATAAAAGCAGAACTAAACTATTAATTTCAAAAAAAATCATTATTCAAGTGCAGTCTCATACCCGAAACGAAACTTCTTTCCTAAATGTTAAGGCGGATAATTCTAAGAGTTATCAATCATAAAACTTATGTCATACTTTTCATATAATAAATAATTTTAAATTTTTCAAACAGCTATGAAGTTTTTAGAAAAAGTGCTATTAACTATATTTTAATGAAATTCGCTTAGATGTATTATCTTCTGAATGATGCTTTATGTTTCCGTTATTTATTAAATAATACTTTAATGAATTTCTTTGCTCTTGAATTCCTTGAATTTCTTTGATTAATTATCCAATCATGCATTTTAATATTAAATGATACTTAATCTAATAGAGTTTCCTAAGTATACAAAAACTTTAAATGAAGCTCCGAAATTTAAATATATACTATGGAACACGTTACGTTTTGCTGCGGTTTAAAAATTTTAATAAATATGAGTTTCATTTTTAAGAACAATCTTACTGAAGTTCACACAACTTTATTTTCCTACTTTATAAAATCCCATTTTTTTATTTTATCAATTTTAGGAAATTTTTTGATAAGCAATTTTGTAAAACTTTTATGTGAAAATTGAAGCAATAACATTATATATTAAACTTCTCTTATTTTGCATAAGTTCTGAATAAAAAATATATTAAATTTACACCACATGACTAAGTCAAAAGTAACTGAGTAATCAGACAAACTTAAAATAAAAATTATTGCTTTAATTTTGAAAAAAAGTTAGGATTTTTAATTATAAAAATTAATCAATATACTTTGCTAAACATTAAGAATGATATCGGTGATAGTTCTAAGAGAAATAGTATAGTTTGTTGTTCAATTATAATATTATACCTTCAAATCAGTTAAGTAACAATTACTTTTCCAAAACGCAATTCCTGGAATAGTTACTTTTGCGGTTAGTCACACCCAGCTGTCTGTAACTGAAAAAGGCCTACCATAACTGATATAAAAGGCGTGTTTAAAAGATACAATGTATGTCAAAATGTCACGTTACTGAAGCGACATGTATTTTCATTGGCATTGATAAATTTATATTAGAGTAAATATATAGTTTGCTTTTATTCTATCAATTTTGGGGAAATTACAAAGACATTCGTTTTCCTTTTATGTTTCCCAAAAATAAAATTTATTACTTATCGAATTACATATAGAAACGCACATATCGTAACAAAACCGTATTGGTACTTAATGATGATTTCAATTATCTACTATTACATTGTATCAAATATGCATTAACATTTATCCAAAGATAGAATAATTTATGAGAGAAACACATATAAAGCATATATATATATATATATGTATATATATATATATATATATATATATATATATATATATATATATATATATATATATATATATATATATATATATATATATATATATATATATATGCCGACCGATTGACTGAGTGGTTAGCGTATCCTGACTCCTGAGATGTTGGTCCCGGGTTCGAATCCCTGTTTGGGCATGGATGATTTCTTTCCTACTCACTATGTTTCTCTGTCTTTTCTTCTGTGATGTGAGTACTGAATGTGGCCCACCCTATAAGCAGGTTTGTGGTGGTATGGCGCGGGTAACGCTACTCGCCTCCGTGACTTGGTTCACAGGTGCTCACTGGGTAACGATAAATGAGTAGCAGTTTCTGGATAGGGTTCAGTCACCCTTGTGTGCCCACCATTGGTAATATATATATATATATATATATATATATATATATATATATATATATATATATATATATATATATATATATATATATATATATATATATATATATATATATATATATATATATATATATATATATATATATATATATATAATATATATATATATATATATATATATATATATATATATATATATATATATATATATATATATATATATATATATATATATATATATATATATATATATATATATATATATATATATATATATATATATATATATATATATATATATATATATATATATATATATATATATATATATACACTCATTATATTATATAAAAATGCATTATGACTGTAGTTTGTTGTTGTGTATAAAGTAAATGTAAAGCTTAGTTCATAAAAAAGGCCATCTCATTTAAACGATATGATGAAATTTTCTATCTTTAGAATCGATGTAAACCATGGTTGGAAGTATTCTGTTATAAATGTCGCATTCAGTGTGTCTTGCAGAGTATTGCATCGCGTAGCTTAAAATGCAAAAAAGATTTTCGCGTAAATTGAGGAACGAGTAGTTGGTGAAGATATCAGTACATAATTTGCCAAAATTGATGATCTTGCCAAAAAATGTCTGCTTGTTTGTTTGTTTGTTTGTCGCTCAACGGTCATTTTTTGCACACGAGGGCTAATTAGACCGGGACTTACGGCTTAAAGTGGATTCCGAACCACTACAAACATCCATGCCCATGGTGGGATTCGAACCCACGAACTGTTGAACCGAAGGCAAGAGCGCTAACCATTCAGCTGCCAGCTCGGCTGCAGTAATGAATATGAAAATATATATAATATGCTAATTTCATAATATGCTCGATAATTTTGATGGATTGCGATAAGGTGTAGTAACAAAAACAACTAAAAGGTTCATTGAAATAGACATAAAAAATTTCTAAAAAAAAATGGTTTTGTATTCAATCCTAAATGTTATATTTAAAATTATATTCCTCACACGGGTTCACTAGAAGTTACATTCATTTCTTACATAATATAAATAAATTGATAGATGTATTTAAAACTTATTTTATTTACTGAAATTTATTAATATTTTTGATAATAATTATGTCTGAATGGTATATTACATTATTATTATTAATATTTACAATAAATCTTTTAGTTAAATTGCCAAAAATATGTTTACATCAACGTAACGAAAATAAACTGCCTTGAAATATAACTTTTCAATAAAAAGAACATAGTTTTTTGTTATTTAATTATGTTAGTACAATTATATTTTTGTGTTGACCAAAAATATCACAGTTTCATTTATTAAAAAATATTAACGCAAATATTCACTTAAAACATCGACAGTTTTTTTCCATATCATTAAATTTACATACACGAAATGATATGAATAAGATATTAATGCCTAAAGATTTAATTTTTACTTTGCTAATAAGCCAGTAGCTTGCAATTATATAATTGGTGAGTTTTAAGCTAATGAATGATATTTTATTTATTTATTTACTTCCGAAAATTTCTTGAAAATCCTATTTTAATGATATGCTACCAAAATATTTTAAATTTATTATTTTCTCATAGTATGAAGATTTTGATATGTGTTATTATATTTAAGTGGCACAGTAAAATGCAATTTATCCATCTAATTTTTTGAAATTGTTCAATGAAATATTTTTTGAAACATTCATGAATAATAAATAACTCCATTATTTTTCAACTTAGTAAAACACAAAATCATATTTTTTAAATGGTAAAATGCCGCCCAACTTGTCTAGTGGTCAAGCGTGTATGACTGCGGATAGGGAGGTCCTGGGTTCGAATCCCGGTTCGTGCATGGATGTACTTTCTCTTTCTATCTATCCTCTCTTTGTCCTTTCCTCGTATGAATGAGGATGTGATTGGTTGCCAACCCTATAAACGGGTACCTATGGCATGTGTGTACTGAGGAAGTCGGACTACACACCAAAATAGGGTTCAGTTGGAAAAGTGGAGCAGCGCACCCCATATTGCCAGCCTAGCTGGCACACGACAACAACAACAAATGGTAATATGCCCAATGAATAGTTTATATTTATAAAAAAAATCATGAAATAAAATGACGACAGTTAAACAGAACTTTGCAGAATAAACTTAAACTTATAGAGCTTAAGAATATGTAATAATTTTTTTTCAAATATAGTGATATTGTGATTTCTCTTGTGATATTGTTAATATTGTGCTTTCTCTTAAATGATATATAAATGATATATCTGGATTGGAAAAATTATTTTTATTTCTTAAAAATGTATTATTTTCCCTATTAACCAGTTTTAGAAAAAAAATTAATTATTATTTTTTCAGTTAGCTTTCCTATTAAATTTTCCTCTTAGCCTATTCATTCTTATTTGCCTGTTTTTGAAAAATTAAATTTAATATTCAGAAAAATTTTGTTGATTTATACTGAACAGCTCGTAATTTTAAATAATAACCAGCGATAAAGACAATTCAAATTACTACTCTGCATGACATAATCAGAGAGATTTCATAACCACGGTAAACGTCCTTTACGTTTTATTAATTCACAACCTCAACAAAATGAAAATAGATTTTTCAGTTTATTAACTGTTAAAGAGAGTTTTTGATTTGTTATTAAGTTAACCTATTAAGAAAACTAAATCTTTAGTTTTTGTATATAAATTAACGATTTTTACTATAAAAATGAAAAAAAGTTTCTGAGGGAAATTTAATAATTCTGTATAAGCAAGGGAATGAAATTTTCACTAAATATGGAGAAATAATTCAAAAAAGTAAGTTGACTTCCAAAGGCTCAATGATAGTTTTTTTTCCAACGGCGGGCACACTTGTGTGACGAACCCTATGCCACAACAAGGCCAGAGACTGCTACTCATTTGTCGTTACCCAGCGAGCACCTGTGAACCAAGTCACGGAGGCGAGTAGCGTTACCCGCGCCATACCACCACAAACCCCTTTATAGGGTTGGCCACATTCATACAACAACACAGAAGAAAGGACAGAGAAACACAGGGAAGAGAAGAAGGAAACATCGTTGCCCAAACCAGGATTCGAACCCGGGACCTCCAGTTCAGGAGTCAGGAACACTAAACACTCAGCCATTGGTCGGCGACTGATAGTAAAATTTAGGATATATTGAGATATTTTGAATCTCAATTGAATGATTCATAAAAGGAAATTTAAAAAAAGCCAAAAATTGCTGAAAATACAAAATCTGTTTTGTGTGAATATCCAAATAACAATATTTTCAATGAAATGTAAAATTACCTAAATCTAGATTCATGTTACTTTAATTTACAAAACTTTTTCATTAAATTTGATTATTCAACTTTGACAATTTTTTGATTTCAAAAATAAATAGTTTGTTTAACATAATATAATATTTCAGAATTTTTAATAAATAATGTATCTTTAACTGCACATTAAACGTAATGTAGAAAATTTTAAAATTTGATTGTCTGACTTTGGTATTTACAAAAAATATAAGACAATATTAATATTCTGAATTACTATACGTGATGGTACTGATTAAACTGATGACATACATTAGGACTGAATATATTCAATACAGAAACTTTCAATAATAAGATGAAACTTCAAATATAGTTTAAGAGTATTAAATTTCATTATGACATTATTTTCAAGGGAATATATGAAATTTCTTTGTTAGATGAAATTATATTTTAACCCTACTCTCTGCTTTGAAGTATTGCATACTGTAAATATTCACAGAAAAAAATATAACAACAGAATATTCTTGTTAAATATATTTATTAATTACATATAATATAAAAATATTAAATTTACGGCAATAAAATAAGTGCTAATATTAGTATGACGATAATAATTTTTTGTATTAAGTTTAAAAAACAATCTGAATTATCACTGTGTTCATTATAAATCCCATTTTACTATAGAAATGAATGAACTTTTTCATGACAAAATATAATTTGCTTGATTTGAAAAAAATTATAGCTGCACTTGATTTTTATTAATAATATTAATTTGAAATATTGATTTGAAAGTAGAGTCATATTGTCCTTAATTTACGCTTAATAAAACAAACATTTTATCTTAATGTTTAATACTTCTTATTGAATGGCAATTGCACACCAAATTAATAGGCTAATTGAATGAGTTACTCTCATTAAATTAAACGCGAAACATGTGCATATATTTAGAGGACTAACATTTGAATGAGAAACATGAGATTATTAGGAAAAATTAAAGGAATATTTGCAATAAAACTTTAATGTGCTGTTTAATTTAAAAGTTGATAAGAGAGGAAAACATGTAGACAGATTTGAGAAAAAAATATTTTCCTTTGAAGATGATCTCATAAATCTATATACCTGATTATGAAACAAAACTTAATATAGGAGCTCCAGAAATGGTTGATTGTGGTTCTGTATTTAATCCGATTATTAATTTCAATGTAAAGTTCATGCTTTACAAATTATATTTTTATGATAATATATCTGTATATAATTTGTAAAATATATTATTGTCAAAAAATATAATTTACATTTTATAAAAATTATAAGAATTATATAATTTTCGGTAAAAATGTGATACCAGTTTGTTAAAAAAATTATATTTATTAGCTAACTTTTGTGTAAGTTACTCATGATAAAATTTTGTACATGGTCATGGAAATTTTTTAAACAATATCATTAATTAGCTAACTTTTGTGCTTGCAATTTTTGAATAAATTTTGCTATGTTTATACCTGGTAGTTCTAGATTTCTAATTAAAAAAAATAGATTATTATTTTCGGGAATATACATAAATTTTACTTCATTTGTAAAGTAGAGTTTTGTTCATAAAATATAAAGCTCTGTTAAAAAAATTTTGTCATTTAATTAAAAATGATCAAATAATTCTTATGTTCTTTTATTTTAAAATATATTGTCTTATATTTTAAATAAAGACACTTTTATAAGCTGACTTAAAGCAAATAATTTATGTATGCATGTCATTATAAAGAAAATATTCTTCTTTTAATGGCAAAAATAAATTTAATGTGACATTTTTCTCAAGAAAGCTCTTAAAATCAGCCCATAAAAATTTATTTTACGAATAAAATGACTAAAATTGTAAAATGAAAACGCCAAGATTGACATGAGATTTAAAGAGGAAAAAACAACTTTTAAATTCTATTCTCTTGGTTGAATTTTTGACCTTTTTACAGTAAAGAAGAGATGAAATGCTTCGCTTCAACAAATAAAGTTTCAGTCTTATTAATTCATTAACGTTGCAGCGAAATGCAATTTTCTTCAGTTTAGACCTTTTGTAAGAATAGAAGTTCCTGTATCAGGGTGTATTCAAACGCAAGTAAATAATCCCTCAACATCTCCTCAATTTGTTTACCCCCAGCGGTTTCTGTAAAGAGGCTTTATTTGCTCAGAGTTGTTGTCTGAAAGGAGAGATTAAAAGGGACCATTTTAATGAAGTCGAAATTCTAATTAGCATACCACACATGATGCAATAATAGTTGTGTTAGAACTTTTTTCACTTGATTTCTGTATCGAGTTCTTTTTAAAGGAAAGAAAATATATTTATCGTTTTATGTACACTTATAAAAATATGGATTTTTTTATCATTTTAAAATTAGAAATAAATTTTTCTGTTGTCTATTAGTACATTACTGCGTGAGAAGATATTACTAATGAAGGAGCATATTTCTGCAACAATTTTATTGTTGTAGTAAATAATACTACAATAAAATTATTACTTGTTGAATTTGAATTTGAATTTGAATAAAAAGTTCCTTTAAAAAATAATTTTCATTTTCGATATCTTTCATTTAAAATTGCTTTTCTTTGTACTACTCCTTAAATTTTTCTGAATGCTTACCATTGAGACATTGGATTTGTATCCCATAGATCAGTGGTCAGCAACCTTGTTATTCAAAAGAACCAAATGTAGATAATTTACAATTTAATTTTATTCAAAGAGCCATTTTTTTAGCATAAGCTTTGCCTTAGTATAAGATATTATTACTGAATTAGTTAGGATTAAAAGTACACCGTCAATCTTGCCTTTGCTAAATAAGTCCTAGTTTTACTAGCAATAAATTAAATAAAACTTGGTATAGTACTTATATAAAGATAATAACATGTATTTAAAAGTATCACTAGTAAAATAATATAAAACGTATTCTTAAGAATAATAACAAATACTTTACCAATGGGAACATTAGAATTGTATTTTCTTGGAAAGTAAAGGAAATTCAGATTTATATAATGTAGTTTTTAATTTGATACGCGATTCTAAATTCTCAACGATAAGCCGATTTCTTAATTTTCTCATGATATTGTTCATGCTTGAAAATGCTTGTTCATAGGAATATGCAGACCAAAATTAGAAAAGAATATCAAAAGCTAGTTTTAGTTGATAATATGAGTCAGAAATACTATTCCAATTGTAAAAACTCAACATATTTTCCCTCTCAAGTCTATTAAAGCAGACCACTTGTGTTGTAAACTTAGTTGACATTTATTTATTTTCAATATCTTTAAATCGGCACAAAGACGCTCAAATTTTGACCTCCAT
Source organism: Latrodectus hesperus (assembly GCA_037975125.1). Lineage (NCBI taxonomy): Eukaryota > Metazoa > Arthropoda > Arachnida > Araneae > Theridiidae > Latrodectus > Latrodectus hesperus. The sequence goes on from JAJQOW010000021.1 coordinate 1,653,870, forward strand.
AGTTCTTCACTTTTAAAATTAAGCAACTGTTTTTCAAAGCTGCCAATATCAGTATTAAAGGATTAAAAATTATGCTCTGTTACAGTGATATTCAGGGAGTTTGTTACAAAATCTAGCTTCGCTTTGTTATTTCTGAAGTCTTTAAACCTGCTGAGAAAAGTTTCCTTCATTTTTATTGGTATTGTTTTGAAATAGCAAATGTCAACATTAAAATTACTTTCTCCACAAAAGTCCAAAGTAGTTGGGCCTGCAGTAGAGATAAAGCACACAAAAAGATAAGCTTGCGCTGCGTCATTTAAATTACAAGAGTGGTCAACTGCTATTGGAATAAAATTTAAAGTCTTTAATTTATAAAAATAATCGAACATTTTAAAGGAATGATTTCGAAAAATTTTTGTGTCATTTGTCTAGACTCTGGAATATTTTTTTGTTTTCTATAAATGTGCCCCTGCTTTATAGTTTTGAATTTCAAAAGTTTTTACTCGTTTCTTACAAGGCAAGATAACAATTAATATTCCTGCCTGCATTTTGTAGAAGAGCTGTAGCGAAAAAGCAAAGAGTCGTGGTTTGCCGACCACTACATTCGATCATCTTTTGAGAAATTACTGTATAGGATTTGTGCCAGCCCGTTGCACTTAAACTAAAATGATTTGTCCACCATGGTACAAGAAGAATGGAATGCAATTACTTTAACAGATAACAGAGTTAAGGTACTCTGGAACATACCAATGGTACTCTGGAACATCTCCTGTAACTCTTCTGGAAATAAAATGTGACCGAAAATCTCAGACTGCCTTGGCTAGATTCTCAAGTGGATAGCTAAAATCTTTATCGTTTGAACGTGGTACATAAAATATCCCACTTGTAAAAAATACTGTGACCATCCAGACTCCCCGAAAAATATTCTGGATTGAGTTGGACTTTCCCGAGAGGATTTATCCTCAGATCCCCTGATAGTCATTAACTTTCTGACTGTCAACAATTAATTGGAGTTAATCTGATTAGTGCCAGATCTTTATAGAGGATAATCCTCAACAACAGGCATACTTTTAGCTAGAAATGTATAAGTTGTAATTAAAACAAAGGATGCCAGGTATGATTAGAAAGATGTATATTGTCTTTTAAGTTCAACACCAGTGATACACCAGATGGCTTGCATATAAATATATTTTTGTGGGTGTAATTTTCTAAGAGAAATCACACTAAATTTTAAATACATATTGTGCCTCGTAACACATGAAATCATTGAAAAATTTGAGCAATTATTTATATTTTTAAAAACAAAAAACAACTCTATCTCCCACAAAAACGAATATAAGTATTTACATAAAATTCTGCAATTAGCATTACCTTATTAACCTTAATATTTATATGGTTTTTCATAAATTTCCCATGGCCAGAATTTTCACACAGACAAGCTCAAGTGACACAAGTGACTTCAGATTCCCAATTACATTGAGATCAAAATCCAAAATTTCCTCAATATCTTAAAAAATGGCCAATAGATATAGAAATAAATGGTTCAAGTTTATAGTAAATAATATTTCTAGACTAACTGTGGTATTCATTTTTTTTTTTGCTTTGTTTTTGCCAAAGAAACAATAAAATTATATGTACATTTTAAAGAAAACGCTAGAAAAACATTTTATTAAGACAGAAAAAAATGTACAGAAAAATATTTAAAAAATTGTAATTAATATTTTATTATAACATTACAAATAATATTTAGTTTAATAGGAAAGTATAAGACTGTTATGAATAAAAACGAATGATGAATAATAGCTCTTATTTGATTAACATAAACAAAAAAATTGCAAAGTTCTTATTAAATTGGAAATATCATGATAAACAATATATTATCATCTATCTTTCAATTCAAGCCAGTTTCAATTTACAATTTAATGAATATTCCAGTATTAATATTTATTCTCAGACTGTTTTTTCTTGGAATATAATTGTTCCCTTATTATCTCAAGTCAGTTAAACCTGCCCATATTTTCTTTAAATTATACATTTTACCGTGTTTTATCATCTTTTATAAAAGCATATCTTTACCTAATTTGTTAAGAAATGAATATAATGGGTAGATGAGTAAGATTCAAAACCATCAGAGCATTGTTCATTAAAGAAATAACCAATTACAGAGTCTGTGTTTTACTTGAATATAAACAATTAAATTAATAATAAAGGGTTTTCAAGGAAATTTCATAAATATTTTGACATTACTCTTCTCTTTAGAAATAAGCCAAAACATAATTTATCTTATTTATCTAAATTGTAATTTAAATAAAATTTTCTTTTTATTAAAAAGAAATGTTTTTCAGCTTCATATCTGTAAAAACATTTGGCTTTTAGTTTTGATAATTCTTTAAAATTAATATAAACATAATTGAATAAAGTTAGGTTTTATCATACATGGTTGTTAGATTAAGATTATTTGTCAATTTAAACTTACTTTTATAAATATTCTTAAGCATTTTAATTTTAATAGGATTTGTTTCAAATTTCCATTAACTGAAAAACACTTGAAGTTTAGCAAAAGTAACATACATTAGACGATAATATCGTTATTGAAATACTTTTTAATCTGTAGATATTTTCATTCCATTTTATATATCTAGGCCATTTTATGAAAGTAAAACTGGCCATAAAATGACATTTCCACAGAAATGACACATAGGGCGATAATTCGAAGTCGTCTTCGTACAAAAAGATCATAAATGTCGATAGCTCATGATCATTCCTTTTCCTTAGCATATCCAAACTCTTTTCGTAGAAATAACACGAACAATTTATTATTTATTTGGTTTTATTGCATTTCAAAAATTTTTTAATGTTCATTCTAAAATAAACTTAAGTTTATAGCTTTTTTGAGCCATATTTTTGTTTATTCAGGACTTTTTTCGGTTACTTTATTTTCTGATAAATATTTTAGAAATGTGTAGCAGTTTATTTAATGCTTAAGCAAATCCCCTAATTTATTCGAAATATCTCTTTCTGCCATTTCACGTAATATAATTTTTAGCAATAAATAATGAATTAACAAACTCATCAGACAAATGGGCCGTAATATATAATCTGCTTCACAATTTAGCTGTTGAAAAATGTTTATCAGTTGAAAAAAATAGCTAATTCACATTAGGTGTTAAAATGGTTTTAAAATTAATCTTCGCAAGATAAAAATACAAATTTAGATAGTTTGAAACAAAACGCATATTAATTCAAAATATCTCAAAAATTATAATGCTTAGTATTACTTTTATTGTTATAATCTTTAACAACAAACATGTATTGCAAATCAATTAGCATTTTATTCAATTATATCACTAAAATTTAATTTATTTTTTAAAAATGTTTTTAACTTATTTTTATATTCATGTTGATTTGATATCACTTTTATAAAGTGTTAATATATGAAAAATACTCAAATAGTAAAGTTTAGTTAGAAAAAAGTAATTTTTTACATCTTATCCTGCAAATTTCTCGCTACATATTTTCTCATTGTAATGAAATTATATTATTAGTGCAAAATTTTCATTCATCAAGAGAAAAATGCAATAATTTAAGTACTTAATTAGAAATTTTGAATTCAAATTTTTGCTTCAAAATTTAATTCATTAAAAACTTTATTTTAATTAATGCTTTTTTACTGAAATTATTAATTGTAATTCATATTCCTTACGGCAAAAATAACTAGTTTTAATGTGTTGCTTAAATTAAAATAAGTCTTAAGTGTACACAAGCTGTTACTTCTAAATAGTTTATTAATCTTTTTGAATTTTCAATTGAAATAGTGAAGTTTACTTACAAATATTTTATTTAAATATTTTTGAGAATTATTATCATTTTTATTTAAAGAGAATAGTTCTGAATTCAAACAAAATTTTAAAAGTCGTTTTATGATTGCAAAACATCTAAGTCACATTTTTTATCACCCTTAATTTTAAAATTCTGGAAAGCATTTTTGTTTAAAAAATTCTACGAAACTTTACATCTTATCATTGTTTAACTTCAAGTAACCACCTGGTGTCCCAACGCTTTATATTTTGGGATATTATCGAAAGTTCATTGTTCAAACTTTCACAACTTTCCAGTAACTTTCTTTGATTTCTCTGCAAACTTGAATTAATTTTTCAATATTAAACCAAACAGATCTCTTAAAAGTTTCGAGACTAAAGTTTTTCTTTTGTATATGTGTATTATATGCAAATTGAGGTTCATTTTGGTATTTCGAAAAGCAAAAATCAATATTCAAAATTTCATTATGAATTCATCAACTGTTTCATATCATGTTTCCTTTCAACAATAAAGATACTCTTTTATTTTCGATATCTTTTGTTAAAAACTTTTCAAAATATTTGCAACAACTTTTCCATATTACAATATTAAAATACAATGAAACTTTCTCGATGCATTAAGTTTACCATTTTTTTTTCGAAAATCACCTGTTTGAAAATTATAATGAGCGTTTCTATATATTTAACAATTCAACACAATGATAATAAAAATAAAATATTTTGGTACGATTTCATTAAACCCCCACAATCGATCATCGAAACGATTGCTAAGCAATTTCCGTCAAAAATATATTTTGGTGTTTAAATAAGTTTTGCCAAAAATTGATAATTATTAAGTTAATAAAATTTCAATAAAATGTTTGTGCTATTTTTTAGCAGTTTCTAAGAACGTAAAACTTTTTAAACAAACCCCGAAGCAAATATTTACGACACTTGCGATTTTTTTTCTCTATTACTATGAGAATCGTACGGGGACTTAATGGAATTGTACTAATATTTTAATATCATTCTTAATTACACAGAATTTCCAAAATATTTTAACAATTAAAATCTTAGATTTAAAACTTAATAGAACTCTATAGCTCTATTATATAGCATTTCTATTTATAAATATTCAATGATCTATTAATAAATTAATTTGTTGTATCCGCAGCAACAATATTATTAAACTCGTATTTGTTAAATATTCAGATTTTTGTAGAGATGATATTATATCAATCTAAACATCCTTAAATAACAAACTATATTCATCAATGTGTTGCCTGATAGAACCATATTGCAGTACTTTTTCAATTCAAATTTAATTTGTAAACATTTCATAACATTCTTATCTGAAGTATTGTAAGAAGAATGAAAATGCAAGTTTCTACAATATGACCAGAAAAATAAATCACAATAATAGATGAAATAGGATTTTAAATTTCATAAAATACAAAAATATATATTTGAAATATTTAATTCACGTTATTTTGAAAACGTTTTAAATAATTGATAATATTCAATACATTATTTATAATGATATGATTAATTATAAATATTGCACCCACCGATGGCTGAGCTGTTAGCGCTCCTGATTCCTGAGCTGTGGGTCCCGGGTTCGAATCCTGGTTCGGGCATGGATGTTCATTTCTTTCTTTGTGTTTTTCTGCTGTTTCTTCTCTGATGATGTATGAATGTGGCCCACCCTATAAACGGGTTTGTGGTGATATGGTACGAGCAACGCTTCCGTGACTTGGTTCACAGGTCAAATGAGTAGCACTTTCTGGCCTTGTTGTGGCATAGGGTTGGTCACCCAAGAGCCCACCGTTGGAAAAAAAATAGAACAACATTGTAGTGATTTTAATGTGTATATATATATATATATATATATATATATATATATATATATATATATATATATATATATATATATATATATATATATATATATATATATATATATATATATATATATATATATACATACATATATATATATATATATATATATATATATATATATATATATATATATATATATATATATATATATATATATATATATATATATATATATATATATATATATATACCTGCTTTCTTAATTTATAATTTTCTGTCTAATGTAATCATTTATTCTAGCATTTCCGCAATGTGTCATATGGATGACTGAAATTATATCAAGAAAATAAATATAGTAAGATATATTTAAAGATATACTACATTAAAGAAATGTAAAGTGTAAAATGTCAAAATATATTCATCGAAATGTAAAACAACAAAAATAACAGATATCTATATCACACAGCAAATCTTATATGATAGATAAATAGCTTATCAAATTCTCTACCGAACTCCCCTTCAAATTCATATTAACTATGAAATATTAAATACAATCGATACAATTACTTAACGAATACATTTTCAACAAAAAAATTTAATTAAATATAATTTTTGAGCCATTCTTTTGCAGTACTTCTGTTATTCTCTCAATAACTGTGGCCTGTCGTTTGATTATAACTCTAAATTCAATGAAAATCACTTTTACAGATATAAATTCATCAAAATTTACAAACACGAAAGATCTACAGTCAATCCCGGCTTTGAATATGTAATATAAATAGTAGTTAAAAATATAATTCTAACTATTATTATGATTGAGATGAGTAGCATAACAGTAATTACGATATGAAGAACTTGATATAAATTTACAGAATTTTATAAATACATTGAACAACAGTTTGAACATCATTCCAGAATAGTTAAATGTATCTATTAATATTTTTATTATAAACTATAATATATATATCTATCTCTCTCACACACACACATATATATGTATGTATGTACACTACTGGCCATTAAAATTGCTACACCAGGAAAGCGGCACACCACAAACGTGAAATTTGCATGACAGGTAGAATTTGCTGTGATATGCAAATGATTAGATTTTCAGCGCATTCATAAAAAGCAGGTGACAGTAGCGACATCTACAATGTGTATAAAACCAGAGATTTTACAGCAGTTTTCTCATACTCAATTTCCGTTTCAACGTTGTTTTCAGCAAAGTAAGTTGTTGTAATGTCTCGTGTAAGAAGAAGAAATGCCTATCAGCACGTGTCTGACTTTGATCGAGGAAGGATTATAGCCTACCGGGATTGCGGTTTATCATACCGCAATATTGCTGCTCGCGTACGGTCGAGACCCCATGACTGTTAGCAGAATATGGAATCGATGGGTTCAGGACAATCATACGGAACGTCATGCAGGATCTCAGCGACTCCCCATCACTAACAGCAGAGAAGACAGACATCTTATCCGCATGGTCACAAGGGATCATACAGCCACGCCACGAACCCTGAGTCGAGAAATGGAGTCATTTGCAAGGCAATCAGTTTCTGCTCGAACAGTTCGACGACGTTTGCAGCAGCATGGATTGATCTGCACGGCGACCATGGCTTCGGCTACCATTGACGCTGCGTCACAGACAGGAGCGCCTTCAATGGTGTGATCAGCGACGAACCTGGACGCGGGAATGGCATCACGTCATCTTTACAGATGAATCTCGGTTCTGTATTCAGGACCATGATGGCCGCATCCGTGTTTGGAGGCATCGTGGAGAACGCGCATTGCCAGCTTGCATTGGACATCGCCATACTGGCCCATCTATTGGAGTGATGGTATGGGGTGCCGTTGGATACACGTCTCAATCACCTCTTGTTCGCATTACTGGCACTTTGAACAGCAACCGTTACATTTCCGATGTGTTAAGGCCCGTGGCTCTGCCCTATCTTCGAGGCCTCTCCTAATGCTTTGTTATCAACAGGATATAATGCACGACTGCATGTTTCCCGTACTGTTCTGAACTTCCTTGATACAGAACAGGTTCGACTGTTACCCTGGCCAGCACGTTCTTCTGATCTGTCACCAATTGAGAACATGTGGTCAATGGTTGCCGAGCGATTGGCACGCCATCACTCACCATCCACTACTGTCGATGAACTGTGGCATAGTGTTGAAGCTGCATGGACTGAGATCCTCGTACATGCCATACAATCTGTTTGACTCCATGCCTAGGCGGATAAATGCTGTTATTGCAGCCAGATATGGCTGCTCTGGGTACTGATTTCTGAAGATCTATACAGCCTAATTTCCTGTAAATCTAATCACTTGTTCTTTCCACTATAATGTATGTGTCCAATAAATATCGTTCTGTTATTTGCATTCCTTCTTGGTGTAGCAATTTTAATGTCCAGTAGTGTATATATATATATATATATATATATATATATATATATATATATATATATATATATATATATATATATATATATATATATATATATATATATATATATATATATATATATATATATATATATATATATATATATATTTGATATCATAAATTTAGTTTTGAAACTTATTCATTCAAATAAATTCATGCATTCATTCATTGCAGTGTACCAGCCAGGCTGGCAATATGAGGTGACGCTGTTCCACTTTTCCAACTGAACCCTATTTTGGTGTGGAGTCCGACTTCCTCAGTACACACGTGCCATAGAGACCCGTTTATAGTGTAGGCAACCATTCACACCTCATTCATACAAGGAAAGGACTAAAACAGGATAGATAGAGAGAGAAATCACATCCATCCCCGAACCGGGACTCGAACCCAGGACCTCCTTATCCGCAGTCAGGCACGCTGACCACTAGACAAGCTGGTCGGCTATGAAGTAAATTATTAGCCTTTTATCTTCCGACAGAAGGCCGAGTGATTAGCGTCCCTAACTTTAAAGCAGTGGGTTCGCTTCATTGGTCGAATCCTGATTTGGGTATGGATGTTCCTTTTTTTCTCTCTCTCCATCAGTGTTTCTCTATTTTGTCGTTTCCGGAGCAAGCATAGCATACCCAGTATAACATGCCCTACAGTAAAAACTTTAACTCACCTTCGGCTCCTTTAGAGCAGAATTTGTTAAATTCTAAGGGGCAGCCGGGTATTGGAAAAATATTTTTTTAGTAATGGGGATAAAATTTTAAAATTGACAGTAAACCAATAACGTATCCATTAAAACCTGTCATTGATATTTTAATTTGACATTTTCTCATTAAATTCTAGTTAGGTTTAATATAAAAGATTTAATAAAACACACACACATAGGTTTAAGAAAATAAAAAAAATGTAGTTGCCTCATATTGTACATTAATCGGAGATAACTTTTAAATTTCAATATAAATATATTTATGGAGTACAAAAAGTAAATTCTAATCTGTATTCAATCTGTACATTGGATAAATTTCTTAAAAATAATGATATTTGTTTCAAAATATTACGTCATTAAAAAGGGCCAAAAGTATATTACGCCACTGAAGGAGGAATAATTTTATTTTATATAGGTTTATTATAAAAATATAAGATAAATATGATAATTATAATTATGTTCCATTTATATACTATAAGAATATTTATAATTTATATTTTCGTCAGGACTGAATTGAATTGCAAAATTTTTCAGAATTACAGTTTCATAGATTTGTTGAAATCCAAGTTTAGAAATATTGTTTTTTTACATATATCCGATTGAAGATATTCATTGAATATATGGATATATCTGTTAAATTCTTGTTGTATGAAAAATTGAGAATTAGTTATAATAATGAATTTTATGAATATTTTGTCATGGCAGAATTGTAAATGATCTAAATCCAAGAAAAGTAATATTTATAAAATGTATCCATTTTTATGCTTGTGATATTTTTAAAGGCAACTAAACAATTTTAGCATGAATCTGTTTTTCAAATGTAGAAAAATTACTACTTTCCTATTCAACTAAAATTTTTCCAGAGATTATTAAATTTTAAGAAATATGTTTGAATCTTTAAAAAGAGATTTTTTACCAGCTGAAAAAAAACTACATAGTATTTTTTGTAAAGATGGAGTACTGATTCTAACAGATACATATTTTATAAATTTTTGTAACAATCTTGACTATCAACTTCCTACTTAAACGTAACTCTATGTTTCACAAGAAAATAATTTTATTTTTGTTGTGAACTGAAGCATAAATAGTACAAATATTGAATGCATTCATTTGAAAAAAATTATTATTAATTTCGATTACTTGGAAGACCAAAGAAGGCAGTGTATCATCATGCATCTAATTTTCAAAATAAAAGTCATTTGAAGCAATATTATTTAGCAATTAAAAAATTATTATCAAATTTGATTACTTGGAAGATAAAAGAAGGCAATGTACCATCATGCATCTAATTTTCAAAATAAAAGTCATTTGAAGCAATATTATTTAGCAATTAAAAAATTATTATCAAATTTGATTACTTGGAAGATCAAAGAAGGCAATGTATCATCATGCATCTAATTTTCAAAATAAAAGTAATTTGAAGCAATATTATTTAGCAATTAAAAAAATTATTATCAAATTTGATTACTTGGAATACCAAAGAAGGCAGTGTGTCATCATGCATCTAATTTTCAAAATAAAACTCATTTGAAGCAATATGATTTAGCAATTAAAAAATTATTATCAAATTTGATTACTTGGAAGATAAAAGAAGGCAATGTATCATCATGCATCTAATTTTCAAAATAAAAATAATTTGAAGCAATATTATTTAGCAATTAAAAAAATTATTATTAAATTTCGATTACTTGGAAGACCAAAGAAGGCAGTGTGTCATCATGCATCTAATTTTCAAAATAAAAGTCATTTGAAGCAATATTATGTAGCAATTAAACCAATCATCAACACTTTAATTACTGTGAATTTAAGAGAAGGCAATGTATCATGAAGTCGTAACTGTCGAAACATAAGTCATGTTGAAGCGATACTATTTAGCAATTAAAATTATTAGTCAAATTTGATTAGTTGGAAGATCAAAGACGTCAGTGTATCATCATGCATGTAATTTTCGGACTGTAAATTCTTTGCAGCAATATTATTTACCACTGATGAAAGTAATTATCAAATTTGCTTACTTGAAGATACAGAAGACAATGTACCATCATGCATCTACATTTTCAGTGTATAAGTCATTTAAAGCACTATAATCCAGCAATTAAATATTATTACCTAATCTGATTCTACAAATTTAGATGACAAATTTGTAGCCTAGATTGAAGGCAATGTATCATCACATCTAATTTTCAAAATAAAGTCATTTGAAGCAATATTATTTAGCAATTAAAAAATTATTTCAAATTTGATTACTTGGAAGATCAAAGAAGGCAATGTATCATCATGCATCTAATTTTCAAAATAAAAATAATTTGAAGCAATATTATTTAGCAATTAAAAAATTATTATCAATTTGATTACTTGGAAGACCAATGCAGTATGTTATTATGCCATCCTATTTTTCAAATAAGACTCATTGAAGTAATATGATTTGGCATATGAAAATATTGCTTCAGTATATGTAATCACTTGAAGATCTATTGAGGCAATGATCATCATGTATTTAATATGTCAAAATAAAATTATATTTGAATTTTTATATATTTCTTAATTCGATATATTATTCTTCGTCTTCGATACCTAAGACTAGGAAATGTATCATCATGCATCTAATTTTCAAAATAAAAGTCATTTGAAGCAATATTATTTAGCAATTAAAACATTATTATCAAATTTGATTACTGAAGCTACAGAAGGCAATCTATCATCATGCATCTAATTTTCAAATAAAAGTCATTTGAAGCAATATTATTTAGCAATTAGAAAATTATTATCAAATTTGATTACTTGGAAGATCAAGAAGCAATGTATCATCATGCATCTAATTTTCAAAATAAAAATAATTTGAAGCATATTATTTAGCAATTAAAAATTATTATCAAATTTGATTACTTGGAAGATAAAGAGGCAATGTATCATCATGCATCTAATTTTCAAAATAAAAGTCATTTGAAGCAATATTATTTCTTAATTCAAATATTATTATCAATTTGTCTTCATACCTGATTTCAATTGGAAATTCACAGAATAATGCTATCTAAGGCATTTAATTTCTCAAGGTACTTCTAGTGTCAGCTAGTCTTTATCAATTGAAAAATTGTTATCAACTTGATTACTAGAAAACCATAGAAGGCAGTGTGTCATCATGCATCTAATTTTCAAAATGAAACTCATTTGAAGCAATATTATGTGATTAAACCAATCATCAACACTTCAATATGTGATTTAGGAAGGCATTTAGAAATCGTACTGGAAACATCTCATGTTAGCGTCTTTTAAATTTTTAGTAAATTTTAAGTTGGAAGAAAGCTCAGGTTGATATCTTTTTGGACTGTAATTTTTTCACAAAATACCACTGATGAAAGTAATTTATACTTTTAAAACGAAACTTCCTTCATTACACTAGTGTAAGTATAAAGACTATAATCCAATATATGATCCCTAATCTTCTTTTTAGTGACATGGTAGCCTAGATTGGGCCCTATTTTTCTCCATAATTTGGCACTAGGCAGCCCTGTCTTTAGCCATGGGTTTTTAATTTGCAATTTTCAAATACTTTAAATCATGTTTAATACAGAACAACCATCTATGTTTCAGCCATCCTATTTTTCCAAGTGTCTGCTAGTTTGGATATGAAAATATTGCTTCGGTATATGGAATCATAAAATCTATTGAGGCATCCAGTATTTATATGTAAATAAAATTAAATATATTTGAATTTTTATATATTTCTTAATTCGATATATTTTCTTCGTCTTCATACCTATTTCTTGGAAATTCCCAAATATGCTTCTAAAGATTTTTCTCTCAGGCACTTCCAGTGTCAGCTAGTCTTTATCTGCCATGTTTCAACTGAATACAGAACAACCATCTATGTTTCAGCCATCCTATTTTTCAAGTGTCTGCTAGTTTGGATATGAAAATATTGCTTCGGTATATGGAATCATAAAATCTATTGAGGCATCCAGTATTTATATGTAAATAAAATTAAATATATTTGAATTTTTATATATTTCTTAATTCGATATATTTTCTTCGTCTTCATACCTATTTCTTGGAAATTCCCAAATATGCTTCTAAAGATTTTTCTCTCAGGCACTTCCAATGTCAGCTAGTCTTTATCTGTTATGTTTCAAATGAATAAGTTAAATCAGACTTTATTAACTATTTACTTAGAATGATTCTAAACTGTTTTATAAAATTAAGAAGGGTTATGGTATCCATCGAGATTAACAATAATTACATAGAATCATGGAACCATATTCCGTTCCGAAAGACAGAAAAAGGAAAGCAGAAATGAATCAAGCAAAAACATCGGGCTTCGATGGTCATTATGAATTACGCACCCTTACCTACATCACTTCTATGTGGTCTCATTCTGCACAAATGCTTATAAACGCAAGAATTTTTTTGTAAATGTCTAATCAGATATCTTTGGTGATTATCTGGTTGGTCCACACAATCATTTTATTTGACCGGCACAACATGTATCAAGTGCTTCCAACTGAATTAGGCTGCTTCTTCCATCATCTGGAAAAACATGAGCTTTGTGCATATTGGAGCCCTAGAACATTTTCCCATCATGTTTTGTAAATTTTTTACAACATATTCCCCACTATAAATTATAGGTGATTTAGCCTCCACATACAACGAATCTCAACAGTCTCGAAGTTTTCTGCCGGCATATGAAAATTTTTAGAGTACGAGACGCCTTTAGATTAAACAAAAGTTCATATAGAGAAAATCTTTGTTACCACATAATTCTCGCCACAATTGACAAAGTTAAGCGACACCAATAATATCTGATTCATCAGTATCAATCGTACGAGTGATCTTTATTTTATTTCTTCAATGAGTTTTTCAAAAAGCAATACATTTGATAGTTAAATCTTTAATATTCTTCATCTGCTTTACTAATACTGTTGTATAAGTTTAAAGCAGTTGTAGTGTTCCTCTTTTCTCCCTTTTCAAGTGGTAATGCCACCCTATGTTCCTATGTATTTATTACTTGCCTGGATGGGTATATTAACTTCCTCTTAATTTACAAAACCAATTTAGAATCACCCTGAATATTGTTAGTTTAAATGGTTTTTCAATGAAATTCGGATTTCAGTACTTTTTTAAAACAAAAACCATTGATTCCATGGAAGTAATTATTCCATGGATTTGAAATTTTTTACATGATCAATGAACCAAAAAGAAAAAAAGAGACATTTTTTGTGACAGGCAAATGCTTACATTCATTAATAAAAATCCAAAAGAACAACAAATGTTATTGGTTGTATATATACGTAACAGAATGTTTAGACAGGTAATGAGTATAAGATAATAAGAAATTAATTATATATAGTTCAGCGATGCAAGACAAGAAGAAGAGATATCAATTTAAAGGGCATATTTTTGTTTACAGTGTATATACACTCGTACATTAGAGAATAATTTGATTTAAGAAAATATAGTAATGAAAAAGACCAAGATACTGAATAAAAAGTTACGAAACATGAATCTGTACTTCTAGTGTATTGGCTCTGGAGTAAATGAATCAGTAATCACACATATCTTTTTCAGAAAGGAAAAATGTGCTGCTCTATCGTCAGCATTCCTTTTCACTGATTTAATCATGGCGGTCTCGTGAGTTCAAATCAGGTCTAATTTCTTCATCAGCACGTGTATATCAAGCAAATATTCGATATTTGCATTTCAAAAGTGTGAAGTGACGAATCACAAAGAATCATAAGCGAGGGCAGCTCTAAAGAGTAAATCATTTAAACATCCTATGAATGGGAAACATATTATTTTAGGTAGAACATAAGATCTCTCGCCATTTGTTTTCTAAGCGAGCGCACGGCGATAAATAAAATTGGCAACCCACTCCTTCGGACTCCAAATAGACTAATGGAGAGGTTTCCTAACTTCAAAGGAGAAAAAAAAGCTTCACCGCAAAGCGCAGTTAACTCCAGTAGACTAGAATGTACAGAACGAGAGAGCGCTGTAAACCAGCATAAGCAATAACTGTCAGTATCATGCAAATGTTTCGTTCCAAATGTAGGTCTGTATTCTTACTCCTTATTAATCTTTCATTTCTCATATCTGGACGTGATCAAACTACACTTTGTGCTCCTACATATGATTGCTCTTTTATCTCTTCATCTTGTTTTCTGTTGGAGCATGAACATTAATAAACCAATAATTAAATATCCTCCAGTGGGTCCCCTCGCATGTTGGTCTGCCTGGGAATGAAGTAGCCGAAGACCTTGCAAAGGCTGCCGCCAGTAATCCTTTGAACCCGGAAGATCACATGGCACTAACACCATCAGAGATCTCTTCCATTACTAAACAACTTACTTCTAAAACCTGGGCTGACCCTCCTGCTCACCCTTGGTACTTCCAAAGACATCCTGGAGCCGCCACAACATTTAAGGGCTCCAGAGTACATCAGACGACACTGTCTCGACTTTCTACTGGCCACTTGAAGTGTGTGATCTTTGAGGACGGTGAAAGAATATACGCATCATGCCCCAAGTGCGACAATGCTCCGTTTTGCCCGCAACACATGTTGAAGTGCTTGGGGTTTTCTCGTGAAGAGGCTGTGAAAAGTCCACATCTGCTTTTGGACTTTTTTGGTTATCTATGATCTCATGGATCTGGTTTAGTTCCACTAGACCAGATGGGGATTAGTCCCACCACCCCCATAATTAAATATTTATCTTCAGTATGAAATTTACTTATTCTGTATGACTTTTCAACAAAGTCTGACGGAATGCTTGATATTTTTGCCCATTATAAATCCTCTACCTCCAAATATATTTTTTGATCACAAGTGTAATTTACAAAGTTAATCATTTTCTCAGTTATCCTTTCATTAAGCCATCTCATCTCCTGTAGGGCCAGAATATCAATGCTGTATACATTACATTGCTCAGATTGTAAATGTTCTTTTTTACTATGATATAAAGTGCGAATTTTCAACGGACATTTTGTCCTTAGATCAATTCCTGGGCGTTTTCTATAAAGTATTCTGGTGTTCCTTTTGGCTTAGCAGTAACTCAAATCTTAAAGGTAAGACGTGTAAACCTTGTGCCATACCGTCAACCTGGAACTATCCCATCCAAGTAATTTATAAAAATAAATCTCTTCAAGACAGGGGTGCCAAGATATACACCTTACACTGTGTGTCTATTTTAGTCATCTTTTATGAAAAACATTGTTTAAGTTGAGACTATTCTACTCCGGTCACCACGCGGATCTTAGAAATGGAAAAATTATAGCTTGTGTTAAATTTACCATGTTATTTTAATTGAATAAATTGTAAATCGTGTATTTTTCTATCATTGTTGATGATGTAATTTAAAAATCGATAGAAAATCCATAACGTATCCATCAAGTTTTTTCTTCACATTCTACATGAATTGGAGGTGTTTCATTTTTATATTTCAAAATCAATAAATAATTCTATAGAATACACAATTTCAAATTCTAAGTAAATTAATTCTAAGCTAAATAAAATATTCTAAGTTATAATTAATGCAAGCGTCCGAAACAATAAGGAATAAATTAGTTGTAAAATGACTTATACAGTATAAGTGTTGGAAATTTGAAAGTAGTGGGCAGATACCGAGCAATTTTGGATACATTTCTCAAGAACAGATAAAAATCATTCCAGAATGCTCTAATATAATAAGTTTTATAAATATTGTAAAATTGTAAGAAAAATGATTTCATATAAATACACTTAGTATGCAATAGAACTTTCTCATAACTTTCAGTTTTCTATATTTATTGAAAACAAAATACTGAAATTTTGCTTCAATATAAATTGAATGCATATAATACTCATAAAGTATTTCTTTTATATCATTTGTTGCGCACAAAATTCTGATTTAAAGTCATGATAATGAATTTCATGAATATCATGCCTTGACAAAAAAAAGGAATGATATAGATCAAAAGAAATAATGACCTTTATAAAAAGAATTTGAATTTGGGAATGATATTTTTAAAAACATTTAAGAAGATTTTAGTTCCAACAATTTTTTGAATAAAGGAAATTTATTATTTTCCCAGTAAACTAATATTTTACGAAATTTTTTAAACTTTAGGAAATATTATTAAATACTTATCATTGATTCTTTTTATAATTCAAAGAAAGGAACATATATATAGTACTTCTAATCTTAACATATATTTTCACGAAACTTGTTAATAGTATTCTACATTAAACTTAAGACACTGTTACACAACATATTTTTATTTTGTTACGTAAGCAGAGTTATAAAATTTTCATTTTCTTTCGCAATTCCCAGCCACTGGGTTAAGTTCCAGTTTATGTTTCATATAAATTGATAAAGGTTTCCTACTAATAATGTGGTTATTCTGAATATCAGTGAAGACTTCAGGTCACTGTCTCAAATTATATATCATTTTATAAATTCGAGTAAATTGCGGCAGTGTCTTTTTATAATGAAATCATCTATACGATTTGTGATTTAAGAAGATCCGTTGAAATCAGGCTGTAAATATATCCTGAGAACTTGTAAAATGTTTAGTGAAATTCAAAACAAAAGAAAGCTTTGGTTTTTGGGCTTTAATTTCTTCAATATACTGCTAAGCAATGAGTTTTATATTTTCAAGAGGAAATTGTTTTAATTGCGATGTTTTAAGCCTAACTATTATGATCCAATATGTGGTCTCTATTCTTTGCCAGTTGCATGACATAGGATGGACCTTTGTCTTCTCCAGAATTCGACACTAGGCAGCCCTATTTTTGGTTTTAGATTTCTGTTTCATATTTTAAATGATTTAAAATCATTTTCAATGCAGATCTCTCTTATCTAAGCTAGTATATTTAAATGATTGTTTTGTACAAACATAGTCTACTGTTTTAAATTTATTTTTAAACTATTGCAATTTTTTTAACATATTTCGAGAATTATATTTGTAACATAAGTTGTAAAATAATAGCCTATAAAAGAAGTTAGTTAAGTAATTTGTTTTTTAAATCAAATGAATGAAGTCATTTCTTCACTTTTCTTACTAATTGAAAGAAGCAGCTTTTGAAAAATAATTACTTTAAATAAGCATTAATAATTACAACTGGTGTAGAATTAAAAACATAATTATTCAGACATATTTATTTTCTTAAAACTGAAAACTTCTAAAACTGCTTAAAATTTTTTTGAATAGAATTTATTTCCGGTATACCAATAATAATAGGTTTTATTCCATACACTCATCAGTATTTTGAAAAATATTAATATAATTCTTAGAAATTTCTGTAACGTAAAATAAATTTAAAAAGATATCCAATCCTACACTTCTTTCTTGAAAGAAAAATAATTAAAAGTTCAGACATAAAACATTTTCTATCATAAAAGCTTTTTTTATTACTTTCAACACTTTAATAAATTAGCTTGAATAAGTGAGATCCCTCGAAGCTTTAGATGCTTCGAAATCAAATTACTTAAGAAAATGTGTAAAATGATTGTTCATTTTTAATGTGTAATTTGCTAAAGATTACTTATAAAGCAAGAACAGTAGTTTTCTCTTTTAATGCAATTTGCTATAAAACTATTTATACTTACTTTTTCATCTGTATTGATCATAATAAAAATGAGGTCATTATGATAAAGGGGTGTATCTTTTTCAAAATTATAGTATGAGTTCTTCATAAGACATTAAGAAATCGGAATTTTTATTATGCTTGGTAAAAACATGGTTTATATTTACCAATTATTTAATGCTATTTAACGCAGATGTGATAATTGTCAAAAACTTTGTGGGTTATAAAATATTAACAAAATATTTTGATGCATAGCTATGAGTGAAGATTTACAAATCAACTTTAACTTAACAACTATGTTAAAATGGAAAATATAACCCTAAAATTATTTTAAATTATCACATTCTGAATGAGGAAAATAAAATTTCAAAAAAAATGGCAAAAAGAAGCATTTATCAATAAATTTTGTTTATTCAGTGTTAATTTCACTAATCGTTCCCCTTACGACAAGTTTTATAATTATCCAAATATAAATTTTTCAGAAAACTATTTAAAGATTGTATTTCTGACACGTTTTAAGTCCTTCAACACATATATTGATTTTTTTTTGTAATATCGCATAAATTAAAGAAGCATAGCCTCCCAACTTGTCTAATGGTCAGCGTGCCTGACAGCGGATAAGTAGGTCCAGGGTTCGAATCCCGGTTCGGGCATAGATGTACTTTCTCTATCTATCTATCCTGTCTTTGTCTTTTCCTTGTATGAATGAGGTGTGAATGGTTGCCTACCCTATAAACGGGTACCTATGGCATGTGTGTAGAGCAAAGTCATACTTTCACCTTCATGGTGCTCTGATTAAAACGAAAGACCCTCCATATTGACTTAAATTCCCATAGCCAAGGCATAGCGAGCTTGGCTTGTCCAGGTGTCATTAGTAACAACAACAACAACAAGGAAACATATCTTGTTTTAAATTTTAAGAAATACTCTGTACTGTGTGTGTGGATCCGTGAGTGGGTACATATATATATATATATATATATATATATATATATATATATATATATATATATATATATATATATATATATATATATATATATATATATATATATATATATATAATATATGTATACATATATATTATATATAATATATATATATATATATATACATATATATATATATATATATATATATATATATATATATATATATATATATATATATATATATATATATATATATATATATATATATATATATATATATATATATATATATATATATATATATATATATATATATATATATATATATATATATATATCAAAGCAATGAACACAAATCCAAATTTTAGTTTAATAAACTTGGAAAGCATCAAGTAGATTCAAAGTTAAAGTATATTTAATGTAAAATAAGGAGTCTTCAGGATTCTTGTAAGAACTTCAATATTTGTATAGCCCTTCTGCACTTGAGAAGGTTACACATTTCTTCAGTATTGCACAACCATAGTTTAAAATAAAATTGAAGAAATATTAAGATAATGATGGAGTCTTTTAATTTGAGTTTTAATGAAATTATAATTACATCGAATATTAAAGATGTGTTTATGTTCATTAAATCTAACACACTCCTATAAATTTTAATGAAATATTTGAGTTTCAATATATTAACTTATGAAATTTAAAATTAAATTAACTATGTTTATCAAAAATACCAATACAAGTAATAGAATTTTCCATATTGATAAACAAATCTAAAAATTCAGTACTCTTGTTAAAAATATTTGCTTTAATCAGTGAAAATTCATTAAAATAAATTAATTGAGAAATATTACTAAAATTAGAATTATTAAGAATAATAAAATATCGTCAATATACCGAAAATCAAAAAGATACTGATAAATAACATTTTTTCAAAATAAGTAAAAAATAAATTTGGCTTATATTTGAAAAACTAGAACCAAATAGAATACCACAATTCTAAATAAAAATATTTTCATCAATATATATGCAGTTATAGACACTTAATTTTACCATGTTATTCCAGAATTCAAAAGTAATGTTTAACACATGTTTATAATTTTGAGAATAACAATATGATACATAATTTAATTTGTCATTGGATTTTCTTGTAAAAAGATCTTTAAAATCAAAGAAATAAACAATCTGAAAAGAAATCTAAAACCTGTGTATTATTATTATCAATCCTAGTTACTTTAAATTTAACAATATTTTTTAGAATGATAATATATATATATATATATATTAATATATATATATATATATATATATATATATATATATATATATATATATATATATATATATATATATATATATATATACATATATATATATATATATATATATATATATATATATATATATATATATATATATATATATATATATATATATATATATATATATATATATATATATATATATATATATATATTATATTTAAATTTTATCGATTTATAAGTATATTAAAAATATGATAAATAGAATTCATGAAATTACTTTTATAGATGTAATAATTTTGTTAAATATTTAAAACTAGACACACTCTTGTGAAGGTAAAAGATGAAATTTTCAATTCAAATATTTTATGAAGACTTTGCTAAGCTGATTACGTAGTCATAAAATATTAATATCAAATAATTTTGGGAAAATATCAAACAAAATGGAAAAATGATACCAGAAGTTTTGGATGAAAAAAACTGATGAAGAATTTATAATGTCATTATTTCCACATTAAATTCAGTTTATCTGAGCAGAGCTTTTTTTAAGACATTTATCATATTGGAACCATCATAGTAAATTTTTTATTTAGGTTTGCGCTGTAAAATTTAGAAAATTACTATGTATTGGGTGAAATAGGGGTATTTTTAGTGTCACAAAATTTATGCATGTTTAACTAAGTTATTACCTATTAAATTAGAATCACTAATATTTTGATTCACGGATATAGAGTTATAAGCCTTTTAATATTAATGAATGCTAATTTAAACATAATTGATACATACTGAATAACATATATTTATATAAAAAAATCTTATACAGTATAGAAATTCCTTGAAGTAACAAGTATATTTGAATTGCATAATCCTAATATATTACATAATATTTTCTTTTATAAGAGATTTTTTTATTTTTCTTTATATTAAATATTAGCTGGAGTTCAACTTCCAGTTGATTCTAGCGTTGTAAATACTTTTTCTTTAACTATCATTTTTGAACTTCATGAATAGAACTTATTAATTCAACAAAATTGCATTATTATAATTCATTTGGATGATACTTTGGTATTTTATAGCTCTTTGTGCTTGTCGTTTAGCACAAGCCTTAATTAATTCAGAGCTTGAATTTAAAAGTTAATTTCAAATCATTACACTGTTGAAATAGGAGTTGAATCTACAAAGTATTGAACTCCTGACTAGATAGCTAATTCTTCAATTAACCACTTAACTGTAATGAATTTGTGTCAGAAATAATCAAATAAACAAATGAAATTAACCAAAAAGTTTTAGGATTATATTTATTATCATAACTATGTTTACTAACACAGACCGAATACATGCGATTTACGTGCTTGTTAAATATGTGGAATCGAAAGACCTGTGGTCGGTCACTAAGCAGTTACCATGGGTGTAATGGTCTGGTGAAAATTTCCTCCCCCTCCAGATCAAAGTTAAAATTGAGGGAGTGGAACCTTTGGTGGTGCCATCTATCGGAGGATTCTTAGAGCAAATATGTACTTTCACCTCCGTGATGTTCTGATTAAATGAATGACGCACCCTTCCGAATTAAATTCGCATAGCCGATGGCTATGCGAAATTAAGAAGGGCCTGCGCTTGGCTTTTCCAAGTATCATAAGTAACAACAATTAACGCTGATATATTTATGAATTAAATAAAACAACATTTCAAAGATGAAAAACAGTATATAATAATTCTTTAATTCAAAAATTATACTGTCTTAATTGACAAAAAGAATTGCAATATATTTCATAAAGTTTACATATTACAAGTTATGTTGCTAAATAATTCCATAAATGAAAAGATAGAGAACTGTTGAAATACAGGAATAAGTTTTAATATACTACAATAAAGGTTCATAAAAAATATAAATTAATTTGATATATATTGACTCACAATATCATATCTTTATAATCTTTGCTTCTTACACTTATTTGCATACAACTACTATTTTTCCTTATATAGTAAATTTAAGAACATAGTTAAAAAGTTAGTGAAGGGAAATTTAAATAAGTTACAGAACAAATCGCTCCTACTTTTACAAATCGAAGATTAATTTTTGAAATAATTTACCTAAGCATTAAAATTAATCTTAATTATATAATATTAAAGGTAATCGAATTACCCACATAAAATGTTGATTTTCATAAACATTTTCTTATTTTAAACTACTTTCAATAAAAATATTTTCTAAAAAACCAGTCCTTATTTAAAATATGTAATTTACAATAAGCATAATAAAATGCAATTTTTCTCGAAATTCCTTCGTATATCAGTGTATAGTGATTAAAGTCCTTACAGCAAAATACTCTTTATTATATTTCGAATGATATTTCTTAAGTAATTTTGAGGTAATGTGATATTTGAGTTAACATTTAAAACTTCAATAAAACAATTATTAATTATTTTAATTACTTGAAAAAATTCAAGTAAACTATATAAAAATAAATGAAAAACGAAATTCACTTCTATTTTTAATGAATGAATAATGTAATTTCAATATCCACTTTAAATTAATGTGTTTTAGGTAAAAGATTTAGGTTAATTAAATATTTATGGATATTTAAGAAACAGTTTCTAGAATGTACTAAAAATGATTGCTTATAAGGATTTAGTTCTTGGATTTAAGCCTTCAAGAATGTTAATCATTAGTTCATTGTATTTCCAAAAAATATATTTTGATTCCAATTTAAAATACATGAAAATTATTAAAATGTGATTCTTATAATAAATACATAAATCTAATGTAGATTCGTGACTTTAAATCACAGTTCTTAGAAATAGGGATTTGTAGTGAATTATATGGATAAAATTTAATTTGTAACTATAAATTTAATATATAGCTTTATTCTATGAAATTTTTTATCTTTGAAGGCTATAACTATTTAATATAGAAAAATTTAAAAAATATATCCATTATAATTTTATAAATGTAAGACATATTTAGTTTTCAATATTCTCTCCATCTATTTTAAAAATAGATGGAATAATATTAATAATATAACGAAATAAAAAATGGTTACCAGATGGAACGTTTTTAAATTGATTATAAATTCTTGAGCATCAGTTTTTGAAAAAAATATCAATTCTTTTTAGAAATTATAAATAAAATTTTATATAAAAGTGAAACACATAAAATTAATAAATTTCATACTATGAATATCATATACAATAAGCCATAATTTTCATAAATCTTAATAATTATATGTTCCTTAATAATTATGAAATTTTATTATATATAAAAATATATCGCAAAATAACTGTTTTGAAATAGGAACTATGTGCATAGACACACATTTTGTGACTCTTTTTGATTGGTTATTGACAGATTAAATATTAATTTCTTGATTAGAATCATGCTTTCATCTGACATCCTATATAATACGTATTTTTCATATGATATCTTATAAAATTTATTAAAGTCTAAATTGTCGCCATTTTCCTTTTTAATCGTCAGGAGTAACTCTTTGTATGTGATGAGAGTGTCCTTGTAATAATATACTTTAATATTAAATGAGTTAAACACTTATTATGAATTTTTAAAATACTAATTTGTTCGGCACGTAATTTTATGATCCCCCATTATAGTATTTTAATAGAATTTTTAATAGTGAATGAATATTCCTCAAGTGAATTCACGAGATTAAGATGCCAGATTTTAAAGTGAAAATCAACAAATATTTCTTTAGATAATTTATTTTGTGAAAAATTGTAATTATTAATTAAATTGGATTTTATATAAACTTTAATGTCTAAATAGTACATAATTTGATGCATAAATAGCTATTGTACCTAATTCAATCACAGTTTTGTGTGTGTGTGTGTGTGTGTGTGTGTGTGTGTGTGTGTGTGTGTGTGTGTGTGTGTGTGTGTGTGTGTGTGTGTGTGTGTGTGTGTGTGTGTGTGTGTGTGTGTGTGTGTGTGTGTGTGTGTGTGTGTGTGTGTGTGTGTGTGTGTGTGTGTGTGTGTGTGTGTGTGTGTGTGTGTGATATACGATAATAAAACTTATTACTCTACACATTTTCTTAAGTAAATATAAACTACTTTAAAATTTTAAATTAATAATATATTTTTGTAAATTAAATTATCTGACGATAGAAAAAAAAAGAAAACATGAATTTTCTTCAGATAAGGCGACATTTTTTTACTTCTTTATAACATATTTTCTCTACTTTATTTCTTGTCTTTATTTGCAAACGAAAGACCACAAAAATTTTCATCCGAACGTTAATAAATAATCATTTATTATCTCATCGCATTATTTTTAATGTTTATTTGTTTGAAGGAAGAGTTGTTAGCAAACAAGTATACCGAAAGAGGAATTATCGAAGATTATTTTAATGACCTTTAACTCTAGGCTTATTTGGATCTGGAATTGGTCAAGAAATAGTTATCGGAAAAGTTGCTGTATTATGTAATAATTAATTGTATGGATTGCTGAGATTTTGCTCTAAAATTTAATGTGTGTTTATAATTCTAAATATATTTTATAGACATTCTTCTTAATTTACTAGCATTTTTTTATTTTAATTTTATTCTTACTCTTATTTTACTATGTTTTCTTTTTCGTTAAGCTACACAAACATTTACGTAATCGTATATTTAAAAGCATTTGCACTAAAATGTTTATAAGAATTTATAGTTAGGAAAATATTAATCTCAGTGAGTATTAAAAAATAACTAAAAATTATTCTCTTCAGATATAAAAATTTAATTTATAATTTTTCTTTACTTGTAAAATAGGTATATATATATATATATATAAATTTCGTGTCACGATGTATGTTCGCGTTAAACTCCGAAACTACTGAACGGTATTTTGATAAAATTTCGTAACCATTTATAATATGGTCCAACTTAAAAGATAGAATAGTTTTTATCTCTTAATTATATTGATCTCAATATTTATTATACGACATTACTGTTTATTTATCGGTTAGTTCTGTAAATTCCTAATAGATGGCGGTTTAGCATTTATCTAAGTTTCACAGGTATTCGGCAGATAGCGACGTGTTTATTTTTCTAGATTATATCCATCTTCGAGAAACTAACGTGCAAGCGCGTGGTTGAATATAGAATTTACATATGTTTTCATGATGTATAATCAAACTATAACAATTTTTCATGAATAATTTTCATAACTATACTATGTATTGTGTTATTATTGTGCAGTGTTCAGTATGAATATTCTTAATATTATAAATACTAAAATAAAATTTTATTTTATTTTAGTTTATTTTATTTATTATAAAATTTTATTTATTACTGTTTTTCTCTACTAATTTTCATACCACCTCGAAAACATGTAAGTATTTCTTGATAGCCTTTTATTATACTTTTATTTTTTTATAATTTGATAATTATTAATATATTCAGTCGTACATTTTGATCTAATTTATTTATTCAAATGATAAATTTTTTTAATTTTTTTTTATTTCAGTATAATGCCGCGGAAAAAATTTTTAGTTTTAATAATTTTAAATTGAAAAAATAATAGCTCTATGTCAATGTTATCTACCTCATTTATAACAATTTATTTTTAGATGTTTTTAATTTATATAGTATATTTTATATATAGTAAGTCACTGATTACAAATTATAATTTAATATAAGATGAATAAAATGTAAATTCAGGAAGTATATGTTGATTAGTGCTTAATTTCAAAATTTCGATACTTTACCTATTACTTTTAAATTTTGTGGAGAAACGTTTTATTTACGCTAAATCTTATTTACTTTTTTATTGATAACACAAAAAGTTTAATTGCTTAATGTTTACAACTTCAACGTTTAAAATGAATTAGTTATCTAATATTGCTCAGATGTTTACTCTAGTCTTCACATGAAATTCATTCATCTTATATTTTAATGGATTATTTTCATAATTTTGCTGGTTTCTCTGCATTCGATGAAAGTATTATAAATCTAGATTTTATATAGTTTTTTAATTTACAAACTTTTTATAAAATTAAAATAGGAATTATATGATGTACTTAATATTTCCTTTAAAACTTTGAAGAATTTTATTCCACAAAACTACATAACATTAAAAGTATTTTTAATGAAGTAAAAATCAAAAGATGGATTACGCAGCTCAGAAGAGGAGATATTAGTATGATGTAAAACATTTCATAATTAAAATGTAATTCAAGCAAATAATTGTGGTTATAAAAATAAAATTATTTATATGCTAACATAGCTGGAAATTATTTATAGTACTAAAATAGCTAATGCTTTGAAAATTTCAGGTCAATCAAATAAGAGTATAAGATAATAATTTTATTAATAAAAATTTGTAACGAAAAATAGTAAATTTATCAATTTAATAATATATGCAAACTTAGAGTATGAATAATTTTCAGTCATTCTTTATTAAACTACAACTTTCTTTGTTGTCACTTGAAAAGTTTAGATTGTAGCACAACAAGAGGGCGCTGCAAATAGCATATGCAACTGAGAAGTTGGCAGGGGCAGGAATTATGTGAAGCAACATCACATCACTGATGATAGTAAATGCTGTCATTGATAATCGTTGCTTTCAAGTATGATGCCACTTTCCTGTCAAATGCTTTAAAAAATGAAGCTTCTAACGATGTAGAATATAAAAGGCAGAAAATACATTAAAATTGAATCCTGCTTTTGGGTCATTTTTTCTGTGCACTTAGGTTTAGGTTTTGAAATTAAGTCATACTTTCTAGAATATTTCTATATCATGTCAGCTGAAAAGTCAAAATTATTAAAATATTTTTGGTGATCGTCTAAATTTCTGCCTTTTGAAAATATTTTTGTCAATTCTTTTTTTTTAATAATAATATTACAAAAAACACAATTTTTTTGTGTACTGAACATTTATAAATTTGTTTTTAAATTTACGAAAACGTTTTCAACGTCTCCAGACTCAAAAGAAATGGTTAATTATGGTCTAATTTATTGATTCGGTGTAGGGTCTATATAGGCATCTTCACTGTAACAAAGCTCAGAACATAGTACTAAAATTGTAGTTAATGTAAGACTTAATTTTTACTAACATGGATTATTCATTATTATGATTGAATTTTTAGGAATTTGAGTAACGGTATTTTTGTATATTGGAAATTTTGTTACATTTTAAAAATATTGCAGTTTCTGATTATATAGAAGTGAAAAACACTGCAATTAATGAACATATGTACATTTTATTCTTATAGTAATAAGATAAATATTCTAGTTGTGAATAAAATGCGTACAAAAATATAAAACTATTCAAAATGCTAAATATTTATAGGTAAAAATTGTGATGCATATACTTTAAATTGTTATCAAATATATATTTTCAAATTAAAATACCGTATAATGAAAACTATACTGCTCTAGATAATTAAGTATCTAAAATATCAATAAGCCTCTAAGTCATAAAATTTTAAATTTAAAATTCATAGTTGGTTGAATAACTGTAGGCGGAAATTTTGCTTAAATCATCTTTTTCTAATTAATATAAAAATAATTTGAGGAAAGCATTATCATTTGTATTTTCTTATCTGTAAAAATACAATGCAATATCTTAAAATACAATAAAAATACAACTCTACACATAAAAATAGATGGAAATAATTTGGAAAGGTTTTTTATATTACCTGTAACATTTGATGAGAAAGAATTGCTCATAGTTTTATCTTTCTTCACATTCTACAATGCTATAACAGATAAAAACTAATATTAGGTGCTCATTAGTCGAAACTGATTGTAGCATATTTATGGTCATGATTTAACAGCAATGGCTGCATTGCTTTTATTAAATGATTGGAACTGCTAGGTATATCACCCATTAGCGAACTTTGCGACTTTTTTCAATCTCCTAGCAATTCCTATGTTATTGCAATTATAAAAAACTGTATATATGACACAAAAAATGAAGTAAAGCATGATATAAAAACCAATCTTTGCTCTAAGAAATAGACCGGAAAAGCAACAAAAATTCAAATTGGCTACATCAAAGATATAACCTGAACCACTATAATAAAATTAAAGACCGGCAAATTTGGCGAGAATTTTCTTAGGGAAATGTATAATAATTATGCCAAAGTATTTGCTAGTTTTCATATTAGTCCAGGTCATTACACATAACTGTCACTGACAGCATATTTAAAAGTGAGTTAATAGAATATATATTGTGTGTAAGATATATTTCTGTTCTTGTTATTTTAAGTCTCAAATAAGACACGGGAAACTTGCTTAATTAACGCATTTATGCTTAAAACAAAAAATCAAAATACAATAATTAAAATCAAAGTGTTATAAGCACATACAAATTAATTGTATGGCAATCATATTTCTTAATCATAGTTATATTTCTATTTCATTAATAAAAATGTAACTAAAACATAAAAACAGATTTCAAATATTTTCTATGAAATAAGTTCATAAAAATTTAATAATTCCTAGTTAATTCTATTAAAATTTCTCAGCAAAATATTTTCTGATATGTTCGGATTTATTTTATTCTAGATTTATATTTAATATATTTTGTTAACATTTCACTGCTAAATGCTATTTGATTCATTTACAGTGAAATGTTAACAAATCATTTAATTTTAGTAATCATTTAATTTAATTGAAATAACATGCAATAAGTAACTATATTGTTCAATAAATAAAGTCTAGAAAATAGCATATCCTAGTGCTGTTAAATTTAGGAAATATTTCTGGATTTCTGAAAATTAGCTACGATCCATTTCATGATCTTGATTAAGTGAAATTAAAAGTCAGAAAAAAATATTGATGATTTATTTATTTTTCTTATGATTATAATGCAATTGTTTTTTCTACAGTGGGAGAGAATATTTCGAAATATTTAACAAATATGAATAACCTATTGATCAAATGTACTAATAGTGAAATTTTATTCACATCGAGTAAAAATTTCGAATTAAGTTTACGTTTCAAATATTTTCTGTTCTTAATAAAATATTCAAAGGATCTACAGTCATAAATTGTTGTATTGAAATTTGTTAAACATTAAATCAAGACTTACGTTCTTTCAATTATTTATTTCATAAATAAACGAAGAAATTTTTATGCTTATTTAATATACAGAATAATCATTTTTAAAGTGACAGTGTTTGGAGCGCCCTGTAGCACGATTTATAAGCCGAAAAAGCACCAAACGTGGTATTTAGATTAATCAAGACACGGAAAAAGAAATCCGTGAAAAAAAATTTAGTCCTAAAAATTGCCGCTAGGGCATTTTGTGGCGCTTTACAAAGTATAAAATGTGAGAAAAGAAAATACTAACGCATACAATCGTGCAATTAAATTATTAACCTTTTCATGACGGGGCGCCTTTGTTTAAGACGCGCGTTCAGGACGAAGCTGAAGTGAAAGGAATGATATTACAGGACGGGGGTTTTTCTCCGCTAGGCCTAACTTTAGAAAAAAATTCGTAAATAATAAAGTTAAAGTCCTATCGCCGTGATTTTTGGTAGCATTTTAGATTATCACATAATCTATCTTATAACATTAAAACTAGACTTTAATAATGTTTTTCCTTCAATTTATATGAAAATATATATATATATAAAAGTTGCTTACTTTGAGAAATAATTTTCGACAGTGCAATTCTAGTTTTTCCAAAATTTTAATTGACAAAACACTTCAACATATTTGCAAATTAATAAAAACTATACAAGGGCTATTTACAAGAAAAAATAACAAAATTTAAAATGAAGACTGAGTATGGAAAATCTCAAATCACGGAGAAACGCAAAGTCCGACATTGCATGATTTGCAAGTATAAAATGTTTGTTGTGTTTTCTTTTCTTTCATCACGGTTTGTGAGCAAACAATGCACTTTCTGCGACTTTTTTCTCCCTTTTTGTTCAAATTAAGGGTAGGAAAATGCCTACCAGATAATCCTCGCCATAATAATCTGGAGTCGAGAATTTTCAAAATAACAAGAAAAGTGAGCAAATATAACCGAAAGCAGTAAAAACTGTAACGAAACTGACGCTAAAACCCTAAAAGACTTCCAATAGTAGCGAAAACAAAATAAAAAAGTGTTCGGAGAGCTATCAGAAGCGAGAATGCTTAAATCACGTGGATAGTTGAAGAGCCGAGCTGTGTTTGTTTACATTGAGATTTCCTCTCTCCCCACCCACAGCTGATAATCAAAATACCAAAAAAAGCAGGAATACGAAAAAAATGAAGGTCAGAACACTAAAACTACGTTCAGTTTAAATGTAATGGACACATAGTGCCATCTAGTGATTATTAAAAATTGTTCCAGCTTAAAATGCATATATGCACCGCCCGGCCCTCACTTTCGTCCGTACGAAATGCATATATGCACCGCTCGTCGCGAAGAAGTCGATGTTTATTTATTACTTCCCAGGTGAGGAATTAATCCACATTCAATGTGAGCACCGTTCTCAGTATTAACACCGTGGATTTTGCGTACAACGCTCACCACAGCCGAACGTAACATGTCACGAGGAATATCCCGCACTGTCTTTGTTATGTTGTCCTTCAGAATAGACAAATTTGATACTCCACCAACATAAGCGCACGTTCCTGTAACGTGAGAGGCATGGTCACTGGAGCTCGTTTACGTCAGCTGAGATTATTTGTCGGAACTGTCTACTACTTGCTTTTATAGCCCCTATTACTTGCACTGTAGTCGCACAATAATTGCATTTTGCTTTGATACCCGTATTTTATGCTCATTCTCATTATTGTAAGCTACAGCAGCGTCACAAAATGCCCTAGTGGTGACTTTTTGAACTAAAACTTCTTTTCACGGAATTCTTTTTCCCATGTCTTGATTAGTCTAAATACCAAGTTTGGTGTCATTTCGGCTATATTAGATCGTGCTACAAGACGCTCCAAACACCATCACTTTTAAAAAGATCACCGTGTATATTCACATCACAAATTGACATAACTTTCATATCATTTTTCCAATATAAAAACAGAATAACAATATAGCTTTTTAAAAAAAACAAGACATGTTTGTGACACTGCAAATGAACTAATGCTACTTTTAGAGTTTTCAGTGTTTCAGAGAATTCTTTCATAACTTACGAGTTTACTCGTATCTTTTTAAAATTTATAAAACTTCCACCTAAATTATTACATGAACTATTACGAAAATATCCTTTCTTGACAGGAAGTCCGATATCATATTTAGGAAACTAAATATCACTTCCCAAATGCTTCCCGAATCTTTTCAAGTGTGAAATATTAACTGAAGTTTTCATAAGAGATTAACTTTGTAGAAACTTTCATGATGTTTAATCTTAAATCAATATTCTTTTTGTCCTACGTTAATTTTACAGTTACATAATATTTTTCGTAAATTGTGATAAAATCGATGGAAATCACTTGTTTAAATTCAATAAATAACATTAATCAGAATCATTATTCACAAAACTTTATCAATGAATTAATTTATTTATATAGTAGAAATAAATATTTATTAATTTGAAAATGTCTGATAAATGCTTATAAGATTTCTTTCGGCAGAATTATAATAGGAATTTAAATTGCTAATTTAATTCTGTAAAGTTGGTTGAGATGCTCAATTCTTCTTGCATATTTTCATATCGGTTTTTATTAGTACGGCATAAATCTTAATAATTCAAATGTGACATGAGACGCATATACCATATATTTCATCATGCCAAATTCTGAGTTAGGAGATTTTTCGGCAGATTTTCTTATTTTTTTAGGGAATATGGTTTTTATTACAATATAGAGATGAAGACCGATACAAATTATGCAGAAAAATGTATTTTGGCAACCTCAGTATTTATATCATCGTCACACATCACAACACATCATATTGGCTACATTTCTTTATCGCCAAAAATTCAGAATTTGGCATGCTGGATTATACGGCAGTTGAACCGTTATATGATTTAAAAAAATTATTGATTGATGAATATCAGTAACTAAAGTATATAATAATAATATATTCCAAAGTTCAAATGCATACTTTATGACAGACATGAAGACATCAAATATATGCCAACATAAAAGCTCTTAAAATGTGCGTATTTACGTTATAAATGTAAGTTTGCAATGACGTAAATGTACTGTATTTTTAAATTAATATTAGATAAAACTAATACCATATTTACCTTATTGGTTATCGCTATTAGCATCAAGTTTCCTTCTTCTGAAACATTTATTATTTTTGGAAACATTTATTATTACACTGAAACAGTGGCATTTTATTTAAAATGCATCAATCACTTTATTCCAAAAATGTCATGTTAGAGTAAAACAATGAAAGCTTTATCAGTTGATTGTGTCTTAAAGCTCAATTATTGCTACTTGTATGTGTTGCTTTTTCATAAAAAGTAATTATATTAAATTTGGAATTAAAGTACTTAATTATTTTTATTGCTGTTGTTTTAAATTTGTCACTGTATTTGTGCCTTGTTATTTATTAGTTGAATTTTTTTTTTTACAATTCAAATACAAATAGGTAATAACAATGTATTTCTGAAATAATATTTTAATTTTAACTGCTAAATTTTAAAGGATTAAAAGAATAACATCTGAATTAGAGAAAATTTTTTTAAATTGAGAAATGGATTAATTTCAACCGTACAACATTTAATCCGTTTATAGAAATGAGTGCTAAATTTTAAAAATGAAACGTGTTTGGTAGTACAAAAATTAAGACGGTTTGTAAAAAATGCTTAAAAATCTGTATATTAAGTAATTATTCCTAGGATAATAAGATCATAACCAGCATGATTAAAAAACTGAGTATTTATTAAATATTTGGGGTCATGTGTGGGCGTGTGTATGAGAGAGAATTTTAAAGAATAATCATTTCTTAGAACCAAAATAACGTCATAATTTTTACTCCTATTAGAAAATAAAAAATCATGGTTTTATCAAAATAAATAAATAAATATGTTTGCTAGTATGGTAGAAAAAATCCTTAACCACAAGGAAGTGCTTTCTCTGTAATGCATTTTGTACAGACTTCAATAGCTAAGTTAAAATTTCATTTTTATTATTAGAAATGTACAAAAATTACCATTTGTCAATGCGTATAAGTTTATTCTTCCTAAAAATGAACTACACATATAGAATGGAATGGTCAGAAATATAGTGAATTTTTTATTTTAATACACAGAAATTATAGTTATAATCGAATGCAGAGGCCTTTAAAATGAAGAGTAAGTTTTGCTGATTATTTTAAAATTTTAACAATTTAGTTAGAATATAGATTTGTTTTGCTCTTCATTTACTATTCACTACTTTGCGTGAGAAATAGCACTTACTATAATCATTATTTTAATCTGCGTCCTTTCAATTTTTCTCATAGAGATTTATACAAAAGAAAAATACGTGTTTCGTGTGGTAGTTAATTTGTTTCTTTCATTGAGAACATTGCTTTTTTTTACTATCGTGGCCTATGAGAATTAATGACAAATAATTACTTTCTTTTTATAAACTCAAATCAATTTCTTCAGTTCTCCCACATGCAACAAGATACATGATAGGCTAACATTGCTTCGTGATGATTTTGGCTGAATTATTTTTTCGAACATAGATATCTCAATTGTTATCTGTGTTCCTTAATTCATTAATTTTGATATATTTGTACTGATGTACTTTTACTTATTAGTTATAAGCAAATTGCGTTCAATAAAATACTAGTAATAGAGAAAAGTGAAAGCAAACATTTTCATTTGTTTCCCATTTTTTATTTAATCTTCATTGTAATTATGAAGTTTATATCTACTAACATGTATTAACATTATAATTTTATGCAACAATAAAAAGTAATAAATTGATTAAATATTTTATTTCGTATAATTTATCAATTGACATAGTTATGATAAGCACTTAATATAAAAAGGTTTCATCCTAACAAGTAAAAAGCATATAAATTCTATTTTTAGAATAAAAATTAATTTAAAATAGAAATACACTTTAAACTTTTATTCAAAACTAAAATTTAATGCATGTTGTAAAATATTCTAAATTATGAATAAGTTACACTTAATTAATGTGACTTATTTATTTATTTAAGAAAACTGTGTTAGAAATTTAGCATTTTGGGAAACTCTGGAGTAAAAAATGCAAAACCCCTAAATTGTCTTTTTGAATGCTTTTTTAGAATTATATATATATATATATATATATATATATATATATATATATATATATATATATATATATATATATATATATATATATATATATATATATATATATATATATATATATATATACATATATACATATATACTTAATATCTTGGTTAGTTGTTTGGTGTCGTGTCCATGGGGAGAACTTAATATGACTATGAGTGTGCAGAACACAGCTGGACGTCTCCTTGATGTTTTCGGGGTATAGACTCCTCTATATTGATTAGTTGTTGGTTAGTTGTTTGGTGTCGTTTCCATGGGGAGAACTAAATATGACGATGAGTGTGCAGAACACAGCTAGACGTCTCCTTGATGTTTTCGGGGTATAGACTCCTCTATATTGATTAGTTGTTGGTTAGTTGTTTGGTGTCGTTTCCATGGGGAGAACTAAATATGACGATGAGTGTGCAGAACACAGCTGGACGTCTCCTTGCTGTTTTCGGGGTATAGACTCCTCTATATTGATTAGTTGTTTGGTGTCATGTCCATGGGGAGAACTAAATATGACCATGAGTGTGCAGAACACAGCTGAACGTCTCCTTGCTGTTTTCGGGGTATAGACTCCTCTATATTGATTAGTTGTTGGTTAGTTGTTTGGTGTCGTGTCCATTGGGGAACTAAATATGACCATGAGTGTGCAGAACACAGCTGGACGTCTCCTTGATGTTTTGGGGGTATAGACTCCTTTATATTGATTAGTTGATGGTTAGTTGTTTGGTGTC
This sequence comes from Latrodectus hesperus, assembly GCA_037975125.1. NCBI lineage: Eukaryota > Metazoa > Arthropoda > Arachnida > Araneae > Theridiidae > Latrodectus > Latrodectus hesperus. Next base: position 1,689,256 of record JAJQOW010000021.1, read on the forward strand.
GTGTCCATGGGGAGAACTAAATATGGCCATGAGTGTGCAGAACACAGCTGGAAGTCTCCTTGATGTTTTTGGGGTATAGACTCCTCTATATTGATTAGTTGTTGGTTAGTCGTTTGGTGTCGTTTCCATGGAGAGAACTGAATATGACGAAGAGTGTGAAGAACACAGCTGGACGTCTCGTTGCTGTTTTCGGGGTATAGACTTTTCTATATTGATTAGTTGTTTGGTGTCATGTCCATGGGGAGAACTAAATATGACGATGAGTGTGCATAACACAGCTGAACGTCTCCTTGCTGTTTTCGGGGTGTAGACTCCTCTATATTGATTAGTTGTTGGTTAGTTGCTTGGTGTCGTGGCCATGGGGAGAACTAAATATGACCATGAGTGTGCAGAACACAGCTGGAAGTCTCCTTGATGTTTTGGGGGTATAGACTCCTTTATATTGATTAGTTGTTGGTTAGTCGTTTGGTGTCGTTTCCATGGGGAGAACTGAATATGACGACGAGTGTCAGAACACAGCTGGACGTCTCCTTGGTGTTTTCGGGGTATAGACTCTTCTATATTGAGCATAAGGAATTCTCCGAGCTGAGCCGTAGATCTTAAAATGGCAGGTCAGTCAAAGATTTTTTGAATGTTAGTGGAATATTGTCTTTTTTAATGCAGACATGGTAGGTTCTGTTGCTACCACTCTGAATCTTCATACCTCGATAATGACCAATTCTTAGGTGAGTAATAGATTTCGTAAGGTATCTAAGATGTTCTCCCATGAAAAAATGGTGGCCTTAGCCTCCAAGGAGGACGGACTTCTGCTTGTTGATCCGCGGAAGGTATTTTATTTCCCTTCTACCACCCAAAATATAATCCAAAGGAGGCATTTCTCCACCTGGTGACTCACCCTCTAGTGCATAGGTTTCCAAAGTGGTCCAGGTGGACCCCCGGGGTCCATAGGAGACCACACGGGAGTTCATATAGACGTGAAAAGAAAACAGGTGTTCACAAGTTGTAAATGGGGGTCCACGAAAAATTTTCTGGATTTCATAATAAAAAACAATAAGTTTGGCTTGGATTTACCTATCAACATAGGCAGGTAGCATCATTCACTGGGTAGGTATTCAAAAATATTCAAGGGTCTGTTCAAACACTGAATTGAATAGAGCAATAGATAATAGTACAAACACATGTCGAGACTTGCAAAGTGCCGCCCGTGTGCCCACTCGTCCGGGTTCATTGATGATTTTTTGTTAATTGTTGATTGTAATAATAAATGTTTATAATTTTGTATAACCACAAGTATTATTTTAATAAATAGGACACAAGAAAATGTGCTACATTTTTTTCTTCTTAACATCCCTAATTTAGGGTGATATTTTTTAAGAGTTTTGGGAATACAGTAGAAATGTAGCAACAGGGGGTCTACAAAAAATAGTAAAACTTTGAAAGTGGTCCAAGAGAAAAAAAGTTTGGGAATCCATGCTCTAGTGGTTACAGACTCACCAGAGAGACTTAATATCTTATTTATGAGATTGAAGATATACAAGTAAATGCATATTCTCATATAATGGAAATAAAGCTTATATTTTAGCAAGCAATAATGAAAATCACAAGAAATAAAAAAAAGTACAGTAAGCTCAGTAATTTTAATTTATTGTTTGTTTATGGTCTTTTGAAAATGACCAAACAGCAAAAAATATTGTAATTATTTCAAACATTCTTATATATTTCAATGTAATTTCATATCATAAATTTTATTCCAAAAAATATTAAGTGAAATATATTGTTATTAATGTAAAAGAAAGTATTTTCAATTGCATAGCATTCTGGAACCTGAACCAAAACTGTGAAAAATTTGAGAACATAATTGAAATAAATTATGTTTAAACGTTGACTTAAAACGGAAATCTAGGATGCTGCTTATATTACTATAAAACAATTTAAATTTTATAATACGGTAAATTTTATCTTGAAGGTAAACGTTTGATTATTTGCCTGGTATAATACAATAAGCAATAAATGGTATAAGCAATAAATTGTAAATACTTACTCTATTTATTATACATATATTCTATTTCTATTTTATTTACATTTATAATTATAATTAATGCTGGATAGTATTTAAATATATTAATAAATTTATATAAATACACCAAGATTTGATTTTTATATTATTTGTACTTTTAACATATATTAAAGGATCTCATTTTAGTAAAAGTTCTAATTTAGTAAAAGTAAAAGTCATTTTAGTAAAAGTACTAATTTATTCAACTGTTATTATAATTTATAAACTTTTTAAGTTTTTCTTATGCATGTATTAAATGTGTATTTATACCAATATATATATATATATATATATATATATATATATATATATATATATATATATATATATATATATATATATATATATATATATATATATATATACACTACTGGCCATTGAAATTGCTACACCAAGAAGGAATTTAAATAACAGAGTGATATTTATTGGACACATACATTATAGTGGAAAGAACAAGTGATTAGATTTACAGGAAATTAGGACATATAGATCTTGAGAAATAAGTACCCACAGCAGCCACCTCTGGCTGCAATAACAGCATTTATCCGCCTAAACATGGAGTCAAACAGAGATTGTATGGCATAAACGAGGTTCTCAGTCCATGCAGCTTCAACACTATGCCACAGTTCATCGACAGTAGTGAATGGTGAGTGATAGCGTGCCAATCGCTCAGCAACCATTGATCGCACGTTCTCAATTGGTGACAGATCAGGAGAACGTGCTGGCCAGGGTAACAGTCGAACCTGTTCTGTATCAAGGAAGTTCAGAACAGTACGGGCAACATGCGGTCGTGCATTATCCTGTTGAAACAAAGCATTAGGGAGGACTCGAAGATAGGGCAGAGCCACGGGCCTTAACACATCGGAAATGTAACGGTTGCTGTTCAAAATGCCGGTAATGCGAACAAGAGGTGATCGAGACGTGTATCCAATGGCACCCCATACCATCACCCCAGCAGATAGACCAGTATGGCAATGTCCAATGCAAGCTGGCAATGCGCGTTCTCCACGATGCCTCCAAACACGGATGCAGCCATCATGGTTCTGTATACAGAACCGAGATTCATCTGTAAAGATGACGTGATGGTATTCCCGCGTCCAGGTTCGTTGCTTATCACACCATTGAAGGCGCTCCTGTCTATGACGCAGCGTCAATGGCAGCCGAAGCCATGGTCGCCATGCAGACAATCCATGCTGCTGAAAACGTCATCGAACGGTTCGAGCAGAAACTTGTTGCCTTGCAAATAACTCCATTTCTCGACTCAGGGCTCGTAACGTGGCTGTACGATCCCTTGTGACCATGCGGATTAGATGTCTGTCTTCTCTGCTGTTAGTGATGGGGGGTCGCTGAGATCCTGCATGACGTTACGTATGATTGTCCTGAACCCATCGAATCCATATTCTGCTAACAGTCATGGGGTCTTGACCGACGCGAGCAGCAATATTGCGGTACGATAAACCGCAATCCCGGTAGCCTATAATCCTTCCTTGATCAAAGTCAGACACGTGCTGATAGGCATTTCTTCTTCTTACACGAGGCATTACAACAACTTTCTTTGCCGAAAACAACGTAGAAACGGGAATTGAGTATGAGAAAACTGCTGTCAAATCTCTGGTTTTATACACATAGTAGATGTCACTACTGTCGCCTGCTTTGTATGAATGCGCTGAAAATCTAAGCATTTGCATATCACAGCAATTCTACCTGTCATGCAAATTTCACGTCTGTGGTGTGCCACTTTCCTGGTGTAGCAATTTTAATGGCCAGTAGTGTGTATATATATATATATATATATATATATATATATATATATATATATATATATATATATATATATATATATATATGTATGTATATATATATATATATATATATATATATATATATATATATATATATATATATATATATATATATATATATATATATATATATATATATATATATATATATATATATATATATATATATATATATATATATATATATATATATATATATATATATATATATATATATATATAAACTGTGCATTATATTACAATCGAATTTGTTTGTGTCACTCATAATAACAAATATGTATCCCAAACATTACTCTTCAAATTAATAACAAAAATGTTTTTTAGTTTATTATTAAACTCAATTGTAGCCCTTTATTTTCGTTAAGTTTTATTTATTTAATAACTGTATCAAAAATCTATCAATTCAGTTAGCAATTACTCAAACTGAGTGCATTTACAATACATTATTTTAAATTTTAGCAGCTTTCTCATGGTGAGTCGAATAACATATTTGCATTAAAATAATTTTACATTTTTAAAATAATTTTTTATTTTAATTCTACGTCCTTTATTTTACAATTTTTTGAAAAATTCATTTCATAAAAATAATTCAAATTATTTCTATTGAAGTTAACATGTTTGTAAGTATTTATCATTAAATATTAATTAAATGATTGAAAATGCATTATTCTAGTTTAATTGTTATTTAATAAATCATTCATTTTACCATTAATAATATGCATTTAAATTATTAAAAATAAATTACTAAAAAGATTTTTGAAGTTTTTAATTGAAAATCTCATTTATACTTGTATATAAATACTTTTATTGACACTCAAATATTTTAAGCAATTAGATTGAAATTTGATATGTTTTCATAAATTAACATGTTAAATTGAGATACCTAATTAGATTTTATCACTTATTATGAAATCCAGAAATATATTTCGCTTTATTAATTAAAATTCATGAGGTATCTTCCATAACTTAATATAAATTGAATATTTTAAAAATACTCACAAGTGAAATTTACCTTTTATTTCTTAAATTTTTGCTTTTCAAATTGACATAAAATTTTCTAGACCATCCGATTCTGTTTTAAGGCTTCCTTGATTTGTTCTGTGATGTATATGAAACGAATAGAATATTAAGCAGAGAATTTCATTTTTCCTATGTTTATATATTGTAATTGGTCACGCGCGTGGTTGATTTAAATTATACATCTTCAGATTTAGATTAAATTTTTTATATAATTTCTTACATTCGAAATCAGAAATATCATTGCAATATATTATTAAAATTCATCAGTCTGAAAAGTATAATTATTATGTTCGCATGACCAAACAAATATTATATTCAATTTTTTTAATTTGAAGTAAACTTTACGGTAAATTATTCTGAAGTTTATTTTAAATAAATATATGTTGCTGTTGTTGCTGTGTTATACACTAACGACACTTGGACAAGCCAAGCTCGCAATGCCTTGGCTATGCGAATTTAAGTCAATTTGGAGCGTCTTTCGTTTAAAATAGAGCACCACGAAGGTGAAAGTACGACTTTGCTTTAAACACATGCTATAGGGACCCGTTTATAGGGTAGGCAACCATTCACACCTCATTCATACAAGGAAAAGACATAGACAGGATAGATAGAGAGAGATGTGTACATCCAAGAACGAACCGGGATTCGAACCCAGGACCTCCTTATCCGCAGTCAGGCACGCTGACCACTAGACAAGTTGGGCGACTATTTTTTATTTAAACAGTGAACAAAATGTTTATTTTAAAAGAACAAACACTTCATTTTGAATTTTTTAGTATTTAATAAAAACAAATAATTATATAAACTTTCGTAAAAATTTATAAAAAACGGAATTACTTAATAATTGTTTGCTTTTACCCATTTTTAGAACTATGTATAAACATACATAATACCCTTTATACACTTAAAAATTTAAAACATAAATGTGTCCAAAGAATATTCTTAAGGATTTTAATCATAATATTTTAAAAAGTTATTTATTTTTCATCTGCCAGGCAATAAATACTTACGAAAATAAAATCTCTTATCGTTATTCGAAACTTTTCTGTTACAAAGTCTATTGATTATTGAATAATCAATAAGAGCTTTTACACTGTTTTCTTTCATATGGATGTCTATTTTAGAAGAACTAAAACAAAAAGATCTATAGATGTTGAAAAAGGTTAAAACATTTCTTTGCAGATTGCAGTGTAGAGGTGTATATTTTGATTATAAATACATGTAATCTTATTTAAACTACATACGATATACTAAAGTACGCAAAATTTAAGTGCCTTCAACACCAAATTTATCCATCGGTATCTAAGCGTCAACTGTAGTTTCTTATTATAAATATATATATATATATATATATATATATATATATATATATATATATATATATAAGGAATTGTTAAAAATCAATCAATTATAATGAAATGATAACAGCAACTTAAGAATTTTTCAGAAAATCAAATACTCAAATTATAAAACTATTAGTAAATACAGCAATCAAAATCAAATCTTGATTAAAAGAGATTCTGTGAAATATCCTTTTTAATCAAGATTCAATTAATAATTAATCATTTCATATGTAAAATAGAGTATTATAATATAAAATTATCCTTATAACAATTACATAATTATTTAAAACATTTAATTCACATTAGTTTTAGAATTTTTTTCCCAAATCTTCTACAAACTTAATTTTTGTTTTAAAATGATATCACAAATATAAACAATTCAGTCTAGCAATATTATATTAATGACTAAAATTATTTTGAAAGCATTTACAGATATCATCGTGTACAGTAAATTGCTTATTGCTTTTCATATTTTTGATGCGTGGTTGTTTCCAAGGAGTTCAAATTAAAATAAATGTGATTCCGCACAGTACCTGTATTAACACGCACACGCAATGATAAAAATAGTAATAATGAATTAAAAATCATATATTCCAAATTTGCTTAAAATAGCGTGTAACACAATGATTTAATTTAAATAATAATGATTTTAAAGAGACTATGAAATTAAATAAATATGAATTATTCATTTAATATAGTTTTAAGTATTTAGAATAAAATAAAAAAGGCAACATAGAAATGTTAGGGCAATCAGTAAATATCCGTATAAAAGGTAATTTTCTACCGAAATATAAGCAATATGTATACTTAAAACAAAACACACACAATATATATATATGTGTGTGTGTGTGTGTGTATATGTAATATATATATATATATGTATATATGTATATATATGCTGAAGTTGAGGGATATCTTGCACCAGTAGAATTAATGAAATTATTTGTTGATGGATACATTGACAGACGTAAACGTAGATGGCAATGAGATTAAAAATGATATTTGGACAGAAAAAAGTGTGTTTCATTGAGAATTTGGATACAAAATGTATATCTTTAAAATAAAATCGTTTTTAATAGGTGATATGGTTTCTAGGTTGCTTTTATACGGTCAGCAACGTAAATCACTTTTGAAGCATCGAATTCGATAAGGCTATTATATAATGTTTATATTTTTAATATTAGGTTGGTGCGTATGAAATGTCGGATTCTCTTTACATGCGGACGTTTTCCTCCCTGTTTTCGTTATACTTTTGTATTTGGCATAACCTCATTCATACTCGTATTGTCCATTGCCAGAGACTCATTTCAGCAAAATAGGTTTTCTCGAAGGTCTTCCCTTTTTTATTTCTTTTGAGTTTATTGCCGATATGAATTCTGCCGACATTCGCGTTATTTTCTTATATGAGTACAAACTTGGTAATAGTGCTGCAAAAGCTGCACGCAACATAAACCAAGCGTTTGGGGAGAATACGGTTAACGATCGGAAAGTGCAGCGTTGGTTCGAAAAATTTCGGACTGGCGATTTTTCACTGCAAAATGAACCGCGCGGAAGACCCAAAACGTCTGTGAAGAATGATGACCTGAAGGCTCTAGTGGAAGCGGATCCAGCCGTATCCACGAGGGAACTTGCTATCAGGATGAAAGTTGACCATACAACGATATTGAGACACCTTTCTGAGATTGGCAAGGTTAAGAAGATGGACAAGTAGAGTACCGCACGCACTGACAGAGCGAAATAAGCTGGATCGGTTAAACGTATGCTCATCATTGCAGCATCCACCCTATTCACCGGATCTCTCGCCGACCGATTTTCATTTTTTCAAGCATTTAGAGCTGTTTTTAAGGGGCAAACACTATGAAAATGAAGACAGTCTAAAAAACTCGATATCAGAGTTTATTAATTCTAAAGACCAAAATTTTTTTAAGACAGGCATCTACGCTTTAAAATCTCGTTGGGAGAAGTGTATTGAAGCGAATGGAGCATACTTTGATTGAATAAACAGCTTTTGAAGAAAGATATGCAGTTTTATACAATCACTTAAGAATCCGACATTTCATACGCACCAAATTAATATTATAATTAATATTATGGTTGAATTATTTGGCTCCCCTTTTGCAGAATAGTCCTTTCCAGTTCTTAAAGAATTTGGTAATCATTCAGCAATCCGTATTCCAAGAATGCTTTAAACATGTCTATTTGGTTCATTTCTGGAGAACACGCTGGTCAATATATTCCTAGGATTATTTTCTCCTAAACAAAATTCTTCATTAAGTATACACGATCGAGCGAGCAGTTGTCATCAATTAACACGAAGCCATCTCCGGCAGCTGCAAAATAAGACATGAAATAGATCTGAGGATCTCAAACTTACATCAGCCTTCAGTCAGAGCTCCATTTCCAATGATATGCAGATTGTTTCACTCCGCAATGGAGATGCCAACAAAGACCATCATGTCCCCACTATCAAAACTGATACTTTGGTACACGATGGCAAGATTGCTTATAGTGTCGTTTTTCCTCCAGATGAAAATACGTCTATTATCAGGAAGAAGAGAGAAAGGAAAATCATCAAATAAAAGAATGATTTGCCATTTATTTCTCTTGCAGTTCACATGTGCTGTTACCCACTGCATGCGAGCATGACGGTGCATTGCTGTTAACGCGAACGAATAAATGGTCACGAAGCTTTGGGCTTATAGCGGGAAGGTGGTTTCGTAAATTTTGTGTTGAAATTGTGGCAATAGTAGCTGAGAAAATGTGTTGAACAAATGTTACATTGATATTTCTGTGTTATCGAGCAAATAGCATTACATTACGGTCTTCAGCGAACATTGTTGTAAGTCTACAACTTTGCCTTAACCTGCAGCTTAAAATTACCGTTTCCAAAAAACAATTTTAGATCCTGAATATCTCATTTTGTGAAACACCATTGGCTTCTGCTTCTACGAAATAGGATCGTCCTCTCAAGAAATGTCCCAGCCTCTGATTCAATTAAATGACTACTTTGTAAGCTCCTACACAACAAAATAACGTGTTTGCAGAATTTCGAATATTCTTTTTTATTTGAAGCTAAAGTTTCATCGTCGACGTCAGTCTCAAAATTTGAATACTGTCATGTTTGAAACTGACGAAAATTATTATGAATCATTACTTACTACTTGTATTTTATACAAAAAATTATATATATCATTTTAAAAAATATGTATGCATGAAATATACTAAAATACTATCAGCTTAGTATACTATATATAGCTATAAATATATATAATATTTCATAAATATTGTTTATAACTACATAAACTTTATGAATTTACTGATATAATTTAGATATATATATATATATATATATATATATATATATATATATATATATATATATATATATATATATATATATATATATATATATATATATATATATATAGATTTATAGATTATATCAGTTGAATTAGATGTATAGTAGTTTATTATGAAATCTAATGGATATATATATATATATATATATATATATATATATATATATATATATATATATATAAAGTAGAAAATAAAATGTATTTTTACAATATTTTTATCATAAGCTTGTCTAAGCTTTCGTTAAAACATTAAAATGCTTAAGAAATTTATTTAGTTAGGAATTCAAAAATATTTTCACAGTTTATTTATTATATCATAAATTTTTTGTGTGTGTGAAATACGAAATGTGCTTTGTTTGTTTGGAAGGCTTTTTTTAATTCAAGAAAAAAATTAAGTATTAAAAAAAATTTTCATTTTCATATATTGGAGTTTAAAACTACTTTTAAAAAGTATATGCATATTGTGAAAAGTAGTACGACATTTTTTAAAATTTATTTGTCTATTAAATTTAAAATACGAATATCTTTTTTCAGTTGATGCGTGCGTGATTGTAACTATCAGATCTGAAGGTAAAGTTAGGTTTAAAACTCAACAATTTTTTTAAAAAGAAGACGTATATCTATCCATCTCAATCCTAATCCATATATTGTAAATCGTTTTACCATACTTGAGTAATTGGATGAATCCTTATTTCTTGGAGCAAAATTGCAAAATCAATGGGCATATCTAGGTAAAAATAAACTTTTATTGACAAATATTGATTAGTTCTGCATATAGTGTAAGCTTAACACTGACAATTTTTTCATAAGAGATTCTCTTTATAAAGTTAAATTTACTTATGCGTCCTTAAGTAATTTGTCAATATTCATATACATTTTAAAATAGTCAAAACTTTATATGCATTAAAGTATATTAAAATATCATAGTATATTAACATATCTTCATTAAATACGAAATAGATAAAATGAAATGTATATTAATTTATCTTTCGAAAGAAATATATTTAAATATATTTCAAAACATCAATCAAACAAAGTTTAAATTATTCATATAACCTCAATAAAGTAGCTCTGAGCAAACTCAATACACATTTAATCTATATAATATATGCCTGGTAAAAGTGAATACTTATTACGAATATTTAGTGAATTCGTATTCAGATCAAACACTACTACTTTTGAAATATGAATAATTCTAAACAAGTCTTTTTAAAATTGATAACACTTGTTTATAATTATTATAATTTCAAACTGAATACTGTTCCTTTTTCTCTTTACTTAAAAATCTTATTAAAATTAAAAAGATCTTCTAGAGTTAATTACATTATTCGTTGAAAGTAAAATAAAACTGAATTCTTTATTTAAAAAAATTAATTAAAATCTAAAGCAATTTCATTGTTTTATTCTCAATAAAAATTTTCGTATAATATTCCAGTTTTTTTATTTTAGTGTTATATATTCCGATTATTTCTTTAAAATATTTTATTAAGTGCAAATATATATTGTTACAGTTTGTATGAAGTAAAAGAAGAAAATAATTTTGTGCATAGAAATCTAATCTACTTTTTCTTCTGAATTATAAATTTCGATAAATTTTCCTGATAGAAGTGGTGTTTTCTCAGTTGTATAAATAAAACTGGTGATATAGCTAAAGAATATAATTTGAATAGGAAATGCATTTTTACTGGATGTAAACATCAAAACCTTCAGATACGTATAGGAAAGAAAGGCGAAGCGTGTTCATTTTATTGATTGCGAATGTTCATCAAACAAGGCTTATTTACCTTCTTTAATCCAAGACTTCTGTTAGGAAACTAAAATCATCAAAACTAAACTCGAAATTCAAGTATTTTGAGAGACGCTGGCTTTGTATAATGCAGGAATAAAAACTTCATAAAATATGAAAAGAAAATGACTCACATAAATCACCTCCCTTTAGAGATTGAGTGAAAATATATCAAAAAAATTATTTTGCTTAAAAAGTTAACTATATGTTGAGATATTACTTGCATGATTTATTCTTAGTAGTTCTGCAAGATATTGATTAGTAACTGATATCAATAAATTCAAGTTCTGATATTTTCCTTCACTCACATACTCTAAAAATAGTTTATAGAAAGGATAAATTCCACACACAGCAAGAAAAATACTGAAATATTAATGAATACATGAGACTGACAAAAACTTTTAAAAAGTAATGCGAAATAAAAATTGGAAAACATTCTAAGCATTCTTAAACTATTTACAGAAGAATCAGAGACAAAATCTGAAATCATAATATAAGAAAAAGGACAGAGAAACTCAGAGAGAACAAAGTAACATCCATACCCGAACTGGGATTCAAACCCGGGACCCAAAGCTCAGGAGTCAGGAGCGATAACCAGTCAGTAATCGGAAGACTTTACTTCAAAAGTAGATCCATTTAAATTGATTACAGCATAATTACCTTTTACCATTCACTTAAGTTGTATTATGCATAGTAATAATCAAGTTTTTTACTGTTGTTGTTGTTTACTAATGACACTTGGACAAGCCAAGCTCGCTATGCTATGCGAATTAAGTCGATTGGGAGCGTCTTTTGTTTTTAATCAGAGCACCATGAAGGTGAAAGTACGACTTTGCTCTACACACATGCCATAGGGACTCGCTTATAGGGAAGGCAAACAGTCACACCTCATTCATACAAGGAAAGGACAAAGACCGGATAGATAGAGAGAGAAAGGATATCCATGCCTCAACCGGGATTCGAACCCAGGACCTCCTTATCCGTAGTCAGGCACACTGACCACTAGACAAGTTGGTCGGCAGATTTATACTGTAAAAGGGTGAATAAGTTTTTCTGTATGTGTTGAATAGACATGAAAACAATTCTCTAATTTTATAAATCCACAGCGGTACAGCTGACACCCGGATTGAACCTAATGGTAAACGGATTTAGATCACTCGCCCATCACTAAGTGATTAGTATTTTTAAGCCACGGATGTTGTTCAAATGATGAAGCCATACCAGAGCTAACACAATCTTCACCAAATGTACACCACGCCAACGGAAATAATTTTGACGTAACAGATTAACATGGTCACACTTCCAACCTACGGAGCTCCCGCAGCCAGTGAGGGAGAAAGTGGTCACCTTTTTAAATCACTGCCCACGGCCGGTGTGAAGATACTAAGCTACTGGAGCTGTCTAATTTAATACCGAAAAACTCATCAAAAAGTCTTAAATGTTGTTTCTATTTAATATATATTGTTTTTTATCGTTTATTTATATTCTATATAATACTTACCACCTTAACAGCAATAATGTAGTAAAACTTCTTGAATAAGAGCATACATCTTAAACATGATATCTTTGCTTTTAGTTTCAAATTATTGTATTCAACTGCTGCCCAACGAATACAAGTGAACCTGAATGGCAAGCAGTCTTCGAATGTCCAAAAAAATCAGAGCAGGAAACAGTGTAAGCGAAGGGTAATTAACAGACGAACGTAAAAATGCTCATAAAAAGTGCCCTTAAAGTATAATACTCGGAATTCAAAAATCATTCCTCAACATCTGACGTCAAAAAATTTAGTCGTCATTTTAATTAGCTATGGTATTAAAATACTTTATATCACATAAATGATGAAAGTTTTTAAACAACAGATACTTTCACCCTTTAGATTTTAAAGTACCTTTATAATTCCCATATTACTCAATTTTTTTTTTACTGAAATTACTGTTAGGCCATAAATTCAAATACTTGTAGGAGAGTTAAAATGAGTATAAATGACGGACTTAGTATAGGTTTTTTTTATTAATTTTATTTAAAAACAATAACAATTAAAAGTTGTACTTGTGAGAGTAAGTGTAAGTATGTGCTGTGTCAGTCGAGCTCCTTTCTTCTCAGTAGTGAGAGGCGGAATGAACTGTTTACAAGAAGGGTGCTCCTCTTCGAGTTTCTCCGATCGTGTGCGAACATCCCGCCCCACCTAGCCTTGCAAAACAGTTCAGTACAAGGTGGTTACATTATATAATATATGTGTTATTATTTTTTGTGAAACACAGTAAACATAAGAGTAAACAAAACATTAGTACTTATTTTATATACAATATTGTTGACGTATATATAAATTCTTTAAAACTACCAATAAGACAAATTTTATGAAACATTCGAAAAAAAGGTTACTCAATTTTTATACATCAGTAGGTAACGGGCATAATTTAGAATCACTTCGTTTATAAAAATACCAGCTTGCATTTTCACATCAACTACCCTTACCTTCCCATCTTTTCCAGGGTATACTTTAACTATTCTACTCAAATGCCATTTATTTCTTGGCATATTCTCTTCCTTAACTAGAACCATATCACCTAGTTTAATGTTTCCCTTTTCAATAATCCATTTATTTCGTTGGTGCAAATTATTTAAATAACTAAGACTCCAGTGTTTTCAAATTGCTTGCGTTACCTTTACAGTTCTTTCCCATCTCTTTAGATGGAATTCAAATAAATTGGCTCAACAAGTGCTGTAACAGGTTGACCAATGAGAAAATGAGTTGGTGTTAATACACCAAGTTCATCGATGTTCGAAGAAAGGGGAGTTAAAGGATGTGAGTTTAGCATGCCTTCTATCTGTTCCATAATTGTGAGTAATTCTTCATAGGTATGGTTAGCTTTGCTTACTACCCGTTTAAAATGATATTTGAAACTTTTCACTGCCTCTTCCTATAAGCCTCCAAACGTAGGAGCTCTTGGTGGGATGTACTTCCATTCAATTCCTTCTTCACTTAAATTTTTGGTAACGCTTTCGTGTACCTCAAATAGCCTATACCATTTTTTAATTTCTTTATTTGCTCCCACAAAGTTTGAAGCAATGTCTGAAATGATTAAGGAGCTTTTTCCTCTGCGGGAAATAAACCGTTTTAAGCAAGAATTCATTGCTTATGATGTCAGACTCGTGACTATTTCTAAATGTAGTGCCTTAGTAACTAGGCAAATAAATAAACAATGTAGAGGCTCTTTCTTTTCACCCTTATTTTTAATATAAATGGAACCTCACAGATCGATTCCAACTGCATTAAAGGGATAATCAGTATTGGTTTTTTTCAGCGGGTAAATCACCCATTAATTGCTGGATTGGTTTAGGATTGCATTTTACGTATATGATACATTTATGTAGTATCATCCTGCACACATTTCTGCCATTAAGTGGCCAGTATTTTTGACGTATGTGATACAAAAGAGTCTGAGCATCCACATGTAAGTATTTTTATGATATTAGTATTTTTATAAGTATTTTTATATTACATGTAACAGTGTGAGATATTTACTTGAGTAAGCGACATTTGAATGTCTTAAAAGACCTCCAACTATAAGTAAACCCTAATCATCTATGAGGGGATGTAAAGAAACACATTTACTTTTGTAGGATTCCATACCTGTCCTTTTCAAGGTGTCAAACTCTAAGGTGAACTCTGAGTTTTGAGTGTACATTTCTTAAGAAATATAATTCAGCTGTTTTGATTTCTATACATTTTAAAAATCCTTTAATGTTACTGCTAGGATATTTACAATTCTTAATAAATATTAATCTAAGAACGAAACTAAGAATACGTACTATTGTATAATAGTTATTAACAACAGTTAGCAAATAAGAAAATATGTTTCATGATTTTTTGAAGTTAAGCTTAAATTAGCATGATTGAAACTCTTAAGTTCAGTAACATAATCTTCTTCATTTACACAATTTATACTTCATCAATTTTTATATTATCATTTCATTGTGTAAAAATTCTGGACCATTCCACCATAAAGATTTACTTAATAAATTTTTAATGTTCCAACCTCGTGAGAGGCTCACGAGCGGAGAAACTCTTAAGAACAGCGCTCTCCATTAATACACGAGAAAAATTAGCTTTACCGTGAAGAGAAATGATGCATGTAAATCATCACAATCTTGTTGTTTATAAGAATTAAATTTTTAAAACCATTCCTGTTAGCAAAACATATGATCACATCGCATTCCTTTTTACAAAAATTATACCAGATACTGTGTTTTTCGCTAAAGAAGAAAAGATAATGCTTCACATATAAAAACTTTTTATTCCATTGTATAAAATTTAAAAAGAAACACCAATTAGTACCACACGAGATACAGAAGGAAGCAATGCAAATAATTGTTACTTTCCGGAGGCAATAAAATTTCAATCTTGAATATGGAAATTTTGGTGAATGTCCAAATTCCTTAACATCTGCATTATTGTTTGAATGCAAGAAGAGAATGCAGTATATTTGTTTGAGGATAACTATATCCAATAAGCTCCAACACCATTCCTGAAGTATTTTCCATCCTAATAAACCATTCAACAGATATATCATAAATTTTTATATGTAAGCCAATTGATTGGAAGAGCACAACTCATATTTTGTTAATCAGATATATTTATCTGGGTACACTTGCAGCAAGGACGGCAGTAACGTTTTGTCCATTGAATGTTGATGAGAGTTCCATGATTTCAAACCAGGATTTAAACCCATGTGATTTTAAACCAGTAATTGAAAGCACAATAATTGTGATGTTTTAGAATAGAAGATATTACACATATCTTGTAAGATCACCTCATACATCACCACATAATAGTGATATGTCAGATCCCTATTATGGTGTAATATATGCATGCAGTAATATTTCCTCATGTGCGGCTGCTCCGATGTTACATAGAAGCATGTATATATGTAATATAACTGAATGCATATATATATATATATATATATATATATATATATATATATATATATATATATATATATATATATATATATATATATATATATATATATATATATGTATATATATATATATATATATATATATATATATATATATATATATATATATATATATATATATATATATATATATATATATATATATATATATATATATATATATATATATATATATATATATATATATATATTCAGTTAAATTTTTTTCTTAATTTTCTTAACTGAAACTCTAATTAGAAAACTCTCCTCAAAAAATCACATTGGTATTAAGTATGTGCTGAAGTAAATATTTAATACTAAAGTATTATTTTACTGTATTTAAAATAAATGCCGCTCCCCTTTTCTAATTGTCAGTGTGCCTGACTACGGATAAGGGGGTCCTGGGTTCGAATCCCGGTTCGGGCATGGATGTACTTTCTCTCTCTATCTATCTTGTCTTTGTCCCTTCCTTGTATGAATGAGGTGTGAATGGTTGCCTACCCTATAAACGGGTCCCTATGGCATGTGTGTACTGTGGAAGTCGGACTCCATACCAAAATATGGTTCAGTTGGAAAAGTGGAGCAGCGCACCCCATATTGCCAGCTTAGCTGGCACACGACAACAACAACTGTATGCTAAAAAAGTCAAAAGAAATTACAAAGCTTCAAAATCTTCAAGCATGGTAAAAATTATGGTAAATATTTTCTATATTAAAGAAATAAATAAAATGAATCTTTATCATACGAGTATTTATTATTGAACTACTTTTAAAGCTTTTCGTGCTCATGTTATATAAAGTTAAACATTTTAAAACTTTTTTTCGGTTATTGAAAAATCGATATATTACGTAACTAAAAAGTTTAAACATGAATATATTTTCAGTAGAAAATCTTACGAAAGGAGTTTATTTTGTACATATTTGAAAACTTTTATAATATGAAAGAATATCAATAGAAATATGGATATTGTTTTCATAAAGGGACTTGATATTTTGGTGTACATTAAGTTTAATAAAAATAATATTTACCTTAGTAAAAGCAAAATAGTTAAAATGTTTGAAGATTCATTTATAACTGTGTATTTATAAAATTTATGTACTTATTATTGTAATTTAATAAAAGATATTAATTTTTTGCAAAGTAATTTAGCATTTTATAATTTAAAAAATATTTTCTTTGTTTCAAGAACCATAAAATGTGATTTCATATGTAAACAAAAATTAATATTTGCTTTAAACTGTTTTATAAAAATAACAAAATTAAATATTTAAAATATTTTGAAAATACTTTACTTCTTTCCTTATGCTGATTTATAGTTATTTCTTGTCTAAAAAGGTTTAAGTGTAAATATTTAAATTACTGTTGTAGAGTCTATACATAGAGTCAATTCATTTTCTGCAAATTTTACGCCAAAAATAAATACATTTAATTAATTTATAATATGATTTAAAGAGTTGTTTTTATAATAAATTAATTCAACCATTTTATAGATTTCTGCTGCAAATTAATTTTGTTATAATTTCTGTTCAAGAACCTATAAAATGAATTAATTAACTTATAACAGAATTGAAATCAAATGAATATTTAGAAATGTAGACACGTTTAATTTTAAATTTTAAAACATTAACATAATAATAACATTTTAAATGATATAATTCAACAATATATTGCTAATTATAAACAAATTATTATTTACTGAAATTCTAATATATCAGTGATCTGCTTTTATTCACATATATTTAATTTGTAAATATTGGTGAAAATATATAACACTTAATTTTTTATATAATATCAAGCTACTAAATAAATTTTGAATTTTATTATTATTTTATTAATAAATTATTCAATTATGAATCACGATGATTCTTTTTTAAAAGAAAAATTTACTATTAGTATCTAAGAATTTGTAATGTACATATGGAAGTTTAGTTTTCTTTAAAAGGTATATATTATTCTGGAACCAACAATTGT
Source organism: Latrodectus hesperus (assembly GCA_037975125.1). NCBI lineage: Eukaryota > Metazoa > Arthropoda > Arachnida > Araneae > Theridiidae > Latrodectus > Latrodectus hesperus. The sequence continues at coordinate 1,707,557 of JAJQOW010000021.1, forward strand.
CAGTGAAAATTCATGTATATTTATGTTATAATACATTTTATGCATAAAGATTTGTTTTAATGTTTCAAAAATTGTTTTTTTAGATACAATTTATTAAATAAAAAAGCTTTTAAAATATTTGCTTTTTTATTATTTAAATAAAATTTATTGCATATTAAAATATTTTAGGAGCAGTAAAGTTTTAATTAGTTTAGTTTATGATTCACATATTCATAATAACATATAAATTAATAATTTATGAAGCAAACACGTTTTAATAACAGTATTTGATACCTTATTTGACTAAAATAAAGGGAAATATTATGTAAATAGAGAACTTTATTATATCTCATTTAGCTAATTTTAAAATAACCAACTGAACCTGAGAATTTATATTACATTTAAACACTTTCTGTACAAAAGCGATTCCATTCTTAGATTACTTTCTCTCATTTTTGAAATAACAAAGAAATACAGACTGAAGAGAATGCTCAAAAATAATATAATTTATAAAATTTAAAGAAATGTTTCAACTGATAAAGTGAACTAAAATACTAATATTCAGAATTAAACAAACAGATAGTTATAACTTAAATATAGGATATTGTTTATTTTAATTAACATAGTTAAAATTAATTTGAAATGTGATATAAATGTTAAAAGGATGATACTGATTATTATATCTTGAAGAAAAGTAAATACTTACCTAATGTAAACAATTTAGTTAAAATTTAACTTCTGATTAAAATAAAACTTATATTACAAAACTATAAATAAGGAATTGCTTTTATAATTTAGAAAATAATTAGTTCTTAAAATATAAAATATTAAAGTATTTTATAAAATTAATAAAGTATTTTGTAATACCAATTGAGAAGTTTATTTAATTATTTTTCTTGGTCAATGTTTTTTAAGTTTAGCAAATTTTGTTTAACATTTTGCAAACATTTACATTGTTTCTGACTGATCTTCAGATAGGACCGATCCGATGTCTTCATTATCAAGCATACGACTTACCTATATCACTAATTGACGATTTCAACAGAAATCTATTAAGAGAGCCCAACAACATTTTATTAAATATTTCTTATGACATTAGTTTCACTTGATTTTTCATTTAATCAAATCAAGAAAAATGGGAGCAGAAAAATATTTTGCACATAAATACTTTAATTTGTTAAATGAAGCATAAAAATAATGGTCACTATTTAAGACTTTTCAATCATATCTATCACATTTAGACATTTTACAAATTGAAAATTTATTATAAATTTAAAATTATGCTCCAATTTTTTTATTCATCAAAGACATTGATTGTCTAAAAGGTTTGAGTATATGTATTTTAATTGCGTCAGTTTCTTAAAACATTTATATTCCCTTCAGCATTAAATATGTTTTTAAATGTTCCTAAAGATTTATATTTTCGTCTTTCTGAAAAACATGCATAAACAATTTCTCATATAACTATTTCGTTACAACGTAACTTTTTTTTAAATTTACCGTTTTACATAGTTTTTCATGAAAATTTACCTTAAATTTTCTATGCTATTATACCATTTATGATACACTAAAATATCACATGGACTAACTACTTTTTCAAACCACTTGTAAGAACAGCCTGTTGCCAAAGGGCACAGGGGCATTACCAGGAAAATTCAAGATCCTACTTTCCTGATGCCCTCGGACATCGTGAAAAATCATACATGTTTGATAAGACATTTGAAATAGTTTTTCCAACTAGAGACGAATCGGATAACAACATGTTTGAAACTAAAACAGGAGATCTAATCTGGTACACAGATGGATCACTTAAAAACAGCCTCTCAGGACTGGGAGTATGTGGCGTGTCACCAAGAACCAGCCTGCCTGTAAGCCTTGGGCGATACGCTACGGTCTTCCAGGCAGAAGTTTTGGCCATTATCCACTGTCTACGACTAAATATGAGTAAGGGCTACTACGATAAGCGGATTCTCATTTTTATGTGTCTTCTATCTGTTCCTTCAATGTGTTCTTCTATCTGTTCCTTCAATCTGTTCTTCTAATGTGGCTTCAGAGGTGAAGTATCTGGGCATCTATTTAGACCAGAAACTCACCTGGAATAAGCACATTGATGATAGGATCAACCGAGCAAGGAAAGCATTATGATTTGCAGGTGAATGCTTGGTAAAAACTGGGGTTTACATCCAAAACTGATGTTATGGATGTACACAGCTTTTGTCAGGCCCATTTTCACATATGCCTGTGTGATCTGATGGCGTAAGGTGGAACAGAAGACTGTGATTGACAGACTGGGGGGTCTACAAAGACTAGCCTGTCTCTGCATCACAGGAGCAATTTCCACCAAGCCAACCAGAGCATTGGAGGTTGTGTTGGATCTGACTCCCTTGGACATCTTCATCTGCAGCGTTGCAAGAATGAATGCATACAGAAAGGAGCTGCAAAACCACTGGTATGACCAGCCTGTTGCCAAAGGACACAAGAGCATCACCAGGAAAATTCAAGACCCTACTTTTCTGATGCCATCTGACATCATGGAAAAAACATACATGTTTGATAGGACATTTGATATAGTTTTTCCAACTAGAGGCGAATGGGATAACAACATGTTTGAAACTAAAACAGGAGATCTAATCTGGTACACAGATGGATCACTGAAAAACAGCCTCTCAGGACTGGGAGTATGTGGCGTGTCACCAAGAACCAGCCTATCTGTAAGCCTTGAGCGATACGCTACGGTCTTCCAGGCAGAAGTTTTGGCCATTATCCACTGTCTGCGACTAAATATGAGTAAGGGTTACTACGGTAAGCGGATTCTCATTTTTAGTGACAGTCAAGTCGCTTTAAAAGCGATTAATTCTTTCGAAATCAAATCTAAAATGATTTTGGAATGTAGAAACCTTCTTACAGAACTGGCAGCAAGATACAAGGTGATCCTTCTATGGGTGCCAGGGCACAAAGGTATCGAAGGTAATGAAAGGGCTGATGAGCTTGCTAAACAAGGATCGTCTTTTGCTCCCATTGGTGCAGAATCTTTTTGTGGGATCAATTTGAAGAACGCAAAAACCAATGTTCTTAGATGGGAAAAACGGAAGATGTATGAAGCTTGGCTCAACACTCCTGGTCAAACCTACGCTAAAAGTATGATCTGTGGATCATCAGCTAGGATTGCCTCTAAAATTCTTAGATACTCTAGGCAGAAGATGCGTTTAATAGTAGGCTTCATAACTGGGCACTACTATTTCAGAAAACACCTCCATAAAATGGGACTGTTTCAGCAAGACCTTATCTGCAGGAAATGTCATACGTAAGAGGAAACGGCCAAGAATATCATTTACGAATGCGAGGCTCTTGCCCTCCCTAGATTAACTTCTTAAGGTATTATCCATACTATAGAGTTACACCTAGACTCCATTAAAGGGTTATCGGACTTTATTAATAAAGTGGGTGACCCGAGTAACTGGAACTAGGAAACATTGGATTTTGAGTTAATGGTACAAAATGCTGATTAAAGCAGAGATGCCAATGACATACAAACCCAATCTTGAGAAGAAGAAGAACTGCTTTTTCAATGCATGTTGTTACAAATTTAAAATATTATTCCGTATCGCTTTCATAAAGATGTTATATAATTACTTTTTATTATATTTAAAAAAATATTTATGTAAAAATATTTATATATAGCAGCAAATACGCAGAAAATTAATCTGACAATAATTTAATTATTATCTGGTGAGAGATAGATAATTCATAATCAAATATGCCGCCCAACTTGTCTAGTGGTCAGCGTGCCTGACTGCGGATAAGGAGGTCCTGGGTTCGAATCCCGGTTCAGGCATGAATGTATTTTCTCTCTGTATCTATCCTGTCTTTGTCTTTTCCTTGTGTGAATTGTTGCCTCCCCTATAGACGGGTCCCTATGGCATGTGTGTAGAGCAAAGTCGTACTTTCACCTTCATGTTGCTCTTATTGAAAATGAAAGAAGCTCTCAATCGACTTAAATTTGCATAGCCGAGGCATAGCGAGCTTGGCTTGTCCAAGTGTCATTAGTAACAACAATAAGAAAAATAAAGAAAACATTTTATAATATTTTTAAAATCATGTTTAAAGCATCAATAATTTTGTTTTAAACTTAATAATTTTAAAGCTACTGTAAAATTTGTCAAGCTCAACAAAGCTTCCTCTGCTGTTTTAAATTTTATATTTAAAGAACTGAAGCTAGGCTAAGGATATTCTTTCTTTGACTTTTAAAATAATCAGAAAATTAAAACAAAAAAGAAGGGTTATTTAAGCTTACAAAAAATGATATTCCGGCTATTGAAAAATTGATCTGGTTTGTTTGTAGCTCAATGATCACTTTTTGCACACAAGGGCTAATTAGATGTATTATAATGCTTAAAGTGCATTCCGAATAACTATTAACATGCAACCCCAAAATGAGATTTAAGCCCAAGAACTGTTGTACCAATGGCAAGAGCGCTATCTATTTGAATGAAACATCGAAGTACTTTTTTTAATTCCTATCGAGAAGGAGATTTATACACATTTAAATTTTTCGTGCATTATTTTAAAGATTCAATGCAAACTATTCTTTGGTTATTTGGTTAAATTACTTAATTTATTAAAATTCACATAAAGAACCAAACTTGAAAATTAGTTCTGTGGTGGTGCTACCACTAAAGTATATTTTAAGCAATGATAAATATATAAATATTAAAAATGCCATCTTCCTATTTTATTAATTTATGTATAATTATATTAATATTAAAAATATAATCTTACTTTATTAAAAGTTTATATACTTTATAATGTAAAATAATTTCACAAAATAATATTTGAATTTTCATTGAAACAGTTTCCTACTTTTTTGTTAAATTTATAATTATTTTTATTTTTATCCAGTTCATTTACTTTGAACAATAAGTACTTTTGAATTATATATATATATACATACATACATATACATACACACACACACACGTGTGTGTGTGTGTGTGTGTGTGTGTGTGTGTGTGTGTGTGTGTGTGTGTGTGTGTGTGTGTGTGTGTGTGTGTGTGTGTGTGTGTGTGTGTGTGTGTGTGTGTGTGTGTGTGTGTGTGTGTGTGTGTGTGTGTGTGTGTGTGTGTGTGTGTGTGTGTGTGTGTGTGTAGATATTTTTAGATAGATATAAGGTTATAAAAGTTTCAATTCTTGAAGCCATAATCTAATTAATTTGATATAATAGTTTCTAATGTACCCCTAGTGATTAAAAATGTACAAGAAAAGGGCAATATATAAGTACATAAAAGACACATTTAAAATGATCAATAAATTTTATATTAAGACTTATTTTAAGGTAAGAATTTGGCTTTCATTTTAGATTTTCTATCTCTCCTTTATTAGCAAAGAGAAAGTTTTTAGAGTGGCAAAAAAGTATTTTAAAATATTCCTAGCTAAAAACAAAAGAACTATAATTTCTTGAAACTGAAAGAGGATTATTTTACTCAAAAAATTATTTAAAGGAATTTTTATTGTTTAAAGCTGCTAACTATAGTGTAGGAATCTTACTTTTTCTAAAATTTTTGTTCATTTATGATGGGATAAGATGATACCGTTATACACATTGAGTTAAAAGGTAAATTTTCTAAGTAGAAATATTTTATAATAAATTTTTTTGAACATTAAGGAATTAATTTGGTTCGGCAAAAATGTCTCTGGTGCATTTTAAGAATGTGTATAAAAACAATATATTTTAAGCTATTAAGTTACTGTGTGGGGTTGGGGAAAACTAATTCTGCCGTTAAAATAATCCTAATCAAGCAAGAAATACAACGCAACCAACCAAATTAAATCCACCCACGCAAATTGATTCATCATTTGTGTGCAACAAAAAACTTATAGGATTATCAATGACGTGAAAATAAGATTTCTCACTAGATTTAATTTCCGATTCAAGAAGTTATTTTTTTTACACTTTCCCTGCATTACAATTAAGAGAGAGGATTTCTAACTGTGTTTTTCTGTAGCAATGGATTTTCAGATGAAAGTCAACGGATTTTTAGTTTAGAATGAATTGAAAGTGCATTAAAAGAATGATTTTATTCTAATATTTTACAGTGAAATTTTATAAAATAGTTTACTAATCCTAAAGAATAATTATCATATGTTATGGCACAAAATGATTAAATGAAATAAGAAAAATTTCACTTAACATATTTAAGAAAATCACTAAGCACTAAAGATGTTTTCATCTTCTTTAATTTTTATTCAGAAAATCATTTATTTAGTTGGTACAACTTACTAAAACACAATGCATCGCGAAAAAATGAAATTTTTTTGTGATGAGATTTTATATTAATTATGGGGCAATATTTCTAATTTTAGAAAGATCTTGTAACAATTGTTGAAAAAATTATTGTGTCTATACGTTAATTGAAAGTATGAGTCAAATAATTCAATATGAAATTATAATCTGTCAGAATCTTGTTATTTTTCCCTTGTGCCAGCTAGGCTGGCATTATGGTGTGCGCTGCTCCACTTTTCCAACTGAACCATATTTAGGTGTGGAGTCTGACATCCTCAAGTCACACATGCCATAGATACCGTTTATAAGGTAGGCAACCATTCACAACTTATTCATACAAGGAAAGGATAGAGAAAGATCATCCATACCGAAACCGTGATTCGAACCCAGGATTTTCCTATCTGCAGTCAGGCATGCTGACCACAAGACTGGGTGCACGGCGTCAGAATCTTGTAAGAGCATAGTGTTCAATTTGTGAACATGGTACAAGCCAGAGAATAATGAAATATCATTCTTTGCTTATTGGTGTTTTTTTTAAATGTGTGTGAGTGTGTAAGTTATATATTTTAAATATAAGTTTATCTTTGTTGCAAATATATAAACACATTTTTTCCCTTCTTTGGTGAGATAAGGTTTTATCTGACATATATGCAGTAAAATGCTAAAATTTTAATTGTTTTAGAGCAATAATAAAATTATATATCTGATTTGTCTTTGGTACATTTGTAAGTCTCTCAGTCGGTGGAATTGTATTTTCATTATTTTTGTGTAATTTTATTAGCACTGCATTCCATGATAAATGAATATCATTCATTATTTTATCTATTGCTACCTATATACAATGCAAAATACACAATAGACATGCACTTTATAATAATTAAAATAAAAAATATTAATTTTTAAGTGGAAACATTAATTATTAAATTATAATTAGAACAGCTTGTAATAAATCTTTCAGTGATAATATGGAAAGAAATATTCTATCTGATGTGATTGTTGCTCGTTTATGAATACAAGGTTTTGAATTATTGTCATTCTTTCATCAGATAAGTTCATTTTTGATCATGACATTTCAGAAAGATTTTAAACTGATAAGTATTCATGTAAAGCATTTACTAATTCATTTTTCCATACCATGGTTTGATATCATGTAAAAACTTAAACGTTAATTCAGCATTGCCAACTTTAATTTTAATGATAAAAGATCGGACACACTTTTTCCAAATATCTTTAAAGATAAGTACAAAATAACAAGTGAATCAAATACATATAACTAAACAGACGTAAAATAGGGAACATATTTTGTATTACATTATTACTGTGATTGAACTAACTTAGATAAAGATGAGATTATTAATAATCAATTCTTTTACACCATAGAAAGATTTTGAATCATTGAAAATTGAATTTGTAGTAAAATCTTAAGAGAACACACACCCTTGACAACAAATTGAAAAAAGCGCCAAGTCAAAAGGAAACTCCAGAAATAATTTGGTTTATTATATATAGTGTATCGAAGAAGGGTTATCAAGATTGGCCCAAGCCACAAATATCGCCAATCAAAATCCATCGCGCCAAGGGTGTGGGCTCTGCTAGGATCCAACCGAATTTGCCAGTTTTATTAACAGTAAAGTGTTTTTTCGGTACTTTTCCGTTTCGCTGGCGCAAATCTCGCCAAGCGAAAACGAAGTCGCCAATTGGCGACAACACACAGTATACACATAAAAATTTTTAAATAATGTTGTTTCACATAAAATTTCTTAAATTTATTTATTTAATTGTTGTTCTCGTGTTCACGCTATGTGTGGAATGATGGGTGCCAGAGCCTCAATTTATTTACTTATTATATTAGATAACAATTTATCGGGTGATGCATATTTCAAAATCTTAATTTTTTTTAATATTTTTTATGTGAATTTGTTACGATTATTATTTTTTAAGATATATTTTTAAAATATAATTTTTTCCACAGAGATTTTATGAAAGTATTAAATTTGTATATATAGCAACATAGCATAAAATTATGAAATGAAAAAAAAGAGTCGAAATTAAATCGTTGATAGTAAAAGGTCATCACATATTTTGGAAACGTAGCAGTAAAAGGTTACCAGCGGAGATATTCCCTCTAGCGCCGGTTGTATCATTTTTGGCGACTTTATCGCCTTCTCCGGCGAAACGGAAAAGTACCGTTTTTTCATTCTAATTGAGATCATGATTACGCCATTTTATTATAATTCTCATTAGTTTAAAATATCCATTACATTTGATAATATATCCATTCATTACGTAACACATATTTAATTACGACATCGCGTTGAGACGGCGTCGTAAATATGAATTGTCGACGAACTTGCTGCCTGCTTTCAAATTACATTTTTCGAGCGGTAGCAAACAAGACGATGTTAATTTTGTTAGTAAATTGATTTCATATATATAAACCAAAGCATCGGTTTGAGACGCCATTTTCCTCTGATTCAAAACACTGTTGACAAAAGAACAGAAGAAAAAGAAAAATGAAAAACAGATAAAGTATCCACTTTATGGTTACATTAAATCGGTAAAAACGACTTAAATTTTTAAAAACTTTGGTAAATTTCTAGGAGGGCCCACACCTTTGGCAACAAACTAAAAAAAAGCGCCAAGACGGACTGGAATTCCAGAAATAATTACGCTTACCATATCTAGTGTATCGAATTAGGGTTATCAAGATTGGCACCAGCCACATTATCGCCAGCCAAAATCGTTCACACCAAGAGTGTGGGCCCTGCTAGGATCTAACCAAAAATTTTATAAACTAATAAATTAATAATTGCAATGTTTGTGAGCAATCTCTTTAAAATCTTAAAACTAATGCCTTGTTTATATTAACATTTAAAATTTTATAATTTTAAACTTATTTCAATTAAGATCGAAAAGGCTATTGATCCTTTTTAATTCATTTCCATTATTTTAGAGACCCTAGAAAATTGTAATTTTTAATAATGAAGCTGAATAACCTGCAATATAAATTCGAGAAAATAATGAGTATATATGTTTTTAAGTCTATTCAATTTCCAAAAAAATTTTTATTTTAACATATCAGGGAAATAAATTTCTTAAAAATAATATAAAATTAAATTTGTTTAAAAATATTTATATTTCAAACAATTTTAAAATCAATGAAAGAACAATGTTAAAATATATAGCATAAAGGCTTGCATCATGCAGCAAATGATCTCAAAAATTTTAAATAAATGAAAGGAAATATTTGAAATGTTATCTTATATGTCACATAAAACCATTTTATCATTACAATTATGGGAAAGAAGGAACAAAATGCTTCCGAAAAATTCACGATGATACTTTTTTAACCATACAGAAATTCGATAAAATTGTTTCATTGGTTTTTATATTTCATATCACATATCATTTGAAATTTTAATCATTTTTCTTACAAAAAATATTAATTCAGTTTTTAAATAATTGAATTGTGGCTGAAAAAATAAATTACATTATTTTTAGAGAGAATCTATTTGACGAATACCCTCGGGTGGGAAATTATTTTAAATGTTCTTGTAAAAATTTTAGCCATAGTTTCTGTGATAATGAATTATTTCATAAAAACTAATGATCAAATTTAATGTATGCAGACATTAATTCTGGAATATATGAAAAGTGTAGATTAGCAAAAAATTTACAATTCAAATTAATATTTATAGTAAAAATTCTAAAATAATATAATCACATATTCGTGCATTAATAAATTATATTTCCATTTATTAAAATGTTTAATTATAAATGATTGCTGTAAAGTATTTAAGTAATTTCCATACTAAGCATTCTTTCCTTGATAATAGGACGTCTTTATGTGTTTCAACAGATGAACCTATTGTAAAAAATCATTGTAAGAGAAATCAGTTTTCCTTTTTCATTTCATTTTCCCTATGAGGTATTACTTTATTATAACAGAATTTCCTCCAACGCAATGATACAAATATCTGCTCCTGAATCTAATGAGTAATTGCAATTTGTAGCACATAGTTACGATATAATTTTTATTATTTCTAATCATTTTTAAAATTTATACGCTGAGTTAATTCTTCCAGACATTTTTCATAAAGTTAGTAAAATACTTGAGAAGAACTATCATATATATGCTTTACCTAATTATTTGAAACTGATATTTATACTAAAATTGGAACTCAGATTTAATAAATCCTACTTATAATTTTCTCTGAGATATAAGATTCAGCATATATATATATATATATATATATATATATATATTATATTTATATATATATGTATATATATATATATATATATATATATATATATATATATATATATATATATATATATATATATATATATATATATATATATATATATATATATATATATATATATATATATATATATATATATATATATTACACTACTGGACATTGAAATTGCTGCACCAAGAAAGCGGCACACCACACACATGAAATTTGCATGACAGGTAGAACTTGCTGTGATATGCAAATGATTAAATTTTTAGCGTATTCATACAAGGCAGGCAACAGTAGCGACATCTGCAATGTGTATAAAACCAGAGATTTGACAGCAGTTTTCTCATACTTAATTTCCGTTTCAACGTTGCTTTCGGCAAAGAAAGTTGTTGTAATGCCTTGTGTAAGAAGAAGAAATGCCTATCAGCACGTGTCTGACTTTGATCGAGGAAAGATTATAGCCTACCGGGATTGGGGTTTATCGTACCGCAATATTGCTGCTCGCGTCGGTCGAGACCCCATGACTGCTAGCAGAATATGGAATCGATGGGTTCAGGATAATCATACGGAACGTCATGCAGGATCTCAGCGCCCCCCCCATCACTAACATTAGAGAAGACAGATATCTCATCCACATGGTCACAAGGAATCGTACGGCCACGTCACGAGTCGAGAAATGGAGTCATTTGCAAGGCAACAAGTTTCTGCTCGAACAGTTCAACGACGTTTGCTGCAGGATAAATAAGAAGTAGTAGTTAGATATCTTTATCTATATTGTATTTGCTTATATTTGTAAAATAAGGGTAGTTTATACTAATTAATACATTATCATTTTCCTCAGATACTTCAAATATTAGTACACCTTCATAATTACATATATTTTCTAGTTTCCAAAACACTATTTTGGAATATAAAAATACTTATAATTTCTACTGCCTAATCATCTTTTGTAAATATAGTGCTTCACTTTCACATTTAAACCTTTAATGATTAAAAATAAATTTATTCAAATTTCCATTTATGATGGCAACCATGGCTTCGGCTACCATTGACGCTGCGTCACAGACAGGAGCGCATTCAATGGTGTGATCAGCGACGAACCTAGACGCGGGAATAGCATCACGTCATCTTTACAGATGAATCTCGGTTCTGTATACAGAACCATGATGGCTGCATCCGTGTTTGGAGGCATCGTGGAGAACGCGCATTGATAGCTTACATTGGACATCGCCATACTGGTCTATCTGCTGGGGTGATGGTATGGGGTGCCATTGGAAACACGTCTCGATCACCTCTTGTTCACATTACCGGCACTTTGAACATCAACCGTTACATTTCCGATGCGTTAAGGCCCGTGGCTCTGCCCTATCTTCGAGGCCTCCCTAATGCTTTGTTTCAACAGGATAATGCACGACCGCATGTTGCCCGTACTGTTCTGAGCTTCCTTGATACAGAACATGTTCGACTATTACCCTGGCCAGCACGTTCTCCTGATCTGTCACCAATTGAGAACGTGTGGTCAATGGTTGCCGCGCGATTGGCACGCCATCATTTACCATCCACTATTGTCGATGAACTGTGGCATAGTGTTGAAGCTGCATGGACTGATATCCCCGTACATGCCATACAATCTCTGTTTGACTCCATGCCTTGGCAGATAGATGCTGTTATTGCAGCCAGAGTTGACTGCTCTGGGTACTGATTTCTCATGTTCTATACATCCTTATTTCCTGTAAATCTAATCACTTGTTCTTTTCACTATAATATATGTGTCCAATAAATATCGTTCTGTTATTTAAATTCCTTCTTGGTGTAGCAATTTTAATGGCCAGTAATGTATATATATATATATATATATATATATATATATATATATATATATATATATATATATATATATATATATATATATATATATATATATATATCTTCTATATCTATAATATCTACAAATATATATATATATATATATATATATATATATATATATACGAAGCATGAGTAGTAATATCATAATCATAAATTGAAAAAAATGCAAGAATAAATACGAAGATTGTACGTTTAGCAATATATTCAGCGTGAAAGCAGATTACTTATTATTACTAAAATATAATTAATTATAAATTTTTAATAAAGTTAATCAAATACCAAATGAAGAATAATAAATTGAAGAAACGAAATATAGTTGTTGTTGTGACTTATCCTCCAAATGTCTGACGAAGTCAGACAAGGTCCATCAGACCGTTGACCCTAAGGAAATCGAGGACCAGAAAGAGGAATGAGTATATATCCTCTCTGGAAAGTTCCTAACAGTCCAGGAAGTGATTAGGAAAAGCCTGCTCACGCTTACATTTAGAGTAGACCTCAAAGATTTTCCTGCCTTCGAAATACGAGGGACCCCAAGTGCTTACGCTTGCTAGCCTGGAAATCGCAGTGGTTATAGAAGCTCTGTCAAAATTGAGGGCGAATGAAGAACCAGGTTCTTTGCCTGCGTATTAGTGATGGCAGGACGGAATCATCCAACCTTTCGAAATTTCTGAATTAACTATAGACAGATGTTTTATAAAGGTAAGTATTGAAGAGGAAGGATTATCGTGGTAACAACCCACCTTTTCCAGTCTATCCGCCTGCTCTTTGCCGTATATCGAAATGTTGCAACCACATAGAACTTATATTCAATACAAAGTTCAAAATTTAAAACAAACAAAAAATGAAAGGAAAAGGAAATTTTCCTTTTATTCTATGTTTCTTTTTATGACATTATATCCACATTGATGCATGATTTTTAAATAAATTAATAGGCAATAAATTTCCAGTTTTAAATTACATTCATCAAAAATTGAATAACTAATTTTCCTTCTATATTTATAAAATTTCTTACCTAGCCACTAACGTATAAAACCAGATATATTTTTGTAAAACAGGGTTCTAATAGGCAATAGATTAATAATCAACAAAATATCTGCTTGTTTGGGGTGTCAATAAAAATAATATTTTATAATTATTCAGACAACAATATATTTTAAGAGTTTATAACATTTGAAACATAAATCGTATTAGATTTTAACATATTAGGCTTTTTCAATTTGCCAAAAAATTTAAAATCTTTTATTATCATTACTTATTAATTCTTGAGCATTAACTGTTTGCTATTAAAATAAAGACACATTTCAAAAGAGACATCTTTAATATAGTGAAATATTAGTTAACCATTCTAATTTTTTCTCACCCTTTAATATTAAATTTTCGGACAATCATAGAAGATTTAATTTAATCATTGGAGTGTTTACCTGGATATTGAAGGGAGCTGAAGGTTATGTAACTATCACATTCAATTATATTGAAGTACATTTCTTATTTTGACATCTTACTTGCTATTGTATGACCACATATTGATTTTTGTTGAGCATTTTGTTTATGGTTTTCTTAAAAAAATAAATCATGTTAGCATAGACTTGCTTTAAAAAATTACTTCATTTGTTTAAGGCTGTAATATACATTTAAACATAAATTTTAATATGCCTATATATACATATATATATATATATATATATATATATATATATATATATATATATATATATATATATATATATATATATATATATATATATATATATATATATATATATATATATATATATATATATATATATATATATATATATATATATATATATATATATATATATATATAAGGTACAAAAAAGGCTTTCAACTGCAAAGGACTTAGAAGCACTTGTTTGTGAATATAAGAACGTGTTAATATTGTATTGTGGAAGACAGTCTTCATGATATTGCATGAATAAAATGAAAATAAAAAATATTTTATGCCAAACAAGATAGTGAAATAACTATTAAATAATGTTCAACATAAAAATAGGAAAAAAATTAAAGAAATCCAGCATTTTTATCATGGTATTTAATTTCCAAGTGTTAATGCTTTGCAATTACATTCTTTAAAGCAAATTATTAACAATATATAACATAGATCATATACAGTCTAAATTGAACTTAAAGTGATAATACTTGTTTTGTCATTCCATAGGAAAACAGCAGGCTTCTGTTTTAGCCGTTCTGCAAAAAGTGGCATAATGGCATTTGTTAAAATATAACTTTTAATACATTTTATTTATATTTGCTATGCATCTGTTATGTCTGAATTCATCCACTACATTTAAAATTACTCGTTGAGAAAAAATATATCGCTTATGTTTTTAATTATTTCTCCATTATTTTAAACAGTTGTTACTGAGAACTGTAATTCTTGCTTTTCCACTTTTTTTCGATATGAAACTCAGATATTAATATATTTGCTAATTGTTTCTAATTTTGAATGTTCCAATAACACTTTAAAGGATCAAACAATGGTTTAAAATGTTTTTCCAAATTACTAAGCAATGTGAATATATAATTTTTCGGTACATATATTTAACTGAAATATAATAGATTGAATACATTTTTTACAATTAACATTTCTTAAAAACATTGCAACACAGTATCACTTATTCCAATGTTACCAATGGTTCATATTGTCACTCAAAATATTCCTGTTAGTTCAAATATTATTTACATAAAGAAATACTACTACTTTTTAAAATAAGAAAATTAAATTTAATTTTCAAATAACATTGTTGCAAAAATAACCAATTAATATGGAGTCTCAAAGGTTAGAGATTCTTAAGCAATTCAATTTTCTATATTTATGAACATTTCAGAACATAAAATAAAAGTGAAAGTAATTAAAATTACTATTCATAAAACATGCTTGAGATTTTTCTGGGGATATTCTGAATTCTTAGAAGTAACATTTATATAGATACATAATTAAAGATTGTTCAATATTAAATACTTTAAGAAAACAAAGTTTCTAAAATGTATTAATACTTTAAGAAAACTAAGTTTCTCAAATGTATTTAATTAGAAATTAACTTCAAATAAGGAGTAAAAAAAGTTCTTTGAAAATTTTGCATATTTTTTCTCTGTTTTCAAGAAGTCAACTCTTTTTCTTTGGACAAGATTATAAAGGACAGAAACTGCAACTGATTTATCGTTATCTAGTGAACACCTGTGAACTAAGTCACGAAGGCCAGTAGCATTACTCATGTCATGCCACTACAAATACGCTTAATGGTAGGTCCCCTTCATTCGTCATCTCAGAAGAAAGATAGAGAAACATAGAGAGAAAGAAATATCCTCGCCAGAACCATGATTTGAATACCGGACCAACAGCCTAGGAATCACTCAGCCATTGGCTGGCTAATTAAAAATTAAGAACTTCAGCGTAAAATATCATTGGAAAAGCTGCGTTGGTTTTTTATACTTCTGGCCACTCAAAATGCACCATCAGGAAGAAAGAATGCAGATCATGTGAATTTTACATCATGTAATGAGGTTGCCAATCATTGATATTGCAATGTATACATACATCATGGCCAGCAAGCACTCTATAAAAGAAGGGAATGTCGATTTAAAGTAAGGTAATATTTTTTCTCAAGTTATTATTTAATATGCTTAAGCTGTGTTTAATTATTCTTCGTAGCATCGTATATTTTTCGAACACGTTTCTGAAATCCACCGAGGAAGAATAGTAGCCTATAAAGATTGTGGATTATCTTTCAGAGAAATCGGTTATCATGTTTGATGAAACCAAACAGTTGGGGTGTGGATCTCGAATCTCTGGACGTAGGAGAGATTCAGTGAAGGAATTAAATCATCACAATTCACTAGTTGATCCACTTCATGCGATGTGAGGCGTATTATGCATACTGTAATGATGGATCGCTCACTCACGATCCATAATATAATGCAGCTGTTACGCATCAACCGATTTGGATTCATACCCTTCGACGTCGTTGCTTCTGAATGTAATGTACACAAGGCATCGATGTTCTTTTACACTTGATTCAAAACCAAAAGCGCGTGCCTCACAGATAATATGATGGACGATGAGTACTTAAAACAAAATGGAAAGACATTTTCCGACTGCAACACCGAGATAACGGATTCGAGTTTAGAAACAGGGCAGAGAGACTGCTGAATTTATGAATTAAGTATGCAATTCAGCACTAAACAATGTTGGATCGCTTGCATAGTTCGATATGTATTGCATGCCTTGTTCTGCCCCAGGTATTATGTTTTGTGTGGTGTTGGATTGCACTCTGTCATCCCTTTCCTGAATTTCTTCTTTTCAGAATTTTAGGAAATTGCGCGACATGTGTGGTCATGACCATGGATGAATTCCAACAGGATAATTCACAAACTTTAGGATTTCTACCCCTATTTTTTCACAATTGAACCCTAATTCAAACATTAAAAAGACATTGACCACTTCCTTCCAACTGACAAGCAGAATCTAACTGTAAGCAAAATAAAAAAGAAGCATTCCGTTGCACACTGATGATTTTGTCATTACCCACACTTTCGCAAAAGGATGTAATTTCAATGATGTGAGCTTCGTATAGAATGTTATCCGCCAAGTTTTATTGTGACATTTCTAGTCTTATATGATTTTGCATTTCGGCTTGCCAGTTGTGTAGTTAACATTAATTGCAAGTATTTAAAATACATAATTATTGTTACTATTGCTTACTGTAATCGTAAAATTTAAGCGTTAATGTATTAAACAAGTGTCTAGCATTCCTATTAAAAATTTCTCATTAACAGTAATAAAGTTCAAAATTCAAACATTTTTATTTATTATTTCTTAAATTATTCAAAATATTCCATAATAATCAACAGAAAGGAGAAATCCAATAAGAGAAGATAATTAAGTAATGGATATCTTACATCCGAATACTATTTACTACTGTCAACTTTATCTTACATATTATGAGAGTGAATCTTTTCCTTGTGACCGCTAAGAAAAGTATCCTATTCTTATCTTAGAAATCTTAGAAATAAAGCTATTTTCTGATCGGTGTTAAAGTTTCTATGCATATCTATATATATATATATATATATATATATATATATATATATATATATATATATATATATATATATATATATATATATATGTGTGTGTGTGTGTGTGTGTGTGTGTGTGTGTGTGTGTGTGTGTGTGTGTGTGTGTGTGTGTGTGTGTGTGTGTGTGTGTGTGTGTGTGTGTGTGTGTGTGTGTGTGTGTGTGTGTGTGTGTGTGTGTGTGTGTGTGTGTGTGTGTGTGTGTGTGTGTGTATATATATATATACAAGTGAGTAGTATATACAAGTGAGTAGCTCAGGTGGGGAAGGAAGAAGTTCTTATAATTTTTACTAATATTTAAAGATTTATTTACAAATAGGATTATTTACAGACATCTTTAAGGTAGCTCCTACATAGTGAGCTCCTTCACACCATCTCCTCTCTCAATTACTTGTACATCTCTCTCAACATGACATATTAAACACTGCCATCTAGTGTCCACTCATTTTTTAAGTAATATTGCAGCTTGATGATAACATATGTATAACATACATAGTAATATCTAGCATAAGCACTACAAATCAAAAATTATTAGTATATATAATATCAATTAGATAACGCTTAATTTGTGTTATTAAAAATATACTTCTTCATTATCATAGAGAGAATTTACTTTAAACATCAACTCTTTATTTAAGATTAATTCATCTTACAGCCCAAGACTATTCAGAAGGTAAAACTACCTGATTATGTTATCAAACTTAAGCAACTACAGAACCAATTTGATTTCAGTTGTATTCCTTTCTCTGTTTCATAAAAATGAAGAATATATATATAGGTAATATAAATATTAAGGTTTAAATTATAATTAAATAAGGATTATATCTTTAATTCTTTTAGTCCCTTAATTCAAATAACCTCTTGTATTTGTATAATTTATGTGTATTAAAAATAATATAAATTAGTATTTTTAATTACATTTTAGAAAGATTAATTATTTGTATAAAAGTCTAATATGAACAATACAATTTTTCATTAAACTATCGATATAAATAAAATCCAAAACTTAATATGTAAACAAATTTTTTTATTCTATTTGTAAACCGAGTTTTGATTGAGGTTGAAATGAAATGGTTAAATAGAATTAAATGAAACTTATATTACGATATTGCCTTAAAGTACTAATAAAACTCTAGAAACATGAGAAATAACAAAATACCCCGTTTTCCTGAATTGTTTCAAAATAAAAGCAATAAAGCATATTCATCACATTTTGCATATCTGGTTAACATCATGTTTACCTCATGTACACCCAAAAAATACAAACATTTTATTGTTTAAAACAAGCTAAATTCTGTAAAAGAAGATATTGTTTCAGTGTCTAAAAATCCATAAGAAATAATTGTTGTTAATTCTTAGAATGGTATTGTAGTTTTATGTTTGTAGAAGAAAATGTGTTTATTCAGCTGCATTAGAAACCTCTGCATTTGATTTAGTAAAAATTTCAGAAAGCACTCAAATATAAGGTAACTTCAACTCTAGAAAAGCAGGATTGGAAAACGCTGCTAGTAAATGGCAACTGCATATATAAATTGCATTTGACCGAAGTATCTACAAAATGTGCTGTTACAGCTTATGATGTTGAACAATGTTCATAGATGGGAAAAACGGAAGATGTATGAAGCTTGGCTCAACACTCCTGATCAAACCCACGCTAAAAGTATGATCTATGGATCATCAGCGAGGATTGCCTCTGGAATTCTAAGATGCTCTAGGCAGAAGATAAGTTTAATCATGGGCTTCATAACTAGGCACTACTATTTCAGAAAACACCTCTATAAAATGGGACTGTTTCAGCAAGACCCTATCTGCCGGAATTGTCATATGCAAGAGGAAACGGCCAAGCATATCATTTACGAATGCGAGGCTCTTGCCCCCCTAGATTAATTTCTTTGGGCATCATCCATACTAGAGAGTTACACCTAGACTCCATTAAAGGGTTATATCGGACTTTATTAATAAAGTGGGTGACTCGAGCAACTGGAACTAGGAAACATTGGGTTTGGAGTTACTAGAACAAAATGCTGATAAAAGCAGAGGTGCCCAATGACATACAAGCCCAACTCTAAGAAGAAGAAGAAGAAGAATGGTGTTGAAAGTTTTAGGTATTAAAAATACGGTAATAAGGCATACAACCATGTTGATATTTATGCCATGAACATATGAAATATAATTTAATTTCAACTCAGTTTTATTTCTTTTATTTTGAATATTGAAAGAAAATTGCTGTAGTAACCCAATATTCTATTAGTTTCTTAATACAAAAAATAAAACTTTGTTATATTTTTTGTTGTTTTTATTTCTTGAATTAAATATGAATAAACGTACATGATAGTTTGTGTATTGATTGTTTAGTTAGTCTCAAAATCCAAAATATTTCAAATTATTATTTAGCTGAAAATAAGTTATTATAATATATTAATAAATATTCTGATCCAAGCACAACATGCCTTTGTGTGTATTCAAAATGCGTGTAGAAAAGTTAGATACAATGCAAAAAGATTCAGATATTAAATAAGAAAAAATGTATGCTGTTTTCTCCATAAAGAAGAGAATTTGTATTTTCTCAACAATTGATATCTTTCTTCTAAAAAATTACTTAAAAAATAATTTATTCTTGACGTTCAATTTTTTAAATTATTATTTCAATACAATTAGTGTAATTGCTAATTAAAGAAAATATTCCTTCGACTGTGTAAGTTGAATAATTGCCCGATTGGTAAAAATAGAAATTTGTAGTAAAAAAAAAATAAAAATTTGAAATAAACAAAAAGTCAGAAGAAATGATAAATTAAGTTCTTGGGATTCAAACAATTTTTTTAATTGTTTAAACATTGTTTCGTTTTAATAATAGCATTTTTGGAAATATAATGAGCTTTTTTAATCAAATGCCACAGAAACTTTTATAACAAATGAAAAATGAACATAAATAATGCGATTTCATCTGCGATAAAAAATTTTTTTCATGTTGATATTTGATAGACTAAAACTAAATTGGTTAAATATTTTTTTTTAATTTCAATATTAAATGATATAAATTGTCAACGTGTACCATATTTTAAGATGCTTGTATAATATTACACTTCAGATAATATTAACAATGCAAAAAAACTGCTTTTTGCATACGTCTATTAGTCATATGTACTTTCCATTCTGATGTACATGTTTTAACTTGATGAAAGATTGAACTTTGGTAAAAAAATTTATTCCAAATTAGACATTAAACTAATGATTTTAAGGGACCGTTTATAAGATAAGAACTATATCATATTTTATAACAGTGAAATGTTTTTCTCTATTAAGTTTAGTAAAATACAAAATAGATTTACGGATTCATTTGTTAAAATGTGATGCTGAATTTTGTATAGTAAATATGTGAAATGAAAATTTGGTATGTCTAACACTTTCTAAAATCATAATATTCATTCATATTAATGCTAATCAGCATTAAGCTAAGAACGTTTTAGTCATTTTTATAAAATAACTGATATTTTGCCGATCAGGTATTAAAACGCATTCATTCCTGATTGGTTAGCAAAATATTGAAAATCGCATATCAAACTATACCATGTGTGCAATAAAAAATTAATATTTTCATTTATATTATTAAGTCGCTTTAGAAATCTTATTGACTATTTCTTAGATTAATTTTTAATTTAAAATAATAATAATAGTTTATTTTGTGTAAAATAGTTTTATTTTGTATTACATTATTATATCGAAAAATTAAAACAACCTATTGGATACATTTTTTTGAATTATGTAATTACATTTACATTTGTTCGGATAGTACTAAAGTTTCATCAATTTAATATTTTAAATTTAGTTGTATGACTTTTATAGGCAAATAAAAATTGATACATAATTAAAACATGGATTTTAACATAATTATTCAGTCATTTTTGATATTTTCAAAGATTTTACTAGTAATAATAAAAACATTTTATTTTAAACTTTTCAAGTTTTATGGCACTTAATATAATAAAAAACACATTATTTATTAATCCATTAAGTTTGGAAAGAGTTATCTCATATGAATATTTATCAAATATATTCACTCAAATTAATCTTTCTTCATTAATTTATTGTTAAAATATTATTTTTAACAGGACAAAACAATATTTAGAAATAATAGCTATATAGTTTTCATTTCTTTCTATGAAGAAAACCTTTAACATATCCTGTAGTCCTAAGAATTGTACACTGCTCAAAACAATTAAAGGATATTGAGGTTTTTGGTGGATCTTGTGGCTGGGAAACTAGTAGGTTATATGAGAATAAATTACACATGTTTGGCAGAAAAAAATGCATTTTATTGCGCATTTGTGTACAAAAGTGGAAAAACACAATTTGTGCATATGAGAAAAAAAGAATAAGAAAAGGTGTTGTCTTCAAAGGAAGTCATTTTCAGTAGCGTGTATGATTTCCACGGACGGCCAGCAACGTTGAACACCTTTGAGGCATGGAGTCAATGAGGCTATTAATCACGAGTTGGGGTATTCTGTCCCACTCTTCCAGAAAAGTTCTTTCCAGTTCTTGGAGAATTTGTGGGAGTGTTGGTGGCCAGCAACTCGTCTTCCTAAAGCGTCCCAAACATGCTCTATTGGATACATGTCTGGAGAAGACGCTGGCCATTCCATTCGTACGATTCCTTCCTTGAAAATAAAATCCTCCACCAGGTTAGCACGATGTGGCCTGCAGTTATCGTCCTTAAAATGAAGTCATCTCCGATTGCTGCAGCGTAAGGGACTACAATAGATCTGAGGATCTCATCCCTATATTGGCGACCAGTCAGAGGTCCATCTCGAATGATATAGAGGTCTGTGCACCCGTCAATGGAGATGCCACCATACACCAACACTCCCCCACCGCCAAATCTGACACTTTCGTGCACGAACGCTGGATTATTCCAACTGCCAAGGTCCCTCCAGATGAAAATATGCCTATTATCAGGATAAACAGAAAAACGGGACTCGTCAGAAAAAAACATTGCTCCATTCATTTCTCCTCCAGTTCACATGCTCTGTTGTCCACTCCCTGCGGTCGCGACGATGCCTTGATGTTAGTTTAACACATACTATCGGTCGGCGAGCATACAGACCTACACCATGGAGCCGGTTTCGGACAGTCTGAGTTGAAACCGTGGTGTCAGTAGCCGAGCGAAGGTGTTGTTGGAGAAGAGTATTGTTCAAATTTCGGTGTCTCTGAGCCTTTAACACTAAATAACGATCTTCATTGGGCAATGTTGCCCGTCTACGACCTTGCCCTGGTCTTCGGCTTGCACTTCCAAAAAACGGTTCCAGATCCTGGAAATCACACTTTGTAACACTCCAATGGCTTGTGCTACTCCAGCTTGAATTTGGCCCCCTTCTAACCTACCAACAACTCTCCAAGCTTCTGAATTGGTTAAATGACTTCCCTGAGACATCGTACTCATCGAAACAAAGCAGTCACTGAAAACCGTCATTGTCATTTATTCAGTTGAAAGTCAAATTTCATTCACTGCCGCTGAAGGGACGTTTTTGACGTCGAACTCAAAATTAGCATACTCCACAGTTTGAAAATCAGAAAGATTTTCATTTGTGATTCTCTCCTTCCATTTTCGCTTATATCATTATTTTATGTAAAACTCACAATATCCTTTAATTGTTTTGAGCAGTGTATATTATTTTCTAATATGTATATGTATTTGCACTTCTTTATATTTTGAATTATAAAATATATTAATGATATTGAAAATAAAAAAAGTAGTCATTTAAAAAATGTTTGAATTTTGAAATTTAATTTGCGGTATCATAACATACTATTTACATTGCAGACGTACATATCATTTTCTTAAACAATGGAAATAGCCAGAATTTATTTTTTTTAAATTACCGCCGTTAGAATTTATCAATAAACTTCTGACTCCTTAAAACATTAGCAAATAATGCTTATTTGATAATTATTATTTATTATCCGTCACGAGATTCTGAGCAAAAAATTAATTATGATGTTTAAAATAATTGGACAAATTATTCAAATAATTATTGTGTAGTTAAAAATATATTTTACAAAAGGTATTTTTTTAATATTCACATAATTAATAAATTAAAAAATAAATATTTTGCACACCTCGAGAAAAAAATATTTCAAACAGTAATTGTTTGAATTTTTTTTTAATTTTCCGAAATAAGAAAAAATAGGATCCTAGTTTTTTTATCGCTAATGGTGAAAAAGGTTTCAAATATTTCGTTGTTAAATTAATGATCTTAAAAAAATAAACTGTAATTGTCTTGAAGATAATACAATGACTTAAGAAACACGTCTGTTTTTGTTCTTCTAACAAAGACAAAAGTCTTCATTTAAATCATTAAAGTCATAAATCCCCATCACACTTATACCCCTCATTAAATAATAATTCACTGTTTCATTCTTATTAAAACATTAAAGTATATTATTAAAATTATAAAGTGTAAAAATATAAGGCATTCAGGAATCTTATAATTTTCAGAAAATTAAGAGAATGATAAATGAATAATTATTTTATTCTGCCAAGTAAACTGAATTCTAAAACTAGTTACCTTTAAAGAAAAATTTTTAAAAGTGAAAAAAATTACTTCATTTACGTACAATAAAACTGGTTTATGTAATTTTATCCTTAACTTAATCTAATCACTGAAATCACTAAAAAAGTGAATGTTTCAAAAATGCTCTATGGCTCAGATTTATTATAAGTGTACATTTTTAACACTTTTATTATACAATTAAAAGAAAACTTTTTGTTAACTATATTTATTAGAAGTATTATTAACTGTTTGTATCTGGTTCGCGTAATTGGGTTTTGGTTCTAAATCACTTCCTTGTTACATAATGCTTGTCACCAGGAATATAGATGTTTTTAGTATTTGAAATGGTATTTCTAACTGTTTTCTGTATTTAGGTTCTTGTTTAAATAAACTTCTAGCTATATTTCGTCATCAGGAATGTGTATGTTTTTAGTATTTGAAATGGTATTTCTAACTGTTTTCTGTGTTTAGGTTCCGGTTCAAATTAATTCCTAGCTATATTTCGTCACCAGAAATGTAGTTCCGAACTGTTTTCTGTATTTAGGTTCTGGTTTAAATAAACTTCTAGCTATATTTCGTCATCAGAAATGTGTATGCTTTTAGTATTTGAAATGGAATTTCTAACTGTTTTCTGTGTTTAGGTTCTGGTTCAAATTAATTTCTAGCTATATTTCGTCACCAGGATTGTAGATGTTTTTAGTATTTGAAATGGAGTTCCGAACTGTTTGCTGTATTTAGGTTCTGGTTTAAATAAACTTCTAGCTATATTTCGTCATCAGAAATGTGTATGTTTTTAGTATTTGAAATGGAATTTCTAACTGTTTTCTGTGTTTAGGTTCTGGTTCAAATTAATTTCTAGCTATATTTCGTCACCAGGATTGTAGATGTTTTTAGTATTTGAAATGGAGTTCCGAACTGTTTTCTGTATTTAGGTTCTGGCTTAAATAAACTTCTAGCTATATTTCGTAATCAGGAATGTGTATGCTTTTAGTATTTGAAAGAGTATTTCTAACTGTTTTCTGTGTTTAGGTTCTGGTTCAAATTAATTCCTAGCTATATTTCGTCACCAGAAATGTAGATGTTTTTAGTATTTGAAATGGAGTTCCGAACTGTTTTCTGTATTTAGGTTCTGGTTTAAATAAACTTCTAGCTATATTTCGTCATCAGGAATGTGTATGTTTTAGTATTTGAAATGGTATTTCTAACTGTTTTCTGTGTTTAGGTTCTGGTTCAAATTAATTTCTAGCTATATTTCGTCACCAGGAAACTAGATGTTTTAGTATTTGAAATAGAATTCCGAACTGTTTTCTGTATTTAGGTTCTGATTCAAAATAATTCCTAGTTATATTTCGTCATTAGGAATGTAGATGTTTTTAGTATTTGAATTGGAACTTCGAAATGTTTTCCGTATTTAGGCTTTTGTTCAAAATCACTTTCTTGTTAGAATGTAGATGTTTTTGTTTGTTTATCAGAGCAAGAATGTAGTTTTCATTTTTAGTATTGGGATTTCTAAGCATTCTAAACATATTATTAAATCTTACTAAATATAATCTTTAGTTGGATGTGATAATTAAGTCAGCTCATCTAAAAGCATTTTATATCAAGTACCAAATCTAAAATAACTTCAGTTGTCAAAATGTCCCACTTTGCTTATGAGAAGTCAGAAAGACCATTTATAGGCGTCAGGCGTAATTATATAAATTGTAGAGTGCTTGTTTAGTTAATTCTTTAATATCAAAGTAGTGAATCAAGCATAGAGAAAAAGGGCATCATACATCAGGCATTATTATATACAATATGATGCATTGTTTATTCGCGCTTGTGGCAAATTTTAACTCAAGTACCGAAAGAATTATTTCTACTCTTTATAACTTGATTTATTCTGGACTCTTTAAACATGTAATTACTTGGGGAGGGGTATACCTGCATGAACATCGTTTTAAATCACAGGAAAATCTCCAACCAGCATTGTCTGATTTACTGGGTAAGACAAGATATTCTAGTAGCCATGAATATTAGAAACCAAAAGCTCTGCAACTAGAGTACCATTCATCTCAGTTACAGGTATCCAACACCAAAGTTACGGGAAACCTCTCGTGGCATCTGGTAAGTTGTCCTCTCCAAAACAAAGATTATTTACCAACTCACTTGGTACTGAACTCAAGAATCTCTGGTACTGAGTATGTACGGTAGTTTTAATAACATATATTGAATTATTTAGTACATATTTTAGATTTAAATTTTTCAATAAATTTTGCAGTTTTATTAATATATATATATATATATATATATATATATATATATATATATATATATATATATATATATATATGCAAAATTTATAAAGATTTGTTTCCTAAGATTTTCAAATTCGATTAATATATTAATTAATATATTTTAAAACACAATAGATTAAAGATTTAGGAGAGATTTAAAATATTTTGTCATAAATTTTAATTTATTGTTTTTTTATTATTCATTTTTTCATAATTTTAAGTATTTGTCTTGAAATTACAAACATTTTTTTAGAATTATATGCTGTAATATAATATCAAATTAGGCGTTAACTACAAAGTTCTAAAAATTACTCAACGAGACTATATTTTGCATATCTTTCAAAACCGCTTACTTGAAGATAAGTAATTAAAATAAAGACTTCTTTCGAAATAATTTGTCTAAAAATTAATTAAATGGAGTAAAATCGTCAGGAAAAAGTTTTCGGATATTATAGAGGTTATCAATAGTAAATGAAAAAATATTTTCAAACAATAATTACTATCAACTATTGTGTGTTAATCATTCTCTATAAATATGGATTACAAAAATAGTACTTTTAATATATATTGAGTACATTACCAGCAGATTCTGTTTTACCAACAAATAATCTACCAATCTTTTCTCATTTGAAAATAGAAATTTAGAATGGAAAATATGTACTTTTCAGTGTTTAATTTTAATAATACTTTTTAAGGATGATATCCTGAAGTAAGATGATACAAAGTGGGAAGCAACTATTTTTGAAATCATTTGCAATTGGTTATAAATGTAAGATATTTTATAATATGGATTTCAGCTGCATGGTCTAGGGTAATGCTCTTTGGACATTCAATTACCCTGAGCCTCCCTCGATCGATCCTAGCTTCTGTTAAACAAATAGAGATGAATACAGCTTTTCTGTCTTCAGCATTCTCGTCTATTGAAGAGGTTTCAGGGCTTTCTCCCTTTCACAGAGCTTCTGGAAAACAATTTATACAGTGGATGTTAAAAATAGCTCACTTTTCAACTGTTTACTATGCAGTGCTACTAAAATAATTTTAAGGAATCTCTAAAATTTTGATCTTATATCCTTCTTTTCAAAGTGCTCGTTAATACATTAGTACTTAATACTTTAAACGCATATATGACCATTAACCATATATAATATTAAATATTATGAAACTATTCTAACGTGTATAGTTCCAAAATTTTGGTAAAAATATCTACTGTTAAATTTGAGGTTTAATACAACATTGTTTCTGGTTTCCTACAGGACTAGTTGGGCTATTATTTTCTATAACGCGATTCTTTTATTTTGTTATAAAAAACATTTATATTTCAGATATTTTTTATTCTTCATATTCGCTGATATACAGAGTTCTATAATTATGTTTGTATGTGTATATGTTTCAGTTAAAGATTATTTCTTATGAATTTCTCTTGAATTTTCTCATCATGATCGATTAACTAAAAAATCTTGATTTATATTTCTTTTCCCATTACATTTATAATTAAATAAAAATAAGCTGAAGTTTCTAATCACATTTTTTGCTTTATTAGCTCTTATGTATTTACAAATCTTTATTATTACTTTACTTTAAAAAACTATTACAGATTTTTGTTATAAATTTAATTTTATTGGGAATATGGAAACACATTATGTTTGGGAAATATATAACTGAAATCTTTAGTAAAACACACTTCACTCATCACCTTTTTAACATCGTTGCAGCTAAAAACTCCTTACTTTATTCCTGATATACAGTTCAGACGTTGGACAATAGCTTCAAAATATACTTATTTTTTTAATTCTTGAGATTTTTAGATATCACATTTGCTTTCAAGTTAATAAAAATAAATATTTAAATTCATCATAATCACATTCAAATTAATAGATTATTTCCAAACGTCTGCTTATTATATGAAAATTATATTAATGATCAATATACGTTTATAATATATATATATATATATATATATATATATATATATATATATATATATATATATATATATATATATATATATATATATATATATATATATATATATATATATATATATATATATATATATATATATATATATATATTGATTTTTTATATTAATTTAAAATTCTTTGATATTCAATATTAAACAAAAGCTGTTCCTAGAACAATCAATTCAGTTTTATTTAGTTATTGTACTATTGTTCACATATACTATCCATGTTAGTTTTCTGAAATTACTTTTCTTTATATTCATGTGTTTATAACAATGATAGAAAATTGCTGGGAAATGAGAAAACAATTTATTTAACAGAAACGTAAATTAGAAATGGAAATCTTTCGGGAAATGAAAATCTTTAATTTTTATAAATAATATGTGAAAGCTCAAGTCTTAAATATATACAGTTTTTTTCGTTCTGTTTTATTTGAAATTTTATTGAAAAATATATCACGAAATAATATTTAACTTATTTTGTTGTATTATATTTTAAAAGAGATCAAAAATATATAATTACATAAAGATTTAAAATATATATATTTTTAAAGCTTATTTCATGCATAAATTCATAATTCGTGCATGTATTTTCTATAAAATTTTTAACTTACATAGATAAATTAGCGTTTTTATTACACAAACGATGTTGAAATTTCATCAAATTTAACAACTAGGTCAATAAGAAAATAAAGTATTTTTTCTGTAATATTTTATGCCGTGAAGATAGATTTGAATTAAAGTATGATGTGAAAAGGAGCCCGGTGGCTTTGTGGCAGCGTTTCACGCTCCCATGATACAGGTCCGAGGTTTGATCCTCGGGCTGGGCAAGGTTGAATCAGCCTTACATCCTTTCAGTGGGTCGATTAACTGAGTATCAAGCATGTTTGGGAACTAAACACTGGGGGTCTTACGTTAGGCTGACCACCTAACTGTGACATATGCTTCTCGCCCCAGGGCCCTAGGTCATGACAACAGTTATGGGCACTGTAGGCCTTGACCCACATGGGCTGTAGTGCCATTGAGTTTAGTTTCTTATGATGTAAGAAACAAGAAAAGTAACAAATAGGAAAAAATTATTTCTGAGTGTAATTTATTTTACATTTCTGCATTATATCAATATCTATGCAGGAATATCTTATATTAACTAAGTAAAAGTTTCTGTTTTCTCGTGATATATTTTTATAGTTCATTTTCAACGCATTTAAAAGTATAAAAAAATTTGAAATCTTTAGCACTAAATTGGGCAAAAATAAAAAAAATCTGAAATAATTAATTTCTGCCTTTAAAAATGGATTTTGTTTTTCATTTAAAATCTACTGAGTGCTGCAAGATAACCTCGTTATTTAGTACTACAATAATATTTAAAGTATTAACGATATATTTTTACTTATTTTTGCCTGCATAACGTTTTAGATTACATAGTTTTAAACACCGTAATAGGCGAGTGACACCCGTTATTGTCGATATACTGGGTGAACCGAATTCTGCTATTCTCTTCATAATCTCTAGTTGTTGTTGTTGTTGTTTTCGTGCCAACCAGGCTGGCAATATGGAGTGCGATGCTCCACTTTTTCAACTTAACCATATTTTGGTGTGGAGTCCGACTTCCTCAGTACACACATGCTATAGGGACCCGTTTATAGGGTAGGCAACCATACACTCCACATTCATACAAGGAAAGGACAAAGACAGGATATATATAGAGAGAAAGTACATCCATGCCCGAACCAGGATTTGAACCCAGGATTATCATTGACAGTATGGCAACCGTTTTTCTTTGAATGTTTCTTTCCAGATCTTCCAAAGTTTGTGGGCAGTCAGTATAGGCACGTGACTTTAAGTACTTCCACAAAAAGAAATTACATCGGACAAAATATGGGGAAAGCACTCGCCTATCCAAATCGTTTCTCTTTAAAATGAGGCTCCTGGAAAAATAGGCCTCTAGGACAAATGCACTGCGTTCATTACTCCAACGAAGGTGGTGACTGAATCACAATGTCACACAACATTATGATCTCACCTCTGAAATAAGACCACGTTTTTTCTCCTTTTTCAGCTATATCAATTCGAAATAACTAAATTAGCTTGCAATATCCTGTATATTTTTGTTGAAAAATTCAATATTAAATAAAGTTTCTTGCTTATCCATATTAATATTAATACTTGAATATTTTTAATTTTCTTCACTTTTAACTTCAACAAAAGATATTATTTTAAGTGCCTCTACATTTATTTCAAATCTTTAAAATTCATCACATAAAGAAGAGTATTTTTTCGTAAGATATTACTTATGCTTCATGTTGTTGTTGTCCTGTGCCAGCTAGGCTGGCAATATGGGGTGCGCTGCTTCACTTTTCCAACTGAACCATATTTGGTGTGGAGTCCGACTTCCTCAGTACACACGTGTCATAGGAACCCGTTTATAGGGTAGGCAACCATTCACAACCCATTCATACCAGGAAGGGACAAAGACAGGATAGATAGAGGGAGAAATTGCATCCATGCCCGAACCGGCATTCGAACCCAGAACCTCCTTATCCGCAGTCAGGCACACTGAACACTAGACAAGATGGGCGGCAATTATGTTTCATACAATAAGGAAATGAAATTTAATTTGGCTATTATTCTGAACTATAATTCTAAATAAATGCTAAGCTTTCAACCTGCATATATCAATGTCAGTAAATATTGAATCATTAAAATGTTATTAGATTATCCATGTTAAAAAATCTCGTTTAATAGGCAAAATCTCTTCAAATATAGGTAATACATGATATTCAGGCTGTTCGTAGTTAAGTTATTTGGTTTATTTGAGAATTATTTTACTTGGAAAATGTATCATGAATTTTCTGAATAATTACACTTGTTTATCTATAATGTAATAAATAAGGATTTACATCATCTGTATGGTTATATAAATGACTTTAATCTCAATAAAATCATTCTTAGCATTTTAATAGGAAAAATATTTGTGTTAATTTACTAACGAGAGATTTACATAGAAACTATAATGTACTTGATATAATTTATTATATCCATATCACTATAGAAAATTAGATTTTACCTGATTAATATGAAAATGTTGTGTCTCAATAAATCTTTTTGAACAATTAATACATTTTTCGTTGATTCCATCTCCAAATGAGTTCATTTATAATAACACGACAGAAGTTATAAAGTTTCCTACTTTTCAATTTTGAAAAACTCTTGCAAAATATTTCGAGATTAAAAATCACACGCATATGTATATAATTTTATTCTAATTTTTTCATATTTACAAATATTGTAAAAATAAATAGTATCCTTAATAAATTTGGACTACAACTGAGATGCATTAAAAGATACAAATGATCAAAAACATGGCACGAATGATGAGTTAAGAAATTGTAATCTAATATATCGTTGGCATAGTATCACAAAAGGAAAACAATTCAGTTATGGCCGCTAGTGCTGTGTTCATTTCCTAGAGTGGCCTAAAAAGTTTTCAAATGTTTGTTGATGAAAATGGATTGAATAGGACTTCTATACTTTTTCAAATAGCCCCAATTTTGCTGTTTTGAGCCTTTTCGATTCGTAAACGAATCATTCTTTGTGCCATATTGGCCGTTTCATCTATAATTATGAATGATTTCTAATTCTTCTTATATTTACTAGCAACTCTTCAAAATTATTGTTTTCTTAATTCCATTAAGTAAATATATTTTTTCAGAAAGAAATTACAATAGCTAAAAATCAGAAGGTTGAATACAAGATATCAATTTGAATTTTTGAATGCTATTTTCTTGTTGAATTTTCAGTTAATTACAATATTCCTCGAAAGAAATTTTGCGCAAAGAATAATTATAAACACAACGAAAAAATTACTAATCAATATTTTAGAGAAAAATAATTTCTTCAATATTATTAGCTTAATTACTTTATTTTTCTCAACTTAGGGGATTACCATTAAAAATAAATAGTTATTTTTCTATTGTAAAAAATAAGAACGTTATTCATTTCTATAATTATAAGTTTCAGAATGTCAATCAATAATGATGATATGCTTTTTATTTAACATGGGCCATTCAAAAGTGTTGCGTTCATCTTCTTAGAATTAAAATTTTTATTAAATTTACTATAATTTTTAATTTACACTAACTCTTAATTTAATTTGTAAATTCGTGATGATTTTTCGCATTCTTTTTTAAAAGTTAAATCTAATAATGACGTATAATTTTTCAATTTAATATGCATTTAACGGATATATTATTATCCTGGATGTCAGAGAAATAAATATAATATGCATAGAATAAAGTATTTTTAAAAGTTACAATGAGCTTTGAGAAAACATTAAATATATAAAGCTGAATTGTATGTAATCTACTTTCAAATTGTAATATTTATTACAAATTGTTACATTAATAAAACTATAAATGTAAAGCGCATTGTGTAAATCAGAAAAAAATATTCTTTATTCATGTTTAAATGTTCAATCTTATAATAAGAAGTTTTAATGTTTTTTTTAAATTTTGATATTTATATTAAGTAATTGGCCGACCGATGGCTGAGTGGTTAGCGTTCCTGGCTCCTGAGCTGTGGGTCCCGTGTTCGAATCCCGGTTCGGGTATGGGTATTTCTTTCCTTCTGTGTTTCTCTGTCCTTTCTTCTGTGATGTTGTATGAATGTAGCCCACCCTATAAACGGGTTTGTGGTGGTATGGCGCGGGCAACGCTACTCGCCTCCGTGACTTGGTTCACAGGTGCCCGCTGGGTAACGAGAAATGAGTAGCAGTTTCTGGCCTTGTTGTGGCATAGGGTTCGTCCCCCAAGTTTGCTCGCCATTGGAATAAAAAAAACATTAAGTAATTATTTTGTTCAATCAACATAATACATGAATCGATTAGGTAAAAAATTGATAAACCCATTTTGTCAGGATTCTGTGTATTATAAATTACATTATTGAAATAGCTTACACTGTGATTACAATTTTTATACCAGCAATTTCCAAGAAGGTATATTTATGTTTTAAGAAATATGTGTTAATAGCATTAAAAAGATAAAATCATATTAATTAACGAAAGGAATTTAATCATTAAGTGCAATGAGTTAAATTATCCTAACTCAATACAAAATATATTTATGTGTTAATAGAATGTATTTTGAAGTATTGATTTGGCTATGTTTAGTAAATTTTACTTAGTATGATTTATTTCACAAAACAAAATATGAGATTTAAATAATTAGTTTCTTAACAATAATAAATATTTAATCTGTAGAAATATATGTTGAGATAATTTCTGAACCTTTGACACGACTTATTATAAACATCAGTAATTACTATGCTGAAAATAATTTAAGAATGTGAAAATATTCCTAATATTGAATTTTGAATTAATGTTCCAATTTTACTATCGAAAATAAAATATAAATAATGGTTGTTATTAAAATTTAAAAACAAAACTATCTCATAAATGTGATAGAACAACTTGAAGAAAAAAATAATAAGTGAATTTCTCGCAGTATATATTTATTGATTTTTCTTTTTGTAAATTTTTCTTTAAATTGGGATTTTACATATAAACTGTGTCTGTATCAACGAAGAGTCTTAATGATACCTAATAAACCCACATAAAAATAAAAAAATTTTCTGAGTAGGATTAAAAAATATTAAAATAAATTTAAAAACATATTTAAATTTTTTATTTTTTAAGAAACGCACTAGAACTACCTGAATATATTTTTTGGCATTTTGCCAAATATGTTAATATTTATTTCGCACTGATGCTATTGTGTCTGGTGCCTAGCAGTAAACTAAATTAGAGACTTTTGAATATTTTGAATTGTATTTTAAATTTCAAAAGATTATAATTTTTAAAAAAATGTATTAAAATATCAATTATTTTTAATTGATAATTTTCAGTACGTCTATATACTATATATATTATATATATATATATATATATATATTGTATATATATATATATATATATATACATATATATATATATATATATATATATATATATATATATATATATATATATATATATATATACATATATATATATATATATATATATATATATATATATATATATATATATATATATATATATATATATATATATATATATATATATATATATATATATATATATATATATAATAAATTCTCAACTAAAAATTTTATACTGTGGGTATAAAACGTTTATACTAGATGGCTAATTATTTGTGAAATCATCTGCCTTATTTTAAATGCAGTAGAACTCAGATACCCTTCAGGTAATTGGATTTTTCCGAAAAAATGGTCCATTTTAATTTATTATTGTACGATGAGAGAAAAAACGGCAAGCTTTTAAAGAAAAAGAACTTTAATCAATGAAATGAAAATGCAATAATAAAACATCTTAAAATACTTACAAATGCTATACATAATTACAGCATGTGTGTACAGTGCTGTAAATGAAAATCATTGCTTGTTGAGCATCTCAGTCAAAACAAGCTGTTTCACTGACTTCATCCGTTTTCGGGCAGCTAAGTCGTGCATCCGTTTTACATAAAAATTAGCATGTGATCTCGCTAGAACTGACTCCATCCACTTCAAAGCAGTTTCAAAGAAGGCAAATGCTTCACTAGGTGATGGTCTCGTGTCTGCGTCAACTTCGGTACTGAGATCATCCTCTTAATCAACACTTTTGATAAGTTTACCATCATTTTCAATTTGAAATCTAGGGTCTCACTCATAACCCATTGGCCAATAACTCCTAAGCATCCAGGAATTTTTTAGAAAAATTAATTTTTAATTTCTTTTTTAAGTGATACGCCTCCCTATCTTTTTCTCTCTCACTCTCATATTCTCTTTTCTCTTACCTTTCCATTTCGCTTAGCTTTTTTTCTCAGTTTCCTTCTCTTCTTCAATCTAATCTATTTTTCTGAATTTGATTCAGATAATCAGCGATTCTGCTGCATGTAAACCATAAGTCTATGTATTTTCCCTTATAACTTGAAAATTGATATTTTGTTTTATTTTAATTTTTTTTATTTTTTTTAATTTTATTTATTTTATTTTTTTTATTTTCAACACCGAAATGTAATCTTTTCTTAGACGCTGTCATAAGATCGTTAAAATGAATAGAGCTTAAATTAATTTCGAGAAAATATTATAAGACAATGAATAACAATGTAAAATGTTTTATGTCTCATTTCTATATATTGTTCGATAGTTGATTGAAATAATCAACAAAAATGCTTGTCATATTTATATTCAGGTGTTATTATTGTATTTTATATTATATTATTATTTTATAAAATACTTGAATGTAAATGTTATTATTTGTAAAAGCATCTAGTGTTAGGGCATAAAATATTCATAAACAGTAAAAATGGAGTATTGATTGATTTAAACTGACATAATCTTTTTTATTCTATGTAATATTTTATAAAGTATGCTCCATATATTTTACTATTTTAATAATATACACAAATTATTTAAGCATGTGTATCGAACCTTTATAACTACCATAATTTTTTGTAATTTGTATACAACTGCAATTTCATTTATTTTGCTCAAAATTTGTCAAAGTATACATTTTAGCTGTGAAAAAGATTCTTAAAAATTTTCACTGTTGTTTCTGTTAAGAATTAAATTCAAATAAAACACTATGTAAAACTTTAAGCATTATTAAAAATAATAAACTCCAAAGCATTTATGGTGTTTAGTTTTAAATTTAAAAGATATAAAATAATTTAATAAAAAGGAAATAATTGTTATAGCAATTTTTTATCAGTTTTACTTATATACTCAGTTTATACTCAAAATTTTCTATAATTCATCAGTGCAATTAATTTTTTTCCAGAAACATATTTTATTGTTTCCGTACACTTAACTTCATGCCCATAAATTAAGGATAATTCAGAATTACGCAGAAATTGAAATCTAAAATAAAAATTCCACATGTAGAATTATCACACATATCTTGAAGAATTATATGCAAATTACAAGAAACCACCAGATGGCGCCGATAGTATGTCATAATGACGAGAGTGTAAGAGAGTGGTATATACGGAATGGTTGCAAAGAAATAAAATTGTTCACAGGCGTTTTAAAAGCCTTTCAGAGCAATGACCGCCTTATTATGTCACAAAGGAAGCATTTGGATGATGTTTTAAGTGGTTGAATTATCGGCCGTTTAAAATGTGGACGTACCCAGCTGGAAGTATCCGAGCAACATGTAATTGCCCTGAGTGTCATCTCCAGGCTTGGAAACAGTTAAAGATGATAGTAATGTATGTAGACGTTACAGCACAGGTCACTCCCGACTAACAACGTCGAATGAAGACCGGTACTTGGCAGTAACTGCCAAAAGAAACAGACGGAGCACAGCATCAGACCTGTCTCGTCAGCTCTCTTCAGCTACTGTTATGACAATTTAAAGGCAGACCGTGTACAGACGCTTAAGACATATTTGGCAATATTCTCGTAGACCTGTCAGATGTGTTCCACTTACTCACTTTCGCATGCGGTTAGCCTGGAGTAGAGAGCGTGCATTGTGAACACCGCAAAAGTGGTCTTGTGTGATGTTTTCCGACGAGTCCAGGTTTAGCTTTTAGTCTGATTATCGCCGGACATTCATATGGAGAGGGCCAGGTACCCGTTACCACCAAGAAAACACCTTTGAGCGACACAGTTACGTTGGTGCAGGATTGGTCATTTGAGAAGGAATTATTCTGAGTTGCAGAACTAACCTGCATGTAACTTCAGAATGTAACCATGACAGATCACATCTATTTGGATGTAATACTGCAACAACATGTACGCTTATTTCGGAGTGTCATGGGTGCAGAGTTTCTGTTTATGGATGACAATGACTGTCCTCACCATGCAAACATCGTAGACGAATGTCTTCAATCGGATGACACCACCCGTATGGATTGACCAGCAAACTCACCGAACTTGAATCCAATAGAGCATAAGTGGGACATGCTTGGCCGATGAATTGCAGCCCGATGACTCCCTCTCACATGTCTACTGGAACTTCGGAGAGCATTGGTTGATGAGTGGAGTAATATTCACCAAGATCAGATTAATAATTTGATACTCAGCATGCCTAGGCGTTGTACGGCCTGTAATGCATCGTCTGTGGTACATACTATGTATTAATTATCATACCAACCATGTTATATTGGTTTTTGTAAATGGATTCTTTTTTAAAATTTTCTCCAGGAAATAAAAATCACAATATTTATTAATAATGTCAAACATATAGCATCTTTTTTTGCTCTTTACAGTTTGTTTAATAAAGACTCTACAAATAATTCACATTTATTTTGCTTTTGTCTCTTTCTTTGCCTGAACTTGCATTATCCTTAATTTATGGACACGAGTGTAAAAAAAATAATTAATTTACTGTAATGAATAATTATACAGAATATAATTTTAAAATTCAATAGATGTTTACATATCCAATGTAAACTTGACAAGTATATTTATAACCGTTTTATAGAAAATCTTGATTATTCACCTTTGTGTTCGCATCCTTCATGTAAATTCTCCTTTTCACAGGATCATCACCAGTGTATCTACGGACTCTCAATTTAAAGACACGAGTGTAACTTGAACTACGATATTTTTTTAAAAAAATATCGTTTTTCCGATATCATATGAGGATTCTCTTAGATAATATATACACTATGATGTTGTTAAATTAATAACTCTATAGCATGACTCTAAAAAGTGTTTATTTAATGATTTGTAAGATATTTTTAAAAAACAAATTTTTTGAAAATAAGTCAATTTTTGCCATTCTTCTAAAAATAAGGTATACAGTAGGCTACTTTATACAATATTATTTGAATAACGTATTCCTAACATGCAGACTGATGGCGGAGTTGTTAGCGTTCTTGACTCCTAAGCTGTCTGTCCCGGGTTCGAATCTCGATTATAGTGTTGTTGTTGTTACTAATGACACTTGGACAAGCCAAGTTCGCTATGCCTCGGCTATGCGAATTTAAGTCAATTGGGAGCGTCTTTCGTTTTAATCAGAGCACCATGAAGGTGAAAGTACGACTTTTTCTCTTCAAATCCTCATATAGGTGGCACCACCAGAGGATCTACTCCTTCAGTTTTGGCGCCGAGCTTGCAGCCGAATGGTTAGCGCTCTTGCCTTCGGTTCAACAGTTCGTGGGTTCGAATCCCACCTTGGGCATGGATGTTTGTAGTGGTTCAGAATCCACTTTAAACCGTAAGTCCCGGTCTAATTAGCCTTCGTGTGCAAAACATGACCGTTGAGCGACAAAGAAACCAAACCAGAAGCCAAACCTTCAGTTTTGGCATTGATCTGAAGGGGGAGGAAATTTTCTCCAAACCTTTGCACCCCTGGTAACTGCTCTACGACTGGCCACAGGCCTTTCGATTCCACGGATTTAAAGAGCACATATATCGTATGTACTCGGTGGGTCTTTAGCGGCAATGGGAATCGAACCCCAACCTTCAGAATGGAAGGCCGATACCCTAACCACTAGGCTACCACGGCCCCTCGATAATAGTGTGAATGTTACTTTCTCTCTATGTTTCTATGTCCTTTCTTCTGAGACGATGTATGAATGTTGCCCATCCTATAAATTTGTTTGTGGTTGTATGGCGTGTTTAATGCTAGTCGCCTCCGTGACTTGGTTCATAGGTGCCCACTGGGTAACGAGAAATGAGTAGCAGTTTCCGGCTTTGTTTCGCGGCAAAAGGTTTGTCACCCAGTTCATTCATTCATTGTCGTGTGCCAGCTAGGCTGGCAATATGGGGTGCGCTGCTCCACGTTTTCAACTGAACCATATTTGATGTGGAGTCCGACTTCCTCAGTACACAAATGCCATAGGGATTCGTTTATAGGGTAGGCAACCATTCACACCTCATTCATACAAGGAAAGTACAAAGACAGGATAGATAGAGAGAGAAAGTACATCCATGCCCGAACCGGGATTTGAACCCAGGGCCTCCTTATCCGCAGTCAGGCACGCTGACCACTAGACAAGTTGCTCGGGTAGCCACCCAGTACAGGCAGTTATTAAAAAAGATGTTCGCTTCTCGCTTTGTGTATGTATTGCTTTATCCTTTCCCCTTAGGAGCAAAGATGGTTTATTAACTATACAAGATATCACTTTCGGCCCTAGTAGCACCAAACAGGTATATCTTGAAAGACAGCCGGGCAATAGAGAAAACAATTTCTGAAATTTACATATTTACGTTACATAAAATTTTAAATGATTTTTGTAGATATTAATTCGTGTATGGCTTTTCGAAGCTATTTATTATAAAAAATATTTCATATCTCTTGTTAAGTAATTTTTCAGATCTCTTCGAACTTTTTATTTTTTTAAAAAAAAAAATTTCTTATAACCCTGCGGCTTAATCTATTAAACAGTGCAGATTTTTTTCCTTCAGCACATATTTTTATACAGTAGACACACATTTAATGTTGATCTCTTAAATACCATTGGCATGGAAGAGTGATCTTTACATTGATTGTTCATTTTGAGAAGTTGTAATTTGAAAAGCTCAGGAAAACTTTTCTCCTTATAAAAGATATTTTTAGTGGATTATTTAACTTTTCTTTCCATTTTTTACTTCATATCCAGTCAAGCTGAAAATTGGAGATTTAAAACTTCCAACGAGGAAACTGAAGTTTTCAAATTATTTATTTTTTGTTCTGACGTTTAAATCAGAAAAAATATGATTTAATATCTTTGAAAAGATTTTTTTATAATTAAATCCATTTTCTTTTTACCAATATCCATTAGATTACATTATACATATACATATATATATATATATATATATATATATATATATATATATATATATATATATATATATATATATATATATATCCGACCAATGGCTGAGTGGTTAGCGTTCCTGACTCTTGAGCCTTGGGTCCCGGGTTCGAATCCCGGTTCGGGCATGGATGTTACTATCTCTCTGTGTTTCTCTGACCTTTCTTGTGTGTTGATGTGTTGATGTATGAATGTGGCCCGCCCAATAAACGGGTCTGTGGTGGTATGACGCGGGTAATGCTACTCGCCTCCGTGACTTGATTCACAGGTGCCCGCTGGGTAACGACAAATGAGTAGCAGTTTCTGGCCTTGTTGTGGCGAAGGATTAGTCACCCAAGTGCCCGCCGTTATTAATATATATATATATATATATATATATATATATATATATATATATATATATATATATATATATATATATATATATACACATACAATTTGAAAAAACTAAGTAATACATAATATGATAATCTAAATAGTTCCTAGAAGAACTTTCTGAGTTAAGTTATCTAACAAAATAACAAATAAATTGTATCTTTACTATGGAGCGAAAACGAATCTAGAATTATTTTTCAAAAACATTAATATGTGAAATAATATTAAAAATCTAACAGTTACATATCTTGAAAATTTATGTCAAATGCAAATACCTATTAAAAATATTTTAGATAATTAAAGTAATGAAATTTATTGTATTTTTGTACATATTTAAAAATTAACATTTGTATAAGTAAGAATTTTACATCAATTCCTTCGTGTATATAGTGATGATATAGGGTGATGGTATTTTACCAAAACTGACTATTAAAAATTGAGAAATTAAATTCAATTGCTAAAACTAACAGCAATTTTTATCATTTTATTCTGTTTTTATATTTACAAGAATTTGATTAAATCATTTATAATAAATTCCTGTAATCTGTGCTGTTACAAATGTTTTAAATTTGGCAATAAATTGAAAAAAATGTTTTAATTTCTATGTGTAATCATTTACCATAATTATGCAAATGAATAGCATTTTGTGAAATGTTATATTTCTCTGAAGAACTTTCTGTCAATTTATGTCTCTATGTATATATGAATCTATATATAAATATATATATATATATATATACATATATATATATATATATATATATATATATATATATATATATATATATATATATATATATATATATATATATATATATATATATATATATATACATATATATATATATATATATATATACATATATATATATATATATATATACATACATATATATACATACATATATATATATATACATATATATATATATATATATATATAAATATATATATATATATATATATATATATATATATATATATATATATATATATATATATATATATATATATATATATATATATATATATACATATATATATATACATACATATATATATATACATACATACATATATATATATATATATATATTTATATATATATATATATATATATATATACTCAAATTTTTTTTCTACCAAAAAATTTTTCATTGAAATTAGTGAAAAACAAGGTATAAAAAATTTAAAAATAAAGTAAATAAAGTACATCTGTTTTAATACTCGACCCAGTTGTGAAGTTAATAAATATGTATTAATTTATTTTATAATAATATACTTTAAAATGAATTCTTCTTTTTATGATAAAAAAACATATGTATTTACAAATATAATAAAAAATATACATTTACTGAACTGCGGGTTTTAAATAAAATGAAACGATTTAATTACTTTTTGTATTTATGAAAGATGTTTTATATATATAATAATTATATTTTTTAAAGAAAGAGAGTAGCTTGCAAATAACGCATTTATGACGGAATATCGAACAAAGAATACGTTTGTCTCTTTCTAAATCTATCTTTGTCTTCGTTTGATGCATTAAATTGACAGGTATATCGTGATCGCAAAGTGGTAGCAAGCAAAATGTATTTCGAAGAAAATCTAATTTACTTTTATGTCTTCTACGACCAAGAAATGCATATAATGGACAATTTATGTGCTCTTTCTGTGCCTTTTTTGGGTCAATGCGCATAACGTGTTGGGAATTGCACTTCAAAATCTCATTTTGACACTTAAATTCCATCGTGTTGTTCAAACTAAATACAACTTTTATGTTTTAGATATTTATTCAAGCGGGAAATATTAGCTTATGTTGTCATGTATACTGAGGTAGTTAGAAAGTCTTGTCAACTTGATATTTTGTAAATTAAAAACTAAATGCCTGTTTTCAAGCTAAACATTCGTAAATCAATTTTAGTAATTTAAAATTTCATTTTAAATTGGTGAAATAAAAAAAATATGAAAATAT
Source organism: Latrodectus hesperus (assembly GCA_037975125.1). Classification (NCBI taxonomy): domain Eukaryota; kingdom Metazoa; phylum Arthropoda; class Arachnida; order Araneae; family Theridiidae; genus Latrodectus; species Latrodectus hesperus. The sequence continues at coordinate 1,749,976 of JAJQOW010000021.1, forward strand.
CTTCTAAGATGACAATAAATAAATAAATGTCATAATTATACTGTTAAAAATATTGGCATATGCTTGAATTCTTAACTCAAATGACTAAAAATTATATTTTTAAACAAATATGCTTAAGCATAACTTGATTTAAATATATGAATAACTATTCCCTAATTTCTAATTGAATAATTAATATTTCAGTGTATTATATCACTATGTTAAATGCTTATATATGAATAACTTGCATTAATTTTCCTCTATTACGATGAATTAGCATTTTGTAAAAATAATTTGTGCACGCATACATTTATAATCTCGAACCATTTAGTACAATTATTTTTCTAAAAATGATTTTCGTATATTTTTTATTCTTATATATATTATAGAATTGTTTTTTTATATCTTGCAACTTAACTCTACATTCATATCTACAATAATAATGAAACAAAATTAATGTCGTTTGAGGTGTAATTGTAGATTTATTGTAATCAAATTTAAAAATTTGCTGAAGAATTTAATAAATTGAATCATTCCTTAGATAGGGTTATGTTATTTTCAGTGAGAGTAACATATTAAATTCAGAAATATTTGCAACGTACTTATACCACATTATTTTTGTTTAATTAACATGAGCAAGTTTAATTTGTTAATACCAATGCATTTTAAAGCATTAAAATAATATTTTAATGGTTCCCCAAGTTCTATTTTAAATCTTTTTTTGTAAAATATAATAATATTTAGAAAATATTATTGTAATAAATATTTTATGGTATTAGCATCAATTGCGTAGGGAAGAGCATTTTCAATTTTAATTCATTCTTCTACATTAAGCCAAAAGTTCTAATTTTATTTTGTATTTTAGAAACGCATATCGTCTCTGGCAAAACGTCTACACGTCTCTGGTATCAAGGTCTACCCTCTCTGTCCCAAATGTCTAGTGGTTCAGGCCTCCCATCTCATATTTTTCAGTGCATTGGGTGTGAGAGAGGGGACATGGAGTTGAGACCGGAGGTGGTGCTTGAGAGACTGACTATTTTTGGATTCATGGGGCTGGTGTGATGGTACTGTCACGTGAGTCGGGGATAAGCAGCAACAACAGAAACGCATATTATCCATCTTTCATTGTTCAACAGTGGCTGGGATTAAATTTGGGACTGTTTACTCTTAAGGGTTAAACTTTCACTCTAAAATTATGTAAGCAATGCTAATGAAAACATAATATATGGGAAGAAAATATCCTTAAGAAACCATTTGTCAATTTTGAATTAAGTTCACGACGTCAAGTTGATCTGAAAGATCTCCAGTCACGCAGAGCTGGCAAATAAAAGTTCATAACAGAGTGTCAAGACCGTCCATCTAAATTTGTTTAACAGATCTTTAAATAATAAAACAGCTATTGAAATATCGTATCATCTTCTTCAAATGTTCTAAGATTCGGTGATCCTACATTATTTCCTTCATATGTGGACAAATGTGTTAAAGTCCATGGAAATCCTTGTCATATTCAAAGACAATGTTCATTAAAATGAATAATTACGATATGCAGAACATGATAACTTTATGAATGAGTGACAGCAACACAATTAAATTATCAATTAATTTGCCCTTTTTTTAATTTACTAAGGACCCTTCATATCATTAAATTTTACTCCAAAATTCCTACGCCAAAATTTGGCGTTTAAACAAAAAAGAGGAATAACGCTACTTTTTAGCTTACCAGACAAATAGCAAATACTGAAGCCGAAGTACCAAATATAACAAACAGTAATGAATTTTGAAGAAATTTAAGCGATCATAATAAAACTTGTTCCAAAATATATAAAATGGGACAGGCAGTCTAGAATATTTTCAAATAGAGATATGAATGAAAAACACGAGCTCACTGGTATAAATACAGAGGTCATGAAAGAGAATATTCTGTATCAAGAAAAGAAAATATATGGAAATTTCATTTCAATTTCATTTTTACACGAATTTAAGCATTTGATGTCGAATGTGGTCGAACAGATGACTAAAATGTTTTGTTAGTTGTTGTTGGAATAGACGATCCTGATATTTATAAACTATAAAATAAAAATGGTACTTCCAAGTATCTTCATACTTGTATTCACTTTGTAAATTGTAAGTATAATTCAAATCCATGTTTTTCATTGGCGAAACTTAATTTTCACTAAGCTTTAACTAGTATTAATGTAAAGAAGGTAAGTATAATCTTTTTCCTGACAAAACAATCTAAGGTTACAAGTTAAAAACATGTTAGTATGTCTTTAAAATCTATCATTTATTTAAATTTTCTGGAGGTAGCAGGAGCAGTGAAAACTCTTCTTCAGAATAATTAACCCCTCTTCTTATCGTCTTTCTTAAAACGAGTGTTGTAAAAATTACGTCACCTGTTTGTGCAAATCATACATAAAGTATGGTGAAGAAAAGGTAATCATACTATATATTTGACAATCACCATTTGTGAATGTCAAAAGCTCTTGTCGATTACGTGAATATGGACTCTCTCTCTGGTGGACGAACACCGACATAATGTAGATTTCAATCTTTCATAATAACACACACATACAGATACATATATATATATACATATATATATATATATATATATATATATATATATATATATATATATATATATATATATATATATATATATATATATATATATATATATATATATATACATATATATATATATGTATGTGTATATATATATATATATATATATATATATATATATATATATATATCACATACATATATATATATATGTTTATATATACATATATATATATATATATATATATATATATATATATATATATATATATATATATATATATATATATATATATATATATATATATATATATATATATATATATATATATATATATATATATATATATATATATATATATATATATATATATATATATATACGTGCCTACGTAAATGTACAACGATATAAAAGTAATAGTAAGAGCTACAGAAATGAATTAAAAATAAATATTCTCATAATCATATTAAAAAAACATCTTACAAATAATTCAAATTAATATAAAATAATAAGGGGGTATCAATCCCACTTACATAGCAGCTAAAAATCATGATAAATCCATAGCTTTTTTGTTTATCAACAGGCTTCAAAATATTTGCTCAGAAATGCTGTTATCGACGAAAAATCAGCAAATAAGGATACTTAATATCATTTACGAAATACTTTTTTTAAAATAAATATAATTTGAAACCTATTTCTTTATTGAATTTTCTTAAGTATTTAAAAATTTGGTATAACTATGATATATCCTCCTAAGAAATTTCTCGCCAAATCTGGCGTACATTATTGTGATTACAGTGTTGCCGGTTTTCCTTTTGTTGTTCCAAAATTTCAGTTTTTGTTGCATTTTTGGATTTTTTATTGCCGAATTTGGTTTTGTTCTTGTTTTTGCGTCATTTTTATGTAACATATAATTTTTCGTTTAAGTGGCAGCTACGTTTGAATTCTTCTTCTTCCTCTTCTTCTTAGAATTGGGTTTGTATGTCATTGGGCACCTCTGCTTTTATCAGCATTTTGTACCATTAACTCCAAACCCAATGTTTCCTAGTTCCAGTTCATCGGGTCACCCACTTTATTAATAAAGTCCGATAACCCTTTAATTCAGTCTAGGTGTAACTCTCTAGTATGGATGAAGCCTAAAGAAGTTAATCTAGGGAGGGCAAGAGCCTCGCATTCATAAATGATATGTTCTGCCGTTCCTCTTGCGTATGACATTTCTAGCAGATAGGGTCTTGCTGAAACAGTCCCATCTGGTCAGAAAGTCAGTCATGCTAGGGATAGCTTCCTGGCTTTCACCAGAAGAAGATGGTTTGGAGGTCATTTCTACCTCAAGTGAAAGATTCATTACTTTTCAGTAATGAATTCCCTTGTCTTTTTCCCTTGTCTTTTTCAGCAAGGTCTACTTCAGAGGCTTCACCAGCAAATGCAGAAAGGTTTGTTATTTCTTGTGTCTTTTCAGCCACAAGATAACAATTAATAAGCTCAGGTAATATAAGTCCACCCAGCATTGCCTGAGTTACTGGGCAAGGCAAATTACTCTAGAAGTTTACCAGGCAACTAGAGGCTCCGTTAAGACAACATTATCGCGGTGCTAAATAGCCCTAGGCACGGATCGCATAACACCAGGGTTATTAGGAGCTGGTTCGCGGTCTCTGATTCTATATTCAAGGCTATCCTGTCATTCCTACAGGACATTCGGCGATCCACCACCTGCCGACGCGCCTGGTGGCTGCTCAAGCCCCAGGAAGGTACGCGAAAATTTTGGTTCCAG
>JAJQOW010000022.1:0-145000 GCA_037975125.1 Latrodectus hesperus
AACTAACAAGTTTCCAAAAAATTTTTTTATCCAATGGCGGGCACACAAGGGTGACTGAACCCTATGCCACAGCAAGGCCAGAAACTGCTACTCATTTATCGTTACCCAGCGGGCACCTGTGAACCAAGTCACGGAGGCGAGTAGCGTTACCCGCGCCATACCACCACAAACCCGTTTATAGGGTGGGTCACATTCATACCACAATATACACACATCACAGAAGAGAGGACAGAGAAACACAGAGAAGGACAGAAACATCCATGCCCGAACCGGGATTCGAACCCGGGACCCACAGCTCAGGAGTCAGGAATGCTAACCACTCAGCCAATCGGTCGGCCGTTTCCAAATAAGAGAGACACTTTTTTCATGTCACAGTACGCAATTCATATTGTTTGATCCCATCATTTTTATATCTGATGTGAAAGCCATCTTATGCTTTCTAAAACACAATATTTATTCTAGGAATATTTTTAAATCGAAAATTTCATGGTTAAAAGTAAAAAATAAAAAATAAATAAAATTAAAGTCGGAAAAGGATTTCATTTTGTTTCGCCGCTCTCACTCAAATTAGTATCAATTTCTCGCTTGCTTTGGAGCGCCAAGCGCTTGCACCTTATTGGTTAAGTCGTCACATGATGCCAAAATTGTTGCTGATTCGAGACGATTTGTTTGTATATTTTATCAGTTGTTCGTGATGTATTCGTTGGCGTTTTTTCTCGACTTCGGTTGTGCTGTTATGAATTTAAGTTATATTTGCGAGTTATGAATGCTACATTCTGTGTTATTTTATATAATAGAGAAACTTCTCTATTCTGTTTTCGAACTATATCACATAATGAAAGAACACCAATTTTGTTTCTATTTCGAAGTAAGTTAATTTTGATATATTCTTACATTCAAGAGAAGGAATATTTTGCATTATTAACTTAGTGTTTCTAAATGTTTTTGAGCATATGAAAACAAATGCTAAGTATTTAATCTAAACATCTCAATTTATTAAAAATTAAAATTATTAGTTAATAATATAAAATTTATATTTGAAGATAAGGTTTTTAAATGGAAATGAAATCACGAATTTAGAAAATATTTTTTGTGTAGTTTAGAGCTATAAGTCAACTAAAGTGAAAGAAATCATGATTGAATATTGTTTTCTAATCTATGGTTCTTAATTCATATTAATATGGATCAAAATAATCATTTTAAGAAGATATTTGTTTAAATTTCTATGTTTTGATCTTCCTGTAAACTTACTCAGGAAATTTGAATTTATATCCATGGATATAATACACGTGTATATCGAAACATTAGGAGCTCATTTAATTTGAAATTTATCATTTGCATATAATATATTTTACTGAAAAAATGGTTCTGTATTTTCAACCCATACAGACACAATGTCCTCTTAAACATAAGAATTGATTTATTTGGGACCAAATTAAGAAATATGTTTTAAACCGTTGTTAATACAATGCCTTTTGAAAATGGTTTTATCTTTAAATTTCTTGAAATCCGATTTAATTATCAAATTGATTTAAAATGTGGTGATTTTCTTGTTGATTTGACCTATTATATTTTATTTCATGCTTTTCTTAAATTAACATTTTTAACTGCTCATATATTAAATTGCTATAATTATCTGCAATAATTCTCAGTGATTGGGCCTTATTATAGTTAGGTGCATTATGTGATTTAGTGGTAGAACCCTACTCTTTGTGTGGCCGAGCTGGCAGCCGAATGGTTAGCTCTCATGCTTTCGGTTCAACAGTTCGTGGGTTCGAATCCCACCTTGGGCATGGATGTTTGTAGTGATTCGGAATCCACTTTAAACCGTAGGTACTGGTCTAATTAGCCCTCGTGTGCAAAAAATGACCTTTGAGCGACAAACAAACAACCCTACTCTTTGGAGTGGAAGATTCTGGTGTTGACCAGAACATTCTGTTTGTTATTCAGTAACTGCTATGTTTCTGTTTATTGGATATACACCACCCCAATAACTTGTATGACATTGTATTTTTAAAATATAAATATTAGAAAAGAAAACAAAATGATTGTTTATAAAAACCATTGCTGCTATTCGTTCTTGATCAATAATATGTACATAATAAAATTTCAAATAATTCATTTTAATTAAGTTATGGCACCCACTTTAAAATATACATTTTATGTAAAGCTACATGAGAAGAATCGTTAACCAAAAAATAAAACTGAATCGCATGAATACCATTTTTACAATAACATAGTTATACAATAAATGGCAGCACCTTAAATATCTTTTGTATCAATCCCAGTCATAACCAAGCATTAAAAGTAAAATCGGTTTTGACAGTGACTTTGTACCATTGCTCGAATAGTTAAAAATATACTTTATTAAAAATACTTCTGTCATAAAACCTGTCAATGCTGAACAACCTGGGCAGTGACTGTATATATAAACGTAAGAAATATTAATTTTTTTAAAAAAATTATAGACTCTTTATTTTTCAAACAGTTTTTTTATATTTACCATATTTAAGACGATATTTAAGATGTAAATATGTAAAATTTTAGATTTGACTTTACATGCAAATTGAATCAACATATCGATTTATGTAGATTCAGTTTGTATGTATTTTGAAATATATACAAAACTAAAAGATCACCTAATGATTATCAATCCAACTTTATACACCCTTCAAAAACTTTATTTTCCTTACATCTCAAACTAAAATTATGCAAGCTCAGTATTTTATAATCCAGATGTCTCATTTGTGGTACTGAAGCACTAAAAACAAGAGAATTTTAAATATTATAGTTTCCAAACTAAATAAAAATTAAATTTCACTTTTGAAATCTTGAATTTTAAACAAAACTCTAATTTCAAATTTAAACGAATTTATAATTTTTGTACTAACCTAAAAATATATTTCAAAATTATAAAAATAAAAACAATTGGTAATGAACGGTGCTCTTTTGCTTTCTATTATATCATGTATTAAATTCATAGATGCTTTTTCGGTTTGATAGTATATGAATATGATCTACAATCATTAAAAAATTTCTGCCGATAGATAAGATACTATGGGTGTACATATATCTTTTAGTAGTTTTTAACTGTTTATTTGTTTTGCAATGTGTTAAAAATCATGAGTGATTTCAATTAGTGATATATAAGTGTTCGTTACACAAAAAGTCCAATAATAGAACCAATATAGATTTCTAATTATAGAATATTAATAATTTAGAAATTACTGTATATTAGCCAAAAAATTCCGCCTCATTTTTGAAAAGCTATACCAAACCTATAGAATAAATGCAAATTATATTAATCAAGCGTTCATTAAATTAACTAAATTTATCACCTTCATCTCCGAGAAATAAAAACAAAACTAACATTCAAGGTTGAAGGTATTTTTTGAGAACTATAGAAATTCTTTTCATGAAAATGGTCAGAAGAAATTACAAATTCTAGAACATAAAAAAAATTATGTAAATGCAAAAATCTCTGAAAATTTTTTTATGGAAATATGAGAAAAATTCAAAACCGTTGAAATATTACTCATTAAAATTTAAAGAAAAACATTGTGAAAGTAGGAAAAATAGAAGTTATTGCAGAGGCTTTAATTTCGATTTAGAAACACCAGTATTGTTGGTATCATTTATATAGAATTATTTGTATTAATATTTCTCGAATTAAAACTCTTCCAAAATAAATTTAAAAATCCTTTAAAAGCAAATTAAGTTGCAGTTAAAATAATTAAGAAGGCCTCAAATATCAAAGCTCAAGTTTGAATTAAATTATTTAATAAAACTTCTGCAAAATTCAAACAGTTAACAAGATAAAGCTAATAATTTTAGATAAAGTGATTTTCAAGTACTAACGAAATCTAAAAGATAATTATAAATAAAATCATAAAACTTCACATTTATTAAAAAATTGCTGTTGTCAGGTCATTTTACTTAAAATTTGCTGTGAAAAACAATCATGGAAAATTTATAAGTAGTCGACTTATTTGTCTAATGGCTGTACTTTATATAGCAGTTATAATTGGAATCGAATTAAATATCTTCAAATTAAAATTCCGTGAAATGGAAATTAATTAAAAATGAGATAGTAAACGTGTTAATTAGGAAATAAAATGAATAGAATCCCATATCTCAATTTCCATTTTAATTGTTTGTTTGAGATAAAAGGAATCATCTCTAATATACGTAAATCGCTAGTTTTGTTTATCCCTTTTGTTTAATGTTAGGCAAGTTGTTGAAGGACATTTTTTTATTTAAATATGTAAACATCTGCCATGAACTTTTTTTTCAACTGTCAAATGAAATTTTAGTAAATTTTTTTGTCATTTTGCTAGTGATATATATTAATGTGCATTTTGTTGGTGATTTTATTAAAGAATTTTTAAGCGGGGATAAGTGAAATTAAATACGAGATAATTTGAAACGTTAATTTGTGAAATATTTTTGAATGTTGTGAAAACGATTAAGATAAGTTGAAAAAATATTTGAACTTGGCACACATCCAACAATTGTTTTAAAGAAAGACAAAAAAATTTATTCAAGCATTGGTGAAAAGTTATTAGAAACATACACAGCTAAATATTTTAATTAAATTTGGCGTATACTAGAAAATTTAAATCACCTTTTCTTTTTGGGTAATCAAAATGTTTTTTGATAACTCTTAAAGTAATTATTTTCATTTTTATAATGAAATAACAGAAAATTATTTATATAATTTAAAAGGAATGCATGTGTTTTCATTAACAGCGTGGATGTAAGTCATTTCCCGTACAGCAAAAATATGTATAAATTTACCTAAGTGAATAATTCCACAATTTCAAAAGTTTTATAAGATGTTAAGTTTCGAAAATAAGGATAAATTAATAAGAATGTTTTCGTTTCTTATAAATGAAATTAAATAAATATTACACAAGACTGCTATAAAATTTAGCGCAAAATATTTTATATTTCACTATTCTTGGTGATTAATAGCAATAATTGCTCTGTCCCGTAGCAAAAATTGTTACATATTTCTATAAAATGCGTCTGAATATGTGAAAGAGAAATATGTACTGCTTTATCAATATAAAATACACTGCATTTCAATAATATTGTAAAGGTATTCGAAATATATTTTGATTATTGATAAATACCTATGTTTAATTAAAAATTTGACTTTATTGAAACTAATGTTTTAGAATATTTGTCAAAATATATCGCAAATATTTCAAATAAATTAATGCTTAAGCAATAAGTTTGTTAGTTTTAATTATTTTCAAGCCGAATTGTTTTATGTATTCGAATATTACTTATCTAAATTAAGAATCGGAAGCTAAAAGTATGAATCCCTTTATAATTAAAACCTCACTGATTGCTAAAATAAAACTTCAGTATTTAAATTTAGTGCATTCCTTTAGCATTCATTATCGGATAATTTAAAATACAGCTTCTGAAGCAATTTTTTTTCGTGAGTCGCTTGCTCAGATATTAACATTAAATTATTTTTTTTACCTATTCAAAAAGTAAGTATAGATCCAATCTAATCAGTACTCATTACTATTGTAAAAGGAAAAAAAAAAACTTTTTAGAAGTAAACGATAAGTGATGTCCTATTTACTGATTCTCTTGAAAAGATTTACCGATATGATAAATAATTAAAATTCCATAAAATGAATTCATTCGGTGCCACATAATAAGTTGATGATGATTACAATTTAATATTTTGTGCTAGCCCCAATGTATATTGTTTTTCAGGAAAATTAAAAAATAGTGTCCTATGTTCCTGTGCTAATGTAAGCCGAGCTGGTAGCCGAATGATTAGCGCTTTTGCTTTCGGTTCAACAGTTGTTGGATTCAAATCTTATCTTGGGGTTGGGTATTTGCAGTAGTTCGAAATCCACTTTCGTAGGTTCCTTTCATATTAAGCCTGCCACACACTATGCATTTCTTCCTTAGGCTCTGACGAGCTGGCAGCCGAATGGTTAGCGCTCTTGCCTTCGGTTCAACAGTTCGTGGGTTCGAATCCCACCTTGGGCATGGTTGTTTGTAGTGGTTCGGAATCCACTTTAAACCGTAGGTCCCGGTCCAATTAGCCCTCGTGTGCAAAAAAATGACCGTTGAGCGACACGCAAAGCAAGCAAAACTTCCTTAGGTTCTGTGTAACACTTGAAAAATGTATAGTGTATGGGAATTACGAAAATTCAAACAAGGTCTGATTTTTCTTCCTACGAGGGGCTAATTACTAGAAATAAACAGTAGCTTCTACTGTCGATTGTCTTTTCCCATTGGGTTGAAAACTATTCTTGGGGACACTTGGGAAAATGATATTGACTGAAACTTCGCAATTTCCGTTTTATTTGTTAAAAATTTTATAGCACAAATGTGCAAATTCACATAAGCACACAAAGATGAGTCTTATTTATAGCATATTTTGATCATTGATTATATCAAATAAAAAGAAAGCAAATAAAAAATTATAAGATATTTATAATTTAATGAAAGTTTGCAACATTGATAAAAATTGAAAAAAAATGCTTTTTATATGTTCATACCATGTTTTATAATAAATAAGATATGCACGCAATAAAGTATTATTAGACAACATAATGAATGTTTAAAACTATTTGATTTTCCTTAAATTAAAATATAAAACATACGAGGGTCACTCTGAAATTTTTGAGATACAACTAGGTTTTTAAAGTTATGCTTACAAAATTTTAGGTTTGTTCAAAGTAGTCTCCTCCAGCATCAATGCACTTTTGTAGATGAATTTTCCACAGATTAAATGCCTCAAGCCATTCATTTCTTCGAATAGATGAAAAAAATGCATTTATAGCCACATCAATCTCTTCTGAATGAAAACGACGTCCACGTAAGTTCTTTTTTAGATTAAAGAATAACCAAAATTCGCACATAGTTAAATCAGGTGAATACGGCGGATGTTCGATCTTTTTAATTTGTTTTTGTTTAAGAAACTCAACTGTTAATCCGGCTGTATGGGAAGATGCAATTTCATGGTGAAGCATGAGTCCCCTAACATTCAGTTCTTGTAGAATTTCTGGAAGACATTGAGTGGTATACCAGTTTGCTGTTACTGTCTTCTGTCATTCCAACTTGATGGCTTTAAACTATCTCGTACTTCTGAAGAAAACGGCATACATAACTTTTTTCAGTGCGCGTTGTTTTTCCACCATTATCGGCGTGGGATCATCTTCAAAGACACATACTTTGCTTTCTTGACGTGTTGGAACGTCAAAAAACGGTATGTACGTTTCATCACATGTTACAATTTTAGAAATGATGCGGTGGCCACCACCATTCAGCATATTAATAATTTCTTTACTGATTCTGACACGCTCCTCTTTTTGATGTTCGGTTAGATTATGGGGAACCCAACGGCAAACTACTTTTTTCATATGTAATTCTTCATGAATGATTTTGTGTATGGCTGCGGATCCAATGTTAAGTTCCTTCTGTATCATTTGATAGGTTCAGCGATTATCATCATTAACATTTTTCGTGTGGCAGACACATTATCCGGGATGACTGCCGACGGCGGCTTTCCTGTGTGTTCTTCATCCTAAAGAAAATGGCGAACTCTTCTAAATTCTCTAAACCATCTGAATACAGTGGCACGAGCTGGAGATTCATCACCAAATGCTAGCAACCGTTGAACGCTTTCTTCTTGATTGAATCCTGCTTTGAAATCGTAGAAAATCATGCCGAGCTGGCAGCCGAATGGTTAGCGCTCTTGCCTTCGGTTCAACAGTTCGTGGGTTCGAATCCCACCTTGGGCATGGATGTTGTAGTGGTTCGGAATCCACTTAAAATCGTAAGTCCCGGTCTAATTAGCCCTCGTGTGCAAAAAATGACCGTTGAGCGACAAACAAACCATACCAAACCGTAGAAAATCATAGAACGAAAATGTTCTCGCGTCAACTCCATTTTCTCTTCTGTTTAAAACTTATTCCCCGCTAAACAAGTAGAAATAAGTCAGTAAAAAATCATCTTCTGTGTTAAAATACTTTATATTTTAAAATTAAACCGTTATTTTTATTTTGTAAATTCTCCTCTGCGCGTATCTCAAAAATTTCAGAGTAACCCTCGTAATTCAGTTAATTGCATTAAATGTTTACATTATTAATTCCATTTAAACAAGTAATTATCATCTTACTTTGTTTTAATTTAATGAAAAAAAAATAAATGAAAATTTTAAATTTAATTTACTTAATATAATTTAGTGTTTTAAATCTTTTATAATAACCATAGTATAATCACTTAATAAATGATTTTAAGTATTTTTGTGATTTTAAGTATTTCAGATATTTCTTATGGAGAATTTTTATGATCGAATCCCGTTTTCTTTATTATTTGGCCAAAGTTATGAGAAATAATTGTTGTAAATTTTAAATCTTCATGCGTTATTTTTTTTTTTTTTTTTTTTTTTTTTTACCAGAAAACGTAAAGTTTCAAGAAAGAGGTTTCTAGAAAACGTAAAGTTGCATTCAATTGTTTCCAAGGTCCAAAATGATGTTCCTGGTTATAATAAAATGTGTTACCTTATCCAACAAACTTTCAACAATTCTCTTCATCCATCTTAATGTAATTTAAGAAATTCTTATATTCTGAGTGTATTTTATTCAACAAATTAAAATATGAAAGAGATTTTTGCTGCATCTCTCAATTTTTTCCACCATTACAATCCAGAGCAACAGCTGGCAATATTTCAGTGTTTAATTTATCCATGTTTAAGTAATGATAATATTTTTTAAAAATATTTCTGATAAATAAGAATAGTGTAAAATATATCATAAAATTAAAACTTAATAGTAGGTATTACAAGCAGATATGTGTGAGTGTAAGGGGCAATAAGTACTAAAAATACTTGTAAGTACGTAAAGTCGTGAAAATGAATAAATAACTCTTAATTAAAAAAATGGCGATTTTTCTTTTCAGTTTACAAAGCGTACATTTTAAGCCAAAAGCAATATTGAAAAATGGTACCCTTAAAAATAAGTTCTCCTTTCAGATGTGCTTTCCCTACTGTGGTCAGAATTCGAAACGCGCATGTGCTAATTACTATTTACCCTAACAAATCTTAAGCGGGCTTTACAGACTACGTACCGACTTTTGGTTCATAGGTTAGATTCCCACTTCGGGATTGCTGTGCTTTTGAATTCACTTTATTGGGCCTTGATTGCAAAAAGTAATGGTTGAGTGATAACTTCAAACAAATGCTTTATTAAAATAAGGAATAAGCATGCAAATTATTCTTAGTTCACTTTTTATAAAAAATTTTTTATGACCAATCTAATATTTTTTATATTTGAGTATCTTATATATTGCTGAATTTCCCAAACTGGTTTCTTAAATAGTATAGTGCACGTTTGCCAATGTTCATTCAAAATTTATTTATGAAATATATATGCAAATAAAGTTAGGATTCACATTATAAATAGCAATGTTTTATTAAAATGACTGCAACAGGCATTTTGAAAGGGGGAAAAAAAGCATTTACTAAACAATGCATCGTTGAGAACAGTATACTGTATCATTTAAGTACAAACTCTCGTTTTATACTAAAAATATTATGTAACCATTAGTAAAACGTTTTCTGTTAAATTGTTAAAAAGTGTACATTTTTTTTTCTCTTGCTCTTGTAACATTCAGGAATTTTTCATTTCAAAACAAATCTTCGTTTATGAGTTTATAAATTTTATTTATTTTTAAATTGTTAATGCATAATGAAACTAGCTCATTGAATTCTTCACATATCCATTACTGAAAATATATAACCATATAATTAATAGACATAATATTGAACACGAGTTCATAAATTTTTGATTGAAAACTGTTCATTTTCAAAATTCCAAAAATTGTCTGCCTGAAATATGAATATTTCCTTTATTCATGTGATTTACATGCAATTACAAATTCTCGAATTTTAAAGTTTTTAATTACTAAACATTTAATTTGTTATGTATTGATATATTCATATTTCTAAATATTTGCTGATACTCGCGTAGTATGTATACAATAATATCTTTAACATATATTTTTTACTTTAATAACTTTCAAGTTGTCAGCATTTTCCTTCATTTTGGTTTGAGGAGTGAGTTAAAATTAACTTTGAAACAGCAAATTGTGTATGTTTGTCTCATGAGTAAAGAATGTCAAACTTATTAAAACTTTATTTACTTATTTAAGCTCTTAATTTCTGTTAATATTGATAATAAAATTATTCTTTAGTTTTTCTATTAAACTAATCAGTTATGTTTTTCTTATTACTAATGTGTTTTAAAGCAGGAAGTAATATTTTAAATTCAAAACAAGAATAAATATCAACAATAAAATTCTTTTTATGTAATTTAAAAAGATATAGGAAGAATATTAATAGAATTTATGTCGTAAACACTTAAGCCTTAACTTAGTTTTTAAAATTAGTGCAAAAAAAAAATATTCCCTTTCAAGTGTAACTCGTGCTCCAAGTGACGCAATGAGTCTGTCTTACGTCATGATGACTTCTCATCAATCATTGGTGGAGGGAAAAATGAATATTAATGAGGCACCATCGCTTTCAAACAGTGACTTTTATTTCCTTTTAATGCTTTTGATTTAGTTACAGTTTATGGATGACGTATTTCTGAGACAATTCAGGTATGGATATTCATTTATTGTGATAATTTCTTTTATCACTATTTATAATCTCACAAGTATTTTTTAGTTGAATATTATAAATAAGTTGAATAACCGATATTAGCTGTTTATAAAAATTACCATCCAAATAAATGAAAATGTGTATTTACTTTTAATATTTTTATACATTGAATATATATTGAAAGGAGGATTTTTTATTACATTGTGTTCGTGAATTTTAAATGAATTATGTTAGAATATTAACTAGATCTAAATTCGTTATCTAGAAGTTCAGAATCCATTTGTATATATAACTGTTAAAAGAAATATTAAATTTATCCAAAATTAAGGGAAACGTTTAAGAAACCGTAATGTAATTTGGAATTTTACAGTGAACTGGTACGATATTGAATATTTTGTTGGTCGGCCTAAAAACCAAGCCATTATGAAACTAATGTTGCTGTATTTATGTAACTCTTTATACAAATGATTATTCCTATAATAAAACTTAAGCATTTACACGAAAATTCTGGATTTATATAACTCTTTATTTTTTATATTCTACTTTTCACTTAATATTTTGTTACAAATATTAAAGAAATTCGTAAAACGTTTTCAACTTCTTATTTAGTAATCATTTGCTATAATGTCAACTTGTTTATCATATTTCCATGTTTTTTTGTATCAGTGAATTGGATTTTTAATATGATACAAATCTCTGAAGTCAATCTTTTTTTTATAAGCACGTTAATTTCAAAAATAATTTTAGACTGCTTTTCCAAAATCTTGATTTGAATTTGTATCATTACAAATTTGGTTTTCATGTCGGAAACCGAAACAATTGACATTTCAATAATGTATGCGTTGTTGTTGTTGCTTATGACACTTGGACAAGCCAAGCTCGGAATGCCTTTGGCTGTGCGAATTAAGTCAATAGAGAGCGTCTTTCGTTTGCATCAGAGCACCACGAAGAGGAAAATACGACTTTTACTCTTTTTAAGGTGCCTCGTCATTTTGAACCACGGTCAGGTGACGAGGTCACACCTGAGCTGGCACCCTCCTCTCCACACCATCGGAAGGACACATATTAACGTGGACCCGTCCCCGTGGTCACCCTCCCAACCACTGCCCGCGGCAAATGAGGCTTCACTTTGCTGAGCTTACGGGAAGCGGCGTGAAGCTACTGAGCCACTGGAGCTCCAATAATGTATACATTTGATTACCTCATTTAGTGAAGATAAAATTAACATAAAATGTATCTAAATACAAAGTGTCTATTTTGTTTGAAAGATGAATTAGAAATCTGTAGCGTACACACACAGTCGAGAGGTAATTAACGACAATTTAAATTTAACAATTTATTGATGCGAATATATATATATATATATATATATATATATATATATATATATATATATATATATAAATTATTATTTACAAGATTCAAATTAGCTAACTTGTTAGTAACAACGGTGAATTCCCCCTCAGACAAAGTTTAAATGAGCTGTCTGTCCGAGAACTCGAAGCAAATTTCAAAAAGCAAAACAAAACGGAATGGAAGAGGACAGCTGTTTTTAAGGCGCATGCGCTATTCTAAACTTCCCTTAACTTCCTCTCCGAGGGGACTTTTACATAAATCTCACAAAAAAATTCAATCAAATGATGAATTTCTAAAACTTAAAACATCGTAACCTTGACCACATAATTATAAAATTACATGAAAAAAAATATTTCCTACGTTTATTTTTGTTATAATATTTTTTAAAAACAGGATTTTTTAATTTAACAGGTTACAAAAAAGTTTGAGCTAAGACAAATACTTTAAATTAATTATAACTGAGAAAATATTTTTTCTTATACTTCAAGTTGTATGATGCTCTTTTGGGGAATCGCGAAGGATAATTTATTACAAACGTTGCTAATTGTTGAGAGTTTTTGATTAAATGGAATCTGCCAATAGTCTTTCGCTAAATCGATGAAGGTAATAAATTTAGCTCTTGAAATATTTTCAATCCTTTCCTCAATATCAGGCGTTGGAAATGCTCCGTTTCTATACTGTCATTTAGCTTTCTATAGTCAGTCTCGGTTCTCTACGAGCTACTTTTATTAATATCTAAGGTGCAGTGTAATTTGATATTACTAATTTAATAATTTTATTAGATGACATTTATGTCAGTTTTCAAAATCTCATTTAGTCGGAGTGACATTCTATGTGCTCTTGCACGTACTGGTTTATTTGAAATCTGTTCAATATCGTCCTCTTCAACATTTATTAATTAAAGTTCATTAAAAAGCATGTCAGAGCATTTACATGATAATTCGCTTAAAATTTGAACCTATTCTTTACTTAATATCTCTAAATTATTATTTTGAATTAATACAGAGCAATTAAAAACATTGGGATTGTTTTCAATAAACGGAAATTATATTTCTAAATCTGGAAGACCTTTCATTTCGTTTACTTCAACAAGATTTATATCATTGATAAATTTGTGATATCTTTTTATTTGGTAAAGAAACAATATAGTTAGTATCAAAGATCTGAGATTCAATTGTTTCTGGGCCATGTCATTGTTAACAGCTAATTTAATTGCAGAAGAAGGTGCCAACACAAGAATTTAACTTCCTTCTTTAAATTCTAATTTAATACTGTTCCTGTGATAGTGAGTTATTCGCTTTTCTTGACATTCTTTCATTTTGACCACTCCTGGATTTTGACATCGTTCCAGTCGATTAATAAGGTTTCTTCTTAAGATTGGGTCTGTATGTCATTGGCACATCTGCTTTAATCAGCATTTTGTACCATTAACTCCAAACCCAATGTTTCCTAGTTCCAGTTGCTCGGGTAACCCACTTTATTAATAAAGCCCGATATATAACCCTTTAATGGAGTCTAGGTGTAACTCTCTAGTATGGATAATGCCTAAAGAAGTTAATCTAGGGAGGGGGCAAGAGCCTCGCATTCGTAAATGATATGCTTGGCCGTTTCCTCTTGCGTATAACATTTCCTGCAGATAGGGTCCTGCTGAAACAGTCCCATTTTATGAAGCTGTTTTCTAAAATAGTAGTGCCCAGTTATGAAGCCTACGATTAAACGTATCTTCTGCCTGGAGCATCTTAGAATTTCAGAGGCAATCCTCGCTGATGATCCACAGATGATTCTGGTCAGAGAGTCAGTCATGTTAGCGATAGCTTCCTGATTTTCACCAGAAGAAGATGGTTTGGAGATCATTTCTACCCCCTGTGAAGGATTCATTGCTACCCCTTCACTAGATTGCCTCTGAGTTTCCTTGTCTTTTTCACCAAGGTCTACTTTAGAGGCTTCACCTGCAAATGCAGAAAAGTTAATTGTTTCTCGTGTCTTTTCAGCCATAAGATAACAATAAGCTCAGGTAATATGACAGTCCACCCAGCATTGCCTGAGTTACTGGGCAAGGCAAAAAAGCTCTAGAAGTTTGCCTGGCAACTAGAGGCTCCGTTAAGACACCATTACCGCGGTGCCAAATAACCCTATGCACGGGTCGCATAACACCAGGGCTTACGGGAGCTGGTTCACGGCCTCTGATTCTATATTCAAGGCTATCCTGTCATTCCTACAGGACATTCGGCTATCCACCACCTGCCGACGCGCCTGGTAGCTGCTCAAACCCCAGGAGTAATAAGGTTTAAAACATATTTAACAGAATTTTGATCTTTTTCAGGCTGTAACCAATGTTCATAAAGTAAGGTAATTGTTTTAACGTTTTTACGTTCTTAGGTGTTAACGTTTTTACATAAACGAATTCTGCAGGGCTAAATCCGGTTGACTCATTAATTATATTTAATAAAGCAAATACATCTGCATGATTTTGGGGCTCCGAATCTAAGGAAGTTTCTAAACATAATACTCTAAGCACATTCGTTTTGCAGTTTTGTGGGCCTTTTCAATTGGGTTACTTTGTGGATGATATACAGAACTATGTGTTAGGACTTAAAGATATCGTCTATAAAACAATTACAAATATTTATTTGAGCTCTATTGCTTGACGCTGCACTGACTATACCGCTCAATTTCAATTCTGAATCAAAATTTTTTAGTGTGAAACAAGAGCGTAGGAGGTAGCCATGGTTTGAGCACTTATCGCTTGACGAACAAGGCGGCAACAAATATGCATTACTTTTATTCCAAACCTCACAAGAAACTGTAGTTATAACACTCATAAGCAAAGTTTCTTGATCATGTTGGATCTCTTTAGGTAAGCCCATTCCGCCAAACATTTTTAGGAAAGTATCAACACTTGATGTGCTCTTGTTTTAAGAAACAGGAAATTTGAAACGTACAGTTTGTAGATTTCGAAACACAATATCTGATGGATTTTTTCATGACAAGTAGCGCGACATTGCCACAATTTTTAGATTTCAATGGCTGGAATTAATCTGTCAACAAGATGGTATATTCTTATTTCAAGGGTTGGATTTAACCGCCTTCTCTCCTTCTATTTCATGGATTGGAATTGACACATAATTGGAAAAACTTGTTTTTTGACCAAGATAACTAGATTCTTCTTCCAAAGGCCCCTCAGGGGCTTACCTTCTTCAGGTAAATATGGGTGTCGCAATCCCAAGGTACCCTAGCGATCTGTCCTCTTCTTTCTTTTCTTCTCCTTTCCATCCCTCAGGGGTTTACCTTCTTTAGGTAAATATGGGTGTCGCTATCCTAAGGTACCCTAGCGATCTTTATCCTCTTCTCCTCTACTTTTCTTTCTTTCTTTTCCTATTCTTTGTCGTCGTCGAGATCAAGACTTCTTGCTTATGTTGTATCTTGCTTTTCAATGGGTCTTACGTCCATTTTTTTCTTTGGTCTTCCACCCCATATGTTGGCCGTGTATGGCGTCCCGTAAGGAGGAAATTGGTGTCCTGGGGTCCCTTAGCGTTCCCTTTGGCCCAGGCTTCTCTGTAGACGGGTGGCTGGAGTGAGCCCGCTCTCAGTCAACCGGCTGGTGCTATGTTAGGAATGTTTTACCCCTTGCATGGTGCTGTAGGGCTAGTCCTGCATTCTGGGTTGTGCGGACATGCTCGCTAGATCCTCAACCCAACATGTAGTACTATATCCTGGTGATACCCCTAAGGTAAGTGCCGAGGCTGGCTATTGCCAGAGCCGGTAACTGCCTTCCCTTGTTGGGCTCTGTGATGGGCGGGGGCCCACTGGGATGAACTTTTCTCTTTCTCATGGGTCCAAAAAATTCTGGCCACGGCGAGGGCCTTAACTCGTCACAAATTGATAGTAAATTTGACAGAATTGGAAATGTTTACCCAAAGTTCATATTAATACAGAACAACGAGGGCATGCTTAAGCAAATGTCACCTTTCAAAATTCTCAAACAGATTAAGGCAGTTGCAGGAGAACCTAGTAATGTAAAAAAGCTAAGATCCGGAGATTTACTAATCGAGAGCTCATCTGCTCAACAATCAAAGTCTCTTTTATCTTTAAAAGTTTTTGGAGAAATTCCCATCATAGCCTCAAGTCATAAATCACTTAATCAATGTCGTGGTGTAATTTCAGAGATAGACCTTTTATCAGTATCTGAAACTGAGATCCTGGAAGAATTAAAAGACCAAAGAGTTTGCAATGTCCGTCGAATCACCATCCATCGAGGTGAAGAAATTTTCCCCACAAAAAACTTGATATTAACTTTTGACTGTCCTAATCTTCCCAATTCAATAAAAGCAGGTTACCTGAATTGTCCTGTAAGACCTTATATTCCAAACCCCATACGATGCTTTAATTGTAATAGATTTGGACACTCTAAAATGTTTTGCAGATCAAAAGCTACATGTACTCGATGCTCAAGTCTGGAACACCAGGAATCTGACTGTAAATCTGAACCATTTTGTATAAACTGTAAAGAAAATCATAGCGCATCTTCTAAGACCTGCTCACACTGGCAACATGAAAAAGAAATTCAACGGATAAAAACGACGCGAAAAATCTCATATCAAGAAGCTAAGAAACAACTTCAAAATACAACAATTAATTTCAAGAAACCATATGCCCATGTACTGAAAAAAACAGTATCAACTGCTGTACAAACAGACACCTCATCAATCACCTTTTTTAAACCTGAAACACAAAGCAAACCTACTACAGGGAAGTCCATATTTATAAAGCCACAAAAAACAAGTGACTCGGATAACAGAAAAAAGCTTAAGATTAAAGATCAATCAAATGTAACTGCTTCTAAAACCAGCCTTCCTACAGACAGCCATAGTGATATGGATACTGATATTGATAATTTTGAGTTGATTGCGAAGAACAGATCACGTCACCGTAAAAAGAACCCTTCATAATGGTGGTTCTTCTTTCTTGGAATTGCCGTGGACTCCGCACGCATATATCTGACATTAAAGACATAATAAATTCATACTCTCCTGCTTGTCTAACACTCCAAGAAACCAACTTGAAATCTCATACTACTTGGAAAATAAAAGGTTACACGCCTTATCGAATGGACATACCTGATGATTCTGTATCAGGAGGGGTGTGCATTCTTGCTTCGAATAACTACCCCCACACAGTATTTCCATTACGTACTTCGCTGCAAGCTGTGGCAGTTGAGATACACATTAATTTTCGAATCACTGTCTGTAACATCTACTTACCACCACGTAATGTCATTCCCCAAAGCAACTTAAATAAACTATTGCAGCAACTTCCCGTCCCTTATATATTAATAGGTGATTTTAATGGTCATAGTGCTCTGTGGGGAAGCACTAATACAAATTCTCGAGGACGACAAATTGAGCAACTGATAACTGATCACTGCCTCTGTCTGCTAAATAACGATGAAAAAACTCACTTTCATGCTCCTACGAAAACATTTCATTCCATAGATTTGGCTATTTGCTCTCCTATTTTATTTCCTCATCTGGACTTGACCACTGAAAATGATTTGTATAACAGTGACCATTTTCCTGTAATCCTTACTTTTGCTGATCCACCTTCTAATGGCTTACAACCTACAACCTTTAAGTATCACAAGGCAGACTGGCATTCTTTTGCAGAACTGGCAGTTATTACAGAAGAAATGATTACAAACACTGATATAAATGATGCTGTTATTAAAGCTACAAATACTATTATGAAAGCTGCTGAAATATCCATTCCAAAATACTCCTCTCGTCCTCGAAAACTGCGGAAACCCTGGTGGAATGAAACCTGTGCAAAAACCTATCGTGAACAAAAAAAGTTTTGGAATATTTTTCGAAGACATCCTACCACCAATAATCTAATTATCTTTAAAAAAGCAAAGGCTGTAGCCCGCAAGATTCGCCGTCAAAGTCAAAGGGACTCTTGGATACGATATACATCAAATATTACATCTAGCACTCCTAGCAAGCTTGTTTGGAAAAAGGTGAAAGCAGCTAATGGCTTGTACCAAGAATTCTCTTTCCCGATATTGACTACTAACACTGCAGTTTATTCTTCTCCCGAGGATGTAGTTAATAAAATTGGCGAAGCATTTTCTAGTGTGTCCAAATCTGACTCTTACACACCTTTTTTCCAAGAGTATAAGAGTCGTACTGAGCAGATCAACATAAATTTTAATAATTCTGAACAGTTACCTTACAACTACGAATTTCACATGTATGAACTACAGAAGGCTCTATCCAAAACCCATAATACCAGCCCAGGTCCCGATGGAATTACTTATCAAATGCTCCGCCATCTAAGACCAGTCTCTCTCACCAATATCCTGCTCCTCTTCAACAGAATCTGGCAGGAAAATACTTTCCCTTCTATGTGGCAAGAAGCAATAGTCATCCCCATCCTAAAACCAGGAAAAGACCCTAAAGACCCTTTAAGTTATCGTCCTATAGCCTTAACAAGCTGCCTTTGTAAAACGATGGAACGCATGGTAAATAACCGTCTTGTTTTTTACTTAGAAAACAATAGGTGTATACCTCAGCAGCAAAGTGGCTTCCGTCAGGGTAGATCTACGTTAGACAATATTATTAATTTGGAAAATGACGTTAGAACTGCTTTCGTTCGTAGGAACCATCTTGTATCAGTATTCTTAGATATTGAGAAGGCCTATGATAGAACCTGGCGCTATGGTATTATTCGGACCTTACATGGTTTTAATCTCCGTGGTAACCTACCACTTTTTATTCAAAACTTCCTACAAAAAGAAGTTTTAAAGTGCGCATTGGGTCTGTTTTGTCTAGATCCTTTGTTCAAACTGAGGGCGTCCCTCAGGGTAGTGTACTTAGTGTTACATTATTTATTGTTTTTATTTCCAATGTTTTATCTATATTACCTTCTTGTATTAAAAGTACACTTTACGTAGATGACTTACAAATTTCCTGTCAAGGTTCAGATATACATTCAATTGAACGACAACTACAGATGGCTGTAAATCAAATTACTGATTGGTGTGACAAAAATGGCTATACCATTTCACCAAGTAAGAGCAGTTGCATTCATTTTTGTAGGAAACGTGGCCTTCACCCTGATCCGAATATCCAACTTCAGGAGGTATCCATTCCTGTTGTTAATGAGATACGATACCTTGGGGTAATTTTTGATAACAGACTTACCTTCTTGCCCCATATATTACATTTGCGCAAAAAGTGCGAAAGATCTCTTAACATACTAAAAGTTCTTTCCAATACTTCTTGGGGTGCTGATCGAACCTCATTGTGCAGAATATACCAGTCTATCATATTGTCCCGTATCGATTATGGCAGTGTGGCTTATGGTTCAGCTTCAAAGTCTGCCCTAAAATGGTTAGACCCAATTCATCACGCTGCACTTCGTATCTGTAGTGGAGCGTTTCGTACCTCACCTGTCGACAGTCTCTATGTTAACTGCAACATACCTCCTTTAAAACTACGACGCATTAAGCTTTCCCTTAATTATTATTTCAAGACTTTTTCTACTCTAAACCATCCACTAAGGTCTGCAAGAGTTGACTCTGCGTTAAAGAGACTTTTTAACGCTCGCCCTTCTTGCACTCCTCCCTTTTATGCTAGGATTCAACCTCTTATAGAGGAAGCTGGTCTTCATTTGACTCCAGTTGAGATTGCTGACTACAATAGTATTCCCCCATGGGCTTTTCCACAAATATGCTGTCTAAACAACTTTTCTCTGTTTAGTAAAGAACATACTGATCCCATAATTTTCAAACAAATTTATGGTAATCATCGGAATCAATTTCATGATTACTTCCCAATCTTTACTGATGGATCAAAAACAGAAAGACATGTCGGCTGTGGCATAGTTTATGGCACTAAAATCTATAGCTATTGTCTTTCGTCAGTCTGTTCTGTTTACACTGCTGAAATTGTTGCCATTTTGAAAGCTCTTAACATAATCAAGTGCTCTCGCAGCCGCAAATTCTGCATTTATACTGACAGTATGAGCATTATGAAACAGCTTAATTTTCCTCAACATTTTCATCCCCTGATTAATAAAATCTTAGTTTTGTTAAATGAAATGTCTCATAATGGTTTCGAAATATTGTTTTGCTGGATACCTAGTCATGTCGGTATTACTGGCAATGAATTAGCAGACTTAGCTGCTAAAGAAGGTAAAGACCCTATAGACCAAGCAATCCCTTATGCCGATATCAAGCATTCAATCTCTGTATATACGCATTCTATTTGGCAGAATTCTTGGAATACGCAAGTAACAAACAAACTTTTCTGTGTTAAACCTCACATTCGGAACTGGAGTAATATCTCATACAGACGTGCTGACGTTATTTTATCCAGACTTCGAATCGGTCATACTCGTTTGACACATAGTTACATTTTATTTAAGGAACCTGCACCTCTGTGTTCGAGTTGTAAAATAGTTTTAACTGTATATCATATCTTAATTGAATGTCCTAATTTTAACCATCTTCGTCTTACCTTTTTCCACAACACTGTCTTAAATTTACTGGACTTGATTGGGGAAATACCTCATTCAAATCTCTTTGCTTTTTTAAGGACTATCAGAATTTTGCACTGCTTATAACGCATTCTCTTTACTCTAAAAAAATTTTTAATAAGATTCAATTTTATAGTCTTTTACCGCAATAAACTTGTTTGCCAATTTTATAATGGATATTTTATTCTGATTTCAAAAAATTTTTAAACTTTTGCTCGGTGCAGTATGTCCTTTTTGGATTTTGCGCCAGAAAAAGACAATCACTCACCCACTCACTTTTCTTCCAAAGGTTGGAATTAAACAAAATTTTAAACACTCTTTACAAACCAAGCTAGTGGAAAATTGTTATTTTGATTCCAAGGACTGCGCTCTAAGTCATAAAACTATAAATATAAATATTGAAATTTCTAGATTTAAAGACAAATATCTCTGCATAGCGTTAAATTTTGTTAAATATTTATATTCAGTTCATATATAGAAGTGAAAATGAACAAACACTTAAAGGTAAAAAAATGCAATTCTTTTTTTTTTTCGTATAAAAATTGTTAATTGATAATTTCATTAATCAATTAACGGAATTTTTTTAATAGATTATTAATTTATATTTAATACCATAAAAAGGTAATTTTTACTTCCTTGCTTATTATATAATATCTTTTATATCTTACCTATTTTTTCTGGGATGCTATTTTTAATCAAACTTTGAAATAAACTAATTTTAAAACTATGCATGCTTTGGTTGTCATTTTAAAAATGTTTATAGAAACTAAACGAGTTCAATAATTTAATTTTTCGGTAAGTAAATAAAATTTCTCATTAACTATTTAGTTTAAAGATTATAACTAAATCCTTTGATTCTGTTTATTGCATCTATAAATTGTTTTAATTCCTATAAATGGGTACCTGTGGCTTGTGTGTACTGAGGAAGTCGGACCCCACATCAAGATATGATTCAGTTGGGAAAGTGGAGCAGCGCACCCCATAATGCCAGCCTAGCTGGCACAAAGTAACAATTGTTTTAATTTTAAAAAGTAATTCGATTTAATACTTGTCCAAACAATTGCTTTCCTTTAATTCTTAACAAAATGCTGCAAAATTTTTACGAACCTCTAATTTACGATCATTCACGGTTTTACGAAATAGTCACTGATCCCTGACAGCGTATATTGACGTAATGTTAATTTTAAATCCTCTTTACGAACTGGATCACTGAAAAACCTTTTTTATGTATTTTTTTCAAGAGTTTTATTTGCTTTTATTTCTTTACCTTCTGATCTTTTATGTTTTCTTTGTTATAATTGAGATCCTGAGTATGACACATTATTACCATTCTCATTGACTTAAAATATCCATCACATCAGATAACGTTTTATCCACGTCACATTGTATTGAGACGGCGTCGTAAATACGACTTGACGAATTTCCTGCTTGCCGTCAAATCACATTCTTCGAGTGACAGCAAACAAGGCGAAGTTCAGCATCGAATTTCTGAGAAAGCTATCGAAGCTCATTTTGTTAATGAAACGATTTAGTTTGCCGAGCTGGCAGCCGTATGATTAGCGCTCTTGCCTTCGGTTCAACAGTTCGTGGGTTCGAAACCCACCTTGGGCATGGATGTTTGTAGTGGTTCGGAATCCACTTTAAACCGTAAGTCCCGGTCTAATTAGCACTCGTGTACAAAAAATGACCGTTGAGCGACAAACAAACCAAACTTTATGGTTAGATTAAAGCGGCAAGGACGATTTAAAATTTTAAAACTTTCTTTAATTAATAGAATTCTAAATTGATAATTGCAATGTTCATTTTCTTATTTAATGGTTGAAAAACGTGAGTCATCGTCACTATTGTAGAATCTCTGAACTGCTGTTAACTAACTGCTACTTTAAATATTAATTAATCAGTGTAATGAGAATAAAAATAATTTCGACTCTGAAATCAAAGTAGTTTTACACACGTCAATTTTACGAATTTTTCATTTTAAGAACTATTTTACTGCTTCCGCCATTTTCGTAAAACGAGTGAGTATTTGATTTAATTTCTAATTTATATAAGTAATTTATTTTACCAAATATTGATTACGCCCTTTAAAATTGTATATAAATGTAATTCATAAATCTGTAATTAAGTGAAAAATTTCTGAATTATGTATTAAAGTATTTAAAATTTTTTTTGTATTAAAAGACATTAGCTTTGTCACACATTTCATAATAAAAATGTCAATGCTATAAATTTTTATTGAAGAAATAAATTGTTTGCTTGAATGGCGGTTCTTTGTGTGTGTGCAGTGGTTTTTTAAATTTGTTTTTATTGTGCAGAAGATATCTTTCATATTACTAGTAATCGTCAAAATTGGCCACCATTTTCAGTTGGTGTGATTTCTATTGTTTTCAGATTATTTTTTTTTTACAGAAAACCTAAATTGTCGACCATTTTGTTGGTGGACACGTTTTTTCTTCTATTTTATTTTTCCCATTTTTTGTTACTCATCGAAATTTATTCTATAAAAACGATGATTCACATTTTAAAACACAGAATTTCTTTAAAAACATACAATTTCTTATGTAACATGCAAAGTTTCGCATTGCACAACTTAAGGCAATTTTAATTATTTTTATGGCGATAATAATATGGTTATGTTTAATATGTAATCTTATTAACTAACAATTATTTAATGTTTTTTAAAATTGCTGTATTTTTCATATTTCATGCTCTAACATATTAGGAGTGCTGTTTTAAGAGATTGATCGAATGATTGTGATATCAGATATTTTCTCAATACAATCCACAACAATTTGCCTTATTTTATAATGTTGATATTGCACGTGTTAATCGGTATCGAATATCAGTCATTTTAAAAGCATCTTATAGTCCTGATTTGCCGAGCTGGCAGCCGAATGGTTAGCGCTCTTGCCTTCGGTTCAACAGTTCGTGAGTTCGAATCCCACCTTGGGCATGGATGTTTGTAGTGGTTCGGAATCCACTTTAAACCGTAAGTGCCGGTCTAATTAGCCCTCGTGTGCAAAAAAATGACAGTTGAGCGACAAAGAAAGCAAGAAGAAGAAACTATAGTCCTGATTTTCTTATGTAGAAACTTGGACCTTGTGCCATTAAAACCAATCAACCAACCAATTTCTTATGTAGAATTGAATTTCCTTATGAACTTCATTTAATAAAAGTATAAGGTATTTGTGTGCTATTTAGGATTTATATTTTAGTGTTTGTGTGTGCGTGATATTTTAATTAAAACAGCCTTCTTAACTGAGCTCAGAATGCTTAAGTTTGTCATCTTTATGGCAATAAATTTCTGGTTGACTGTTCATACGAATGTTTTTTATTTTAGTGACATACATACATAACTGTGTGGGGAAACCCCGAACTGTGCCTTAAGGTTAACGGGTGCCGCCTTCCCAACACCTAGTATGCTCCACACCTCTACGAGTCCGTGAGGGCGCCACCATCGTGGCATTTAACAAGGCAAAGAAATTGTTCATACAAATTGGTAGCAAGAAGTTACAAAACATTTTAAGGTGCTTTAAGTCCTGTTGAACATTAGGCAATAGCATTAAATATTTTCTCTGATTTAAAAATAAAATATAACAGGATGACACATACAACAAACAATGGAGAAACAATTTACAATCAATGAAAAGACAGTTAACAATTTCTATAGGGTAATTATGGCATTAAAAACATTATATACATTGAAAGCAATATTATAAATAGCATGAACATTTAATTAATGAAAAGGAAAAAATTGCATGCTACGAAAGTTGATAACTATATACAGGCAGGCAGCTCATACAAGTTTAATAAGCACACTAGCTTTTAAAAGCATTTTAGGTTCAAAAAATTATTTAAAAGGTTTCTAAGGTACTAAAAGGGAATAGGATTCAAAAAGTTTTTAAAG
Source organism: Latrodectus hesperus (assembly GCA_037975125.1). NCBI lineage: Eukaryota > Metazoa > Arthropoda > Arachnida > Araneae > Theridiidae > Latrodectus > Latrodectus hesperus. The sequence goes on from JAJQOW010000022.1 coordinate 24,438, forward strand.
TTCTAAAACGGGCTCATAATGTTCGAAAAGTCCAAACAATTCGGAACATACAGTTCATAAATTTCATTAAGTTCATAAAAAAATTTATACACCATTATTAATTGTGGAAGAAAGTTAACTTTAAGAACAGTTTTCTGATTCGTCTGTGAAATCTTCTATATCGTCTGTGGAAGCGTGGCCTAAATCCTGACAAAGTTCTAATCCTCGTTTGTTGAGATGAATCATCAGCTTTGTGAGGAGTAATCTGCGGTGACGATCTTTAAAGCAAAATCTCAGGAACTCCATGTTGGTCTGTTGGAAGTTCTTGTTCAGGTGGTATTTCTCAGTCTCTGGGCACTCTAGGACATAGTAGAAAGGACCCCCTTGTGCTCCACAGATACAAATGGATGAAACTGCCTTTCCGAATCTTTGGAAGTGCAGTGGAAATGGGCCGTGAAATGTTAGCAGCTGGTTGAGGTATGGATTATCATACGTTAGCTTGCTAGAGACTTCTGAGAGTAGATGTTTGGTCATTCGACCTGTTGTTGCATTGTCCCACAGAGACTGCCATTTTTGAAGTGTGAAGTGCTTCAGTTGTTTGATATGTGAAGGTCTTGGATATGGAATCACTAATGTTTCGGATTCATCAATTTTTGTGGCTTCCTTTGTAGCGATGTCTGCGCACTCATTTTAGTGAAAGTAAACGCTTTCAAGGCAACTTTTTAAAGAAAAGTTCCATCATGTAAGAAGAAAAATTGTATTTTTATCTTGGTCAGACAATCTCGTCAAGATACCGCATGTGAAGAGTTAGTGCTATCAAAAAAATATCCACAGTCTGTTCGAATCTATTTGTAAACGTAAAGGATTCTTGTTTAGATTTCTCAACTATGAATCAATTTATCCACTTTTGAATAAAATCTCCAAATTATTCGTAAGTTCTGGCGCAATGCTGGTGATATACTATGTATCCACGGAGAATAATTGCGGATATTCTAAAATAAACATGAGCCAAGCGAATAATTTTTAATTGAATTAAATTGAAGTGAAATTGAAAAACGTTACGTATACATGTAACTGTTATGTTTTTCATTTTGTTTTAATTAATTCAATATTCGCTAAAAAGTTGTCTTTACAGGAGCTTAAAGATGCTTTCTGTCGAAACACATATAAATGATCTTGACTATATCTGGGATAATAAGTAATGCTGTCTCAAATGTGAAAAATTTTGTTTTTGTGTGCTTCAATTAAATTTTAAATACATTGTTTAAATAATACATGTATGACTGTTAATGACGTTAATCGTATTTTTTTTCTCTCTTAATTTGCAAAGGCTAGCAGACATTAATATAAATTGTTGATAGCAAAAATAGGATATTTTGTGCTCAAATGTGATTTTTATGTAAGCATCTAATCAAGTTGACTGACATGAAATTAATTCTTCCAAGAGCTTTGACTATTAACCTTACTAGTCCATGTAAAACCTAGAACATAATGTATGTACCAGGGGTGGAAAAGCTCCTTGATAATGCGAGCCATTTTTCAAAATTGGAAATTTCTTCGCGAGCCACAATTAAAGTATTTAAAAGGTATACAAAAGAGGTATCAAATTCCTTCTTACAAAAATTATATTTATTGAGAACGTAAATAAAAGTACAAAATCTGTGTATTGGGATTTTAAATATAAAAAATTAATTTTATTTCATTTGATAATTCTTTAAAATTTGGTGTATAATTGGTGATAGCACTTCTCAGACATTGTTTGAGGTGCTGGCTAGTTAATACTGATCTGGGTTTGGATTTCACGAATTTTAAAGTGGAATAAAATGTGTAACATAAGTACGTTGTTCCGAATATTAAAATAATTTGAAATAATACCGAATATTGAAACAAACAACAAGCAGACTTTTTTAATTCAGAATACTTCGATTCTGGTACAAATTTACAAAATTCAGTTATCGGCGTCGTTTTATATTTTAATTGTAGAGCTTTATATTCTTGCATCTCTATTAGTTCTAATTCTCTATGTTTTTTCGGTCATGATTATAATGGAATTGGAAAACTCACTTGGAATTTTGTTTTCGAATCCTTTTGAAATTAACATAGAGACGATTTAAAATAGTTCGAGTCTTAAAATCTATTTTGGAATTCCGTCAATATTCCTTCTCTAGCTTTTTTATATACTCGTTGAGTTTTTCTTGTTTATATTGGAACAAATGTTTTTAATTCGGGGAAAGATGAAAAAATGTTATATTTTTAATGTCTTTTTGAAAAAACTGCAATTTAGTTTTCAAACTAAATATACACTATGAGAGGTCAGATATTATTTTACTTTTCCCCTGCAATTGTAAATTCAGTGTTTGCAAATGTTCCCATGACATCTGTCAAAAACGTTAAATCTTTTAACCATTCGTCATTGTCTCTAATTCTGAATAGGTTATTTCCTTTTCTTTTAGAAATGCAGTTATCGTAACAAACAAATCTACGAATCGATTTACGTTGTAATAATCGATTTAATACGTCGTAATTGTAGATAACCATCTAGCTACGCAAACGAAGTTAATATCATTTGGAAGTTCTTCATCCTTTAATTCTTCAAGTAAATTTTTGAATTGTCGATGATTTTTTGCATTGATGCGAATGTAATTTACAATGTGTAACACTATTTTCATAACATCATAATACTTTAAATATTTTATAACGAGTTGTTCTTGGCGAATTATGCAGTGAATCGGTATGAATTGTGGAATTTGAGAATCATCTCTTAAAAGCCCAATAAGGCTGATGTTTTTTTACTCAGCATTGCCGAAGCTCCATCAGTTGCAATGCTTACAATTTTATTAAGAGGCTCATCAAAACTTTTCATTATGGTATCCAATGCGCTTTTAATATGGACTCCGCAGGTTGACTCATGAAGTGCTACTAAATCTAGTAATTCTTCTTTAACAATAAAGTCAGGTGAAACAAAACGTATGAAAACTGCCAATTGCGGAAAATCTGTGATATCTGCCACTTTGTCAAGGGCTAAGCTGAATACTAAACAGTTCTTTAATTCATTTTTTAAATTATACATTCAAGAAATGTATGGTGGGGGGGGGGGACTAATCCCCATCTGGTCTAGTGGAACTAGACCAGATCCTTGAGATCATAGACAGCCAAAAAGTCCAAACGCAGATGTGGGCTTTTCACAGCCTCTTCACGAGAAAACCCCAAGAACTTCAAGATGTGTTGCGGGCAAAACGGAGCATTGTCGCACTTGGGGCATGTTGGGTATTTTCTTTCACCGTTCTCAAAGATCATACACTTCAAGTGACTAATAGAAAATCGAGACAAAATCGTCTGATGAACTCTGGAGCCCTTAAATGTTGTGGTGGCTCCAGGGTGTCTTTAAAAGTACCAAGGGTGAGCAGGAGGGTCAGACCAGGTTTTAGAAGTAAGTTGTTTAGTAATGGAAGAGATCTCTGATGGTGCTAGTGCCATGCGATCTTCCGGGTTCAAAGGATTACTGGCGGCAGCCTTTGCAAGGTCGTCGGCTACTTCATTCCCAGGCATACCAACATGCGAGGGGACCCACTGGAGTTGGATTGGGTGTTGAACTGAAAGGCTTTTCAACAAGAGTAGAATACTTCTACCATAAGTCATGAGAAATGTATTTATAGCAGTTATGCGTCGTTCGGTTGTGTGTCTCGAGATTGGAATTTGCCAAACAACTTTGTGCAATGTTGCATTATTTGGATCTAAAACTGAAAGTACATCTTCCAAATTTTTTTAATGAACTCTCCCTCTCCATATCAGCGTTTAGTACGAGCAATATTCCCGGCAATAACAAATCTGGCTTCAGTCGCATTATTAGCTTGATTGCTAAGGGTCAATAAAATTGACTGTTGTTTATTTATATTTAATTTTAAGGAAGCAAGTTTATTTGATCTTAATTTGGAATGTGGTGGATATTGATTAAAAGACTGAGGATGGTTGGTTTCATAATGTCGTCGTAAATTGCTAACTTTATAATTTTTGACCATAGAATTACAAATAACACATAATGCTTTTCCACTATTGTCAATAAAAAAGAAATTCTCCTCCCACTCATTATTAAAAATTCTATTTTCTTGCTCGTATTTTATTTTTTTTTTTATTTTCGCTCTATGTCGTCATATTTTAAAAGAACTGAAAATAAGAAAAGAAACTTTGAAAATGTAAGTTTTGCGTTAATAAAACATATAACAACACATGTTGCGTACATTATAGTTAACTTAACAAAAATTCCAGATAAGTAGCAAGAGTTATACAAATTGTTTCTCCCAGAGCAACAATGTCAGACTGTCCTTTGCAATGAAAGTTTACGAATTCAAAATGGGTGTGGAGTCGGTCGATTATACGGATGATTAAGCCACTGTTTATGTTTGTTCCCGCAGTTTTTGATGAGTCATATTATTCTTAACTTGGACTGCAATGAAATTTGTGACAACGCTGCACTTAATCTTTCATATTTGTTATCAGTAATTTAAAAGACATTTTGAAATACATACGGAAAGATAATAATTTTTTAAAATAGAATGGCACAAAAATGAAAAAAAGGGAAGTTGGGTATATTTATCGAGAGCCACAAATAATCTTTTAAGGAGCTGCATATGGCTCGCGAGCAGCAGGTTGGCCACCCCTCCTATACACAAAGGAAGGTTTGGTATGTATTCTCTATTTTTAAGATAAGTTTAAAGAAACAATTTTTTTGTCAGTGTGTGTGAAAATTCTTAAGTCTATTGAAACCATTTAGTACTGCTTCAATTGTATAATTTAGAGAAGAACATTATTTAGTAACATAAAAGCTTATGTGTTAATTTTCTAATCGAGAAATAAAGTTTTTGTCTTAACACTTTTCAAATTAAAATTCGATTACTTTAAAAAATGAGTATAAAACAAGCATAATTTTCAAATTGAAAAAATTTAGGTTTCAAAAGAATGTAATCTTGTAATAAAATTTGATACTATTTACGCAAAATTTGAATGCTCAGCTAATTTAAATTAAATGTAGTGCAACAGTTTTTTTGAAATTTTTTAAATATGTCACCATAAAAATTACCCAATAGGAAAAGTACTTTGAAATAATCCCTTTTGAATTGAATAATACTTAGCGCATAACGATTTCTTTCTCACTTTTAATTTTCTTGTAAAATAAAATATCAGACTCGCGCGGAAAGAAATTCAAACACGTTATCTGCAAATCTGAATAATTCTTAACAAGAGATTCCGATTGACGTTTCTTATTAATTAATGTTTGAATTTATCTTAAATATACTTAATTATTAATAGATTAATTTTTAAAGATAGCAGTAAAAAATCTATAAATATATGTAGTATTTAAATACAACCGAGATATAGAAATTTATGCACAATTACTGCTTTCAAATACAGTTAGGTACTGTAAACTTCACAATGTGTAATTGCTATAAATATTTTTAGGTTTTCTAAAGCAAATTTACACGAATTTTAGAAAACGAATTTCAGGAAATTAGGAAATACAGTTATAATTTCGATAAATCTTTCGGCTTGTATCTGTTAATTCAAAATTTTATCATTAATGCCCAAATTTTTGGAAACTTAATTTTGTTACTTGAATACTGATGCCTATAGAAATTAATTATATTAATATATTATGTAATTTTTTTTAAAAAAAAATAATGGATTAAATAAAACCTAATTTCTTTTTTCTTTTCAGAACATTTTTTACTGTGTTTCTTGGGTTTTCTGATGAAATTAGGTACGTCAAATTTAACTCTTTATTTATAAAAACTAAATACATTATATATGTATATTAGTTAATGTAGCCATGCATGAAATGATATAATTATTGAAAACATGTTATATTAAAAAATTTCTAAAATACTGATTTCCATTTATTATAGATATTTTGATTTGATAACGTTTTTTTATATGAACAGTTGTGAAATTTTTATGTGAAACTTTATAGTTAAGTGTCATCTTTAAAATTGTAAAAAATAGTTAATTTTTAGGATTTTTTTAAATCCTATACTGCATAATTATAGATATTTTTGGAATAGAAATTCTGCTTTACTTTATGCTTCTCTTTAGCTAATTCCAATCAAATCTTAACATAGAATTCTTTAAATATCATAGTTTATTTTAGTTGACTCGTGTTTTTATTGGTGTGAATATGGTGTTGAAAAGAAACTGCTGTTTTCACCGGTAGATGCGCTATAAAAGCCAAGATCTTGCCAATATAATTGAATACCGCAAAAAATTCGTTTAAAAATTTAAATATAATTATTTGCAAAAATTTAAATCGCATTTATCATGAATATTATCTATTTTTAAATATAAAATTTCAATTAAAAATTTATCAGAGATATTTAGCCATTTTCTGAAGCAAAATCTATAAAAATTACCATACTGAGAAGTTTTATCAATTAAAAGTGATTTAGAGCAAATTATACGCAAAGCAATCATATGAGGCATACTTATGACGCCTTAATGTGTTGTAGCATGAGATATATAATTGGACATTCAGTTTAAGTAGCTGAATTATATTTAAATTATATTGCGTTATTATGACTAAAATTAAGCTCTAATGTTTTTAATTGACAAGTTTTTATCGCCAAATTGAATTATTTTATGATTATTATTTCTAACAGTTATATTTTGTAATATTACTCTAACCTCGATACTAAAATTTAATTTTGAAAGATTCACTATTTGTTAATTCTAAGTTTGTATATATTCCACGATCAATTCTGACTGATAATTGTATATAAAATGTTTACTTATAAAAAATGTTTGAGTTTCATTGTCAATAATTCACGAACTGGTCATTAAAATTGCTATTCAAGCTAAAAAAAAAAAAAAAAAACTGGAGCTGGTTGCCGAATAGTTAGTTAACTATATGGCTTTTGTTTCAACAGTAAGTTTGTTCGATTACAACCCCAAGCTAGGGTGCTTGTGGTTCAAAAACCAATTTAAATTGTTGTTAATTGTTCTGTTATAATGTGGACTCTTGTGCAAAAAATGATCGTTGAGATAAAAAATCAGCAAACGGATAAAAACGAAATGTAAATAAAATTATTACTCATCAGATGCATTTGCAGTAGTTGATTGAATTTTCAAGAGACATATGGAATCGCAGATCTTTATTATTCTGTGCTCGAAACAGCCACTTCTGGCAGTAATATGCATGACATTTATGCCCGTGGGTATCGAATCAAACATAATTCGATTGTATGTACATGTCACCCAGTCTGAAGCGTGATACATAAACATAATGACGTAACATAACGTGCCAGTCACTGGGTTACTATTGACTAGATGTCTTTTGTCGAGAGATGGGAAATGTATTGGACACGTCGGCAGTTTAACATTTTCTATGTATGAAGTGTGGTTCGTGCAATGCTAATGGCATGTTGTCGTGGGTTACCTTATCGAAACGCAGTGCTTGTAAGAATTCCAATGGAATGGTAAAGCCCAACGAGTTTATCATAAAGAAAATGTGACCAGCAGTGTGAAAAGGTGGCATCACCTTAAGAGTTGATGTATTAGTAAGTGAATGCTGAATACACGCTGGCAATGCGTATTCTCAACAATACCGCCAAATATTGGCATAGTTCTCGTGATGCTGTAGATAGAATGGTATTTATCTGAAAACAAGATGCCACGCATTATCTTTTTTTTTCTGGTTCATCGTTGATCGCACCATTGAAGTTAATTTTTCAATGATGTGGCGTCAGGCTCATTTTGTGATGGTCCGTAGGGCTACCAACACAGTCAAACATTCTTTGTTAACACTTTCTTATTCGTGAGGTAGTTGTTTTGCTAGTGATTAAATTTCTTGTCACATATCTTGACGTTAGTTTATGATCGTTTAAGGCAAATGGAAAATACTCTTATGTTCTCGGCTGTTAATGATATCGCTCTGCTAAGATCTACTTCGCATTCCGCACCATCCCCCTGAACCTATTCATTCCATATTTGGGCAAATAATGTGATCTCGATCAACTCATCACATAACAATATGATATGGTAAATCACTATAGCTTATAATTCACTTCTCTAATAAAAATCTATTTAGACTTATGAAAGCAGTTTTAATCATATTATCAAAAAATTGCTGGTAGCCTCCTTACATTAATACTCTGCCCGACATTGAAAATTCAGCAACAAGTAGTTGCCTGAAAGTGACGAAACTCGTCAAACAGACAGATAGCAACGAACAATAAATGATCTGTATTTCGAAATGTTATGCATAAATACAGAGAGAAGGAGCAGGGTTGCGGATCTGATTAGGACCACCGTGAATGGGAATACACGAAGCAACACGTCTAGGTACAGACATCAATGAGAGTTAGGATGGAAGAATTTGTCTCCACCCTGAAGGAGGCAGTGGAAGGGTCTGCAAATGGCATCCAATCATATCCCAAACCGAGTTTGATGTTGAGAGATCTGGCGAGCACGATGGCCGGGGAAACAACTGTTACACATGAGTATTGCCCACTCTGCCAGTATCTTATCATACAAGGTCTGCAGAGCTGCGCATTTCACATCATTTGCATAATTCTCTAAGGTGAATCTACCCTAAAGTTTGCATGATTTTCTGAGTACTCCTTCTTGGTGTTGCATTTTTAATGTCGGGCAATGTATCGTACAACTTTTCGCCGGCAACAAAGTTCTAATATAATTTGTATGCCGACCTTGTGTACACCTCAGTTTAAACACCTTGTTGGTGTCGCTACTACCGCATATTGTACAAGAAGGCGTTGTAATTGTCACATACACATCACAGCATCTAAATTTCTGTTGGGTATCAGTTTTATGGATTGGTAGTGCGCATCGCAGGTATTGAAAAGTACCTTAAGCACACGTCATGATTAAGATAATTCCCCTAATTTCAAACTGTTTCACTGTTGTAGTGTTTCAAAAGAAGCGTTTCTAAGCTATTTATTTATTGCATTTAAACAAGCACACCACATACTAAAACACAACATTACACTCATGTTTGCAAGTAATCACATAGAAAAGAATCAAAATTTAAGCTGTCTTAGCACTGAGACATTCATTTCTTCTATTTGAATTTCACTGACAGACTCCTTGATTTTTCCTTTCCACGTTCTTAAAATCCCCACTTGACATTTTCTTCAGTAGTAAGCAGGGATTCTTTACACTGGTTTCACTTATTATGGTTAATATGACATAAACAAAGTAAACATTTCTCTTTATTTATGTAGGATTTCCGTTTCAGCAACATAATGTGAATTGACCATTTTCTTGTCGATAATCGATTTGAGGAATACGTTTCTCAAAAAAATTATCAAGCATATCTGATCCATATTAAAATAATGGGAGACAAATTAGTATTTGCGTTTTAAACAAATTCATCAAAAATTACCTTTCAAACTATATATATATATATATATATATATATATATATATATATATATATATTATTTGGGATAAATGTTTTTCTCTTCTGGAAACCTTGTTAACAAAAGTTACCGATGCACATTTTGCTCTTACATGGAAATGAAATCACCCTCAGTGAATATGATTAAATCTGAAAAAATTGCAATGAAGCGCTACCCTTATAATGCACTTATAACCCCTTATAAGATTTAATGTACCGCAAGTGGTTAATCTTGTGTATAACAAAATATTGCTGTGTATAACAAATTTGGGTACTTTTCGCCGGCGCAAATCTCGCCAAGCGAAAATTAAGTCGCCAATTGGCGACAACAAAGAGTATACACATAAAATTTTTAAATTTATTTAATTGCTTTATGTGTATACTAGTGTTCACGCTATGGAATGATGGGTGCCAGAGCCTCAATCTATGTACTTATTATATTAGATTACAATTCATCGGGTGATGCATATTTCAAAATCTTATTATTTTTTTAAAAATATTTTTTATGTGAATTTGTTACGATTATTATTGTTTAAGATATATTTTTAAAATTCGATTTTATCTAGAGAGATTTTATGAAATTATTAAATTTGTATATATAGCAACAAAGCATAAAATTATGAAATAGGGGGAAAAAAAAAGAGTCGAAATAAAGTCGTTGACAGTAAAAGGCAGTCACATGTTTTTGAAACGTAGCAGTAAAAGGTTACCAGGGGAGATATTCCTTCTAGCGCCGGTTGTATCATTTTTGGCGACTTTATCACCTGCGCTAGTGACATGGAAAAATCCCCAAATTTTTATAATTCAATAAAAGTTGATTGATTTGCGCTATCACTTTATATTTAGAGTTACGTAAAAATAAGGGAACATATCATATATAAATTTTTTTTAAAGATTTAGGTGTAGTTAAGGTTTTATATATACGCTTGCCTGTTTATTTTAATAAAACTTCAAAATTCACTTAAGAACTTCCAGAATTCTCTTTAAGAAAAGGTGTGAGCAGTGTTCAAGGGCGTGTTGCAAATTTTATAGTAAATATCATGCACTCAATTGTTGAAATCTAGGGTTTAAATAAATAATAAAAATATTTTAAAATGGATAAAACAAGAAGTAGTAAGAGTTAATTTACCTATGATCTTAGCACAATAATCTGTTTCTCGTTTAAATAAAATATTTAGAATTTTACTATTATATAATTTGCAGCGTTTAATAAATGATCAATAATTTTAAAATTAAGATTTTAATTTTTTTATGATATCAGTTGAATAAACTAAGAACATTTGTCTCCTGAGCCATTTCATTCAGCGATCAAATTTCATTTTAGCTGTTATGATATAAAAGAAGAAAAAATATATTATTTCAAATAGAAATGTATTTTTGGATGAGTGAAGACAAACATAACACGCAGCAGTACATAAATTATTTGTGGGATTTAAAAAGTTGTTCCTCTAAAATTTAGAAATGTAAGTAACATCAAAATGAAAATTAAAACAATCTTTCTTTTAAAGTTTAACCGAAATAATTTTAACTTAGAAAGAGACGAATGTGATATTATATTAAAAAAGTACTCTTATATTAAAAAATGGGTACAGAAAAAGGATTTGTATGATCGCAAATACACAAAAAAATTCTAATGACAATAGGAAAGCTGTACAAATACAAAACCTATATAAAAGTATTTTAAAATAAGATTAAACGCCTGTAATGATTTAAAATTTTGCTTTCTAAACTGCGAAGAGAAATTTATATATATAGAGCGACCAATAAAATATTCATTTATGAGTTATTTTAATATTAATGACAAATCTTCGATTGAAATAAAAATCATTTTACTTTATTAAAGGAGCAGTTTTTCTGTTGGAAATAATTCCAATGAAAATTACACTAAATACATAGCAAAAATTGATTATCTATTTCGTATCGCAAAATATATTTGAAAAATTGTTTTCTATACGAAAATACGCATTCGATTAAAATGTACTCCTTAGAATACCAGCGTAATACAAGCGACAAGGTTAACTAATAATTTCTTACTTTAAAAGAATATTCTTGGGTTATTTTAATTGGAGGAATTTCATTAATTTCCACATTAACAAAGAAGGATCTGCATGATAAGAAAAGATTCTATCGGGAGCTGTATTTTTGTTGAAGAATAACGAGATTATACTTTTAAACAAATAAAATATTAGCTTATTTAGAGCAATATTTCTTATGGAAATGTTTTCCATGGAAGCTTCCCGATTGAACGTAGATAAATAATTTTGTTTCTTAAATTATTAACTATATAATATTTTTTAATAAAGTGGGAAGCAGCTTTCGCTTAGAAGGCACGTTAATGTAATCCATGGAACATCTTATTGTCATTTAGAAAGTTATCTTCCTAATTTAGAAGAATATTCTTGGGTTAATTTAATTGGAGGAAATTTCATTAATTTCCTCATTTACAAAGAAGGATCCGAGTGATGATAAAAAGATTCATTCGGAACCTGTATTTTTGTTGAAGAATAACGAGAATATTCTTTTAAATAAATAAAATATTGTGTTGCTTATTTAGAGCAATATTTCTTATGAAAATGTTTTCCATGGAAGCTTCCCGATTGAACGTAGATAAATAATTTTGTTTCTTAAATTATTAACTATATAAATTTTTTAATAAAGTGGGAAGCGGCTTTCGCTTAGAAGGCACGTTAATGTAATCCATGGAACATCTTATTGTCATTTAGAAAGTTATCATTTCCTAATTTAGAAGAATATTCTTGGGTTAATTTAATTGGAGGAAATTTCATTAATTTCCTCATTTACAAAGAAGGATCCGAGTGATGATAAAAAGATTCATTCGGAACCTGTATTTTTGTTGAAAAATAACGAGAATATTCTTTTAAATAAATAAAATATTGTGTTGCTTATTTAGAGCAATATTTCTTATGAAAATGTTTTCCATGGAAGCTTCCCGATTGAACGTAGATAAATAATTTTGTTTCTTAAATTATTAACTATATAAATTTTTTAATAAAGTGGGAAGCGGCTTTCGCTTAGAAGGCACGTTAATGTAATCCATGGAACATCTTATTGTCATTTAGAAAGTTATCATTTCCTAATTTAGAAGAATATTCTTGGGTTAATTTAATTGGAGGAAATTTCATTAATTTCCTCATTTACAAAGAAGGATCCGAGTGATGATAAAAAGATTCATTCGGAACCTGTATTTTTGTTGAAGAATAACGAGAATATTCTTTTAAATAAATAAAATATTGTGTTGCTTATTTAGAGCAATATTTCTTATGAAAATGTTTTCCATGGAAGCTTCCCGATTGAACGTAGATAAATAATTTTGTTTCTTAAATTATTAACTATATAAATTTTTTAATAAAGTGGGAAGCGGCTTTCGCTTAGAAGGCACGTTAATGTAATCCATGGAACATCTTATTGTCATTTAGAAAGTTATCATTTCCTAATTTAGAAGAATATTCTTGGGTTAATTTAATTGGAGGAAATTTCATTAATTTCCTCATTTACAAAGAAGGATCCGAGTGATGATAAAAAGATTCATTCGGAACCTGTATTTTTGTTGAAGAATAACGAGAATATTCTTTTAAATAAATAAAATATTGTGTTGCTTATTTAGAGCAATATTTCTTATGAAAATGTTTTCCATGGAAGCTTCCCGATTGAACGTAGATAAATAATTTTGTTTCTTAAATTATTAACTATATAAATTTTTTAATAAAGTGGGAAGCGGCTTTCGCTTAGAAGGCACGTTAATGTAATCCATGGAACATCTTATTGTCATTTAGAAAGTTATCATTTCCTAATTTAGAAGAATATTCTTGGGTTAATTTAATTGGAGGAAATTTCATTAATTTCCTCATTTACAAAGAAGGATCCGAGTGATGATAAAAAGATTCATTCGGAACCTGTATTTTTGTTGAAGAATAACGAGAATATTCTTTTAAATAAATAAAATATTGTGTTGCTTATTTAGAGCAATATTTCTTATGAAAATGTTTTCCATGGAAGCTTCCCGATTGAACGTAGATAAATAATTTTGTTTCTGAAATTATTAACTATATAAATTTTTTAATAAAGTGGGAAGCGGCTTTCGCTTAGAAGGCACGTTAATGTAATCCATGGAACATCTTATTGTCATTTAGAAAGTTATCATTTCCTAATTTAGAAGAATATTCTTGGGTTAATTTAATTGGAGGAAATTTCATTAATTTCCTCATTTACAAAGAAGGATCCGAGTGATGATAAAAAGATTCATTCGGAACCTGTATTTTTGTTGAAGAATAACGAGAATATTCTTTTAAATAAATAAAATATTGTGTTGCTTATTTAGAGCAATATTTCTTATGAAAATGTTTTCCATGGAAGCTTCTCGATTGAACGTAGATAAATAATTTTGTTTCTGAAATTATTAACTATATAAATTTTTAATAAAGTGGGAAGCAGATTTCGCATAGAAGGCACGTTAATGTAATCCATGGAACATCTTATTGTCATTTAGAAAGTTATCATTTCTTATTTTAGAAGAATACTCTTGGGTTAATTTAATTGGAAATTTCATTAATTTCCTCATTTACAAAGAAGGATCCGAGTGATGATAAAAAGATTCATTCGGAACCTGTATTTTTGTTGAAGAATAACGAGAATATTCTTTTAAATAAATAAAATATTGTGTTGCTTATTTAGAGCAATATTTCTTATGAAAATGTTTTCCATGGAAGCTTCCCGATTGAACGTAGATAAATAATTTTGTTTCTTGAAATTATTAACTATATAAATTTTTTAATAAAGTGGGAAGCGGCTTTCGCTTAGAAGGCACGTTAATGTAATCCATGGAACATCTTATTGTCATTTAGAAAGTTATCATTTCCTAATTTAGAAGAATATTCTTGGGTTAATTTAATTGGAGGAAATTTCATTAATTTCCTCATTTACAAAGAAGGATCCGAGTGATGATAAAAAGATTCATTCGGAACCTGTATTTTTGTTGAAGAATAACGAGAATATTCTTTTAAATAAATAAAATATTGTGTTGCTTATTTAGAGCAATATTTCTTATGAAAATGTTTTCCATGGAAGCTTCCCGATTGAACGTAGATAAATAATTTTGTTTCTTAAATTATTAACTATATAAATTTTTTAATAAAGTGGGAAGCGGCTTTCGCTTAGAAGGCACGTTAATGTAATCCATGGAACATCTTATTGTCATTTAGAAAGTTATCATTTCCTAATTTAGAAGAATATTCTTGGGTTAATTTAATTGGAGGAAATTTCATTAATTTCCTCATTTACAAAGAAGGATCCGAGTGATGATAAAAAGATTCATTCGGAACCTGTATTTTTGTTGAAGAATAACGAGAATATTCTTTTAAATAAATAAAATATTGTGTTGCTTATTTAGAGCAATATTTCTTATGAAAATGTTTTCCATGGAAGCTTCCCGATTGAACGTAGATAAATAATTTTGTTTCTGAAATTATTAACTATATAAATTTTTTAATAAAGTGGGAAGCGGCTTTCGCTTAGAAGGCACGTTAATGTAATCCATGGAACATCTTATTGTCATTTAGAAAGTTATCATTTCGTATTTTAGAAGAATATTCTTGTGTTAAATTAATTGGAGGAAATTTCATTAATTTCCTCATTTACAAAGAAGGATCCGAGTGATGATAAAAAGATTCATTCGGAACCTGTATTTTTGTTGAAGAATAACGAGAATATTCTTTTAAATAAATAAAATATTGTGTTGCTTATATAGAGCAACATTTCTTATGAAAATGTTTTCCATTGAAGCTTCCCGATTGAACGTAGATAAAAAATTGTGTTTGTGAAATTGTTAACTATATAAATTTTTTAATAAAGTGGGAAGCAGCTTTCGCTTAGAAAGCACGTTATTGTAATCCATGGAACATCTTATTGTCATTTAGAAAGTTATCATTTCGTATTTTAGAAGAATATTCTTGGGTTAAATTAATTGGAGGAAATTTCATTAATTTCCTCATTTACAAAGAAGGATCCGAGTGATGATAAAAAGATTCATTCGGAACCTGTATTTTTGTTGAAGAATAACGAGAATATTCTTTTAAATAAATAAAATACTGTGATGCTTATTTAGAGCAACATTTCTTATGAAAATGTTTTCCATTGAAGCTTCCCGATTGAACGTAGATAAAAAATTGTGTTTGTGAAATTGTTAACTATATAAATTTTTAATAAAGTGGGAAGCAGCTTTCGCTTAGAAAGCACGTTAATGTAATCCATGGAACATCTTATTGTCATTTCTTATTTTAAAAGAATATATATTTTAAAAGAAGTTGTAAAGTTATTCGTTTTCCCTAATTTTATATTCTTGCAAATTTTTCAAAGAACTCCATCAGAGTTAGGTAAATAAAAATTCTAAATGTGTGTAGTACCTTGATATTAAATCTAATTTTTAGCAGTGATTTCTTAATTTAGTATTTAATTTTAAACTTGCTATATTGATTAAAATATTTTTTCCAAAATTATATAAATCTTTTACAAATCCTAATTGTTTTGCAATGATCATATACTTATATATTAATAATTATAAAATGTGTACAAATATATTTTGGTAGATCCATTCAGTCCTAAAGTAACATATAAGAAAATTAGATTTCAGCTTGATTCTCTTCAAATTCAAGCCGAGCTGGCAACTGAAGGGCGCTTATCCAGTTAATGTTAAAGTCAAAATTGTCGTTGCACTTGCATACTTCACTGTACCTAGTCCTGTGAGATGGACTTTACCAGTTGGATAGAAGCAGCCGGATGGAGTATTCATGGTTTTGAAGCTGGGAGCAATAAGTATCTTAAGAATTGACCTGCCACCCCCAGATGCGTCAACTCACCTGGAGGACATTGCGGCTAGATTTAGTGTGCCCCGGTCGACTTTAGCGAAAAGAACGGGACCTTGGCCAGCCTGGGACTCAATTTCACTTCTTTCCGAAAGTGAGAATGACTCCCTCATTAACCAGGCCCCATGGCCTCAATTTTGGGATGGGATATAAAATTATATAGGAAAACAATGGTACAAAAATACATAGGATTATGAAATTACAAGAATATGTAGGATCACAAAGTTGCAAAAATACGTGGAATTACACACTTACAGGAATACATAGGACTACAAATGTATGAAAATACGAAGGATTACAATTAATGACTTTAAAAAGAACAACACACTGAAAAAATGAATTTGAAGAGGAGCTCATAAATCAAAAACAGCTTATTGAAAAGAATCCATTAAAACAGGTTGAAGCTACTATTTGCTTAGTAAAATCTAAGCACTTAGGCTAAGTACTTAAATCCAAGTACTTAGGCTTGGGATATTAGCAGAGGAGGGTCAATGATGATTCTTCTTGAACCACGTGAATAAGCACTCTTGACTAATAAGGAAGTCCATTAGCTGGTTTAGTTTTAATCTAGAGGTCTTGTAAGAGAGTACGGCTGGTTTCCAGTTAATAACCCACTGCTTTGCAGGAGTTGATAAATGCCACGAGGATGTAAGTGGGCAGACCGTGAGATAGTGTATTGGGTCTTCCTCGTTACCACAGGTACAATTTGGGGTGTCCGTTAGACCCACCCTGTAGAAGTAAGTAGGGAATGGGCCATGGCCGGTCATGAAAAGGATTTCATTCCTGGTCCAATTTAAAGATTTGTTGGAAACTATAGAGATAATTTCATGTACTAGACGACCAGTAGATGCATTGGACCAATCGTCCTGCCATTTCTCCTTGATCCAGTTGTGCAGGGTGTGCTTGACTGAGCAGCGTGGTAGAGGGATGTCTACATGCTGAAGAGAAGAAGAGGCTGCCACTTTTGCCTCCTTGTCAGCTGCCTCATTACCCTCTATTCCAACATGAGCTTTGACCCATCGAAGTTGGATAGAAGGAAAGTCCAGCAGGAAACTTTGAAGTGATCTGACGAGAGAGCTAGATGAAAAGGGATTGTGGCTCGATTTGAGAGCTGCCTGGCTGTCAGACCAAATAGTGGCAATGGTGTTCTCTAGCGTGACAAATTTAACTGCTTCGCCTATGGCCAAAACCTCGGCTTGAAAGACTGAGTTATCTTCTCTCAGCTTTTTTTTCCAGACATGCGTCTTTACTGAATTTTTATAAGCTACAAAAGTTGAGCCGAGCACTTCTTCCAACTTTGAACCATCTGTGAATATTTAAAGGGATTCTGCTGGTGGCCATGACATCTGCAGTTTCTTTGACAGCGACTCTTTCACTCAGATTAAAGAGACCAGGGTGGAAGGAGTCAATGCTCATTTTACTTTCGATATCTGAAGGTGATGGGAGCGGTGGATAGAGACACTGAATTCCGCCTCTGGTAAGTCGTATGTATTTTGCCTCTGCTTCTATTATCAGGTGCAGGGGAGGAAGGCCAATTATTACCTGGAGAGCGGAGGTGGGTGCTGAGCGGAAAACTCCGGTGATACTAAGAAGAAACCTTCGTTGAATAGATATTTAAGTCAATGTAGCATTAGGTTAAGTAGTTTGTGAGTTCGGTTTTCATCTTGGATTCTAAATCACTAAAAACATCTTCAACTATTTTTTAACTGTATGCAACGATCTAATTTGTCCTCGTGAGTGAAAAATAACTGTAGAATCATAAAGGAAGAAAAAAACTTTGATTTATACACCTTGATAATGACACATACTTTTAATAACCACGAGATTATTTTAGAGCTGTGATTTAGGCCGTGTACTTTGCTTTCTGCCATTGGTTTTATACTATTCTAAAATTTAATTTGTAACTGCTCTAAATAATTATATTCCTTTAAACTATTAATGCATATATATAAACACACACAGACGCGCGCACACACACACACACACACACACACACACACACACACACACACACACACACACACACACACACACACACACACACACACGATATATATATATATATATATATATATATATATATATATATATATATATATATATATATATATATATAAATTACAAACAGAAACACACATAGACAGATATACATACAGACACATATTTACATATACACAGAGACACATATCTACATGTACACCGAGACACATATCTACATGTACACCGAGACACATATTTACATGTACAGAGAGACACATATACATACACATATATAAAATTTCAACTGATTTTTCGTTAACTTAACTCTTCAATATCTAACCAAATAAATTCTAAAAGAAAATTTTTTAACTCATTTCTAGCGGCAAAAGTATGCGCTTAGTCCAGTTAATGTTAAAGTCTATCTAAGTAATTACTGCATAGGAAATATAGTAAGCTAACGAGTTTAGATTATTGGGCAAATTACTAATCTGTTCACTGAACTAATAAATATACTCCTCATGGGGGCTAACCTTTTTTGTGTGAGTGCGGGTGTTCCAATCCCGAGGTACCCAGGGATCTATGATCTGTTTTTCCTTTATTCTCTTTCTAATCTTTTCCTTACCATTTCCATCTTTCGATAGCAAGCGAGAGAGCTCTCTATAAGTAGATGTAACCGCTGTGTGTGCTTCTTACTTCTCACGGACAGTCAACTTTCCCACGTGTTGGTTGTGCGTGGAAATCTTTTGGATTGTGTACACTGTGGCTTCCCAGTGTATCAATCGGTTAGTTCCTAGATACAATCGCTGCTAATCTGCTAGGGCTCAAGCTAAGGGGTCACAGCCTTGGGCTTGGCATTAAGGGTAGTCATTGCGGCTCAGATGCCGTACAATGCAGGATTCCAAATTTGAATTTGCTTGACGATGAAGAAATGTTGCCAAGGTGACGTATTGTGACGTGCACAATGACGTAAATACTAGGGTTGCCAAAATAGAATTTCCTGCATAATTTTTATAGGTCTCAATATTTATGACGTAATAAAAACTAAGTTGCCAGATACATAAGAAAATTCGCAAAAAAAATCACAAAACTGAGAATTAGATATCCTGGATTATACGGCATCTGTGTCGTCACTGCTTTGGGGTTGACTCCCTGCGTATGGGCGTCGAGTAGCACTATGGTAAGCACCGAGGCTTAAAATGTCCAGAATATGTGGCTGACAGCCCTTTTAGAGCTTCGTGGTGGGCGGTGCCGTCGTTTTTGAATCCTTAAAAATATCCTTTATCCTTAAATCTTTATGGGTTTTAATTCTCGCGTCATTGAAGTCAATACATCAGTTCGTTATATGTTGATAAGCTCACCAGGCAGTTTTCATGCAGTATCGCCGTTTCTGATACAAAAACGTTTGACATGAACTATTGGTAACGTAAAAAAATGTTAAAAAATTACGATTGGGGCAGATTTTCTTATTGAAGTTGACACTAAATAAGCTTCGGTAATCTTTAATAAAAAAGTGGGTTTATTTTTTCAGTCGAAACATCATTTTATAAAACTTTAAACGAGTCTTGTGATTTCCTTTCCAACCCCGATTTTCATGTGTTACAAAAGCAGAATGTTTGGAAGAACTTAGTGATTAAGGAGTTTGTTCTGTATGTCGTATAAACATTCGATGTGACGGTGGACTTACTCCCTCTGCCTTAATTCTCAGACACTAGTATTACCAGAAAGTAGGTAACATAAACTGCCGACTCCATCCATACATTCCTAACATTTTTAGTTTTAAATGTCAGAAATATTGTCACTCCCAACATGCTTGTAGGAATACTGATCCTATGTGCGGAAAATGTGCGCAATCTTGTCATGAAACTAATGCTTGTACTTCAGATTTTGTCAAGTGTTGTAACTGTTCTGGTTCACATGCTGCTGCTTTTTCCAAATTTTACCCTATATGGATCTCGGAGAAAGAGATAATTACAACATAGATGAAACAAAATATTACTTTCCCGGAAGCAAAGCAATTAGTAACATACAGAACACCAAAAGTTAGCATTTTCTTTTCTTCTACAGAGGGTATTAACACATTTTTAGAACGATTTCGGGGCCGTTTAATTAATGTTTAAAATGTAAAGACTATTTTTTTAAATATTCATTCAATCTGATAGACTTTTTTCTGGACTATAAGTCTGCATCGTGATTTCCTTGATACAAGAGTTTTTCGTAAAATTTCCAGGGTTATTGCTTTCCATTCCTCTTCCAGACTCCATCCATCGTGGTGGGTTTGCGTTTAGAAAGAACTCTTTTAGCAGACCAAAGGCACAATAGTCCATAGGTGAAACGTCAGGGGACTTCACAGGAATAAGTTGAAAAGGTATATATGCAATACCTGTATTAGTCTTCATTTTTTCAAGGAATGCAGTGGTAGTTTTCGAAGTATGACTTGTAGCTTTGTCTTGATGATGTTTTACTCTTTGAAAGTCTTTGGGATAAAGAAGTGTAATTTCTTCTGTAAATATTGGACGTAAAGCCTTCTCTTGATAGTATGATGAGTTGATTTTAACATTTTTTTCTACTTTTTTTATTTTTAATTTCCCATTGTAGGAGAAACCTGCAACTATCATAAACCCTTTACTGAAACTTTCTTTACATTGACGGAACCAGGTTGGTAAATTTTTTCTCGTTTTCTATAGTAATTAAACCTTTCTTTGTGTTGAAGAAATTTAGATAAACCCATGCTTCATCAAGGGTCACAATGTGTTTCCGTTTATCTCCTGCTAAATGGTTTTCATATAGGATTCTACAAAATGTTTTGCGTTGAGCCACATGCCTTGGCAAAAGCTGGTGAACATTATGTTTTTTAGCTTTTTTAAGTTGTAAATATTGGTTTATAATTTTATTTATTGTTGCTATACAGATGTATCTAAAGACTTTGCAATTGATTTCTGTGTTGGTGGATTTTCTCTTGTTACCAGCGACTTCACTTTAGAAACATTTGAAACAGTACGTAATTTTTTTGGATATTCGTTTGGAATCTTCTTTCCATGTAGAAATATGGATTGACGGTTTTTACCTGTCCGATTAATAATGTTCCTTATTTTGCACTTAGAAATTTTAATACCATGCATTTCACAACGTTCTTGAATCCTGGAATAAGAATATTTCTCTTCGGAAAGCCCCAAAAGATATCCTTCAATCCATAGCTTGTTTACATGCGACATTTTGAAAGAAAAATAAATTTAAAAGTAGCAGTTTTAAATTATTTGAAATGAGAAAGTATACTCTTTCTCATTTCAAATAATAAACTTTTACAAAAAAATTTATTCTAAAACGTTTACTTTTTAAAATTCTTAATCCAAATCGTTCTAAAAATGTGTTAATACCCTCTGTATTTTATAAACAGTTGCAAAAATAAACAGCAATCCAGTAACGAAGAGCCGAGCTGGCAGCCGAATGGTTAGCGCTCTTGCCTTCGGTTCAACAGTTCGTGGGTTCAAATCCCACCTTGGGTATGGATGTTTGTAGTGGTTTGGAATCCACTTTAAACCGTAGGTCCCAGTCTAATTAGCCCTCGTGTGCAAAAAAAATGACCGTTGAGCGACAAACAAACAAACCAGTAACGAAGAGTAATTCACCAAAAATTGTTCCACTTTACCGCCAACTTCGAATAGCATAAAGAAATCTACTTCAGTTATCAGTAAATGTAAAAGTGATACAAAAGTTAGTTAAAAAACCAAAATCACGAGAAAAAGTATTAAAAGAACAATTGATATATATCCTCATGTGAAACAGATATGGAAATGAATTCCGGCTCTACATCTTAGACCGTTTCAAAATGTAGAAAAGACGAGCACAAAAAACAGTCAAATAAAACCTGCTTTGTGTGTTATATAACATTTATCCGTCTCATCTTTCTGGCTTTCAGGAATTTATTGTAGTGCCTTTATTCTTCTGTGTGAGTTATTCATCTCAACATTCTCAAACAGTTCTTATCCAATGAATTACTCAAGCACTTAACTTTATCAAACATTATTTTGCTTTCAGCGCAGCTTATCCCACTTGATCTTGCGCCAGTAAAATCAAAATCAAATAAAAAGTAATAATAAAAATTGAAAGAAAATTTTTAATGCAAGCAAGGCAATAGTTTTAAGATTCAAAAGAAATTGTTTACAAATATTGCAGTTATTAATTGAATTCTACTAACTAATGAAATTTTTAAAAATTTAAATCGTCCTTGCTGATTTAAACTAACCATAAAGTGAATACTTTGTCATATCTTTTTCATTTTGCTTTTTTTCTGCTGCTCTGTTGTCCATGGCTTGAATAAATCGAAAACGGCTACTCGAGCCGATGTTTTGCTCCTTATGTAAGAAATAATTTTATTAACAAAATGAGCTTCGACACTATTCTCAGACATTCGATGGTGAATTTCGCCTTGTTTGCTGCCGTTCGAAGAATGTGACTTGAAGGCAGGCAGCAAATTCGTCAACAAGTCGGATTTACAACGCCGTCTCAATACAATGTGACGCGGATGATTTGTTATCTGACGTCGTGGATATTTTAAACCAATGAGAAGGGTGATATAAAGTTGCGTAATCAGAATCTCAACTGTAATGAAAGAAGCAATCACTTTATAGTTAAATATAAATATAATTTTATTTGCCTTTATTGAATTCAATCAATCATTTATCAATAATCCCAATTATAAATTCCTTTACTTATATTAATGTTATATTGTTTGCATTACTGTATTTTAATTTAAAATTTTCTACCATACATTTAATACCTATGTTCAAAATTGTAACCCAATAATATATTTATGAATGGGAAAAATCGCATTAATTTTCTTTTATTTTCATGCTTTCTTCTGATCCTGTGTCACCTGCTACAAGCTATTGTGAAATATGTGAAAGGAAATTACTAATGAGAAACAGGTTAGAATTTTCACGTATTTATTTTGCATAAACCGTTCACATTATTCTAGAAATAGTAATAAATCTATACTTTTAATATTATATACCAAACTCGTTATATATAATACATTTTGATTGAATTACGAAAAATTCATTTGTATTTGAACAGAATATGTATTTAATTTAATGAAATTTTATTTTAATTTCGTAAATTTTTAAATTATTTTGAGAATAGGTTCTGTCTACTAACAATCAAAAGAGGAATTTAAATATTTTTGGAAGTTAAAAAATAGATTATCTAAGAAGTGCAAAAGTTTCTGTAAATGACTGGTTATTTTTAAAATTGTTATTGGCATACTTTTACATATCCAATTTTTAAAAATGGAAGAAACTAATTTTTATTGTTAAATATCAAGTTAACGATAAAACTAGTTTGTTTATTTAGTAAAAATAAAACTCATTTAGATTGATATTGATCAATTTTGTAAATGAAAAAACAATGGGTGATTACGCATGAAATAACTGATGGACTCGTAGTGTGGTCCTTTTATTATTTACATTATCTTAACCCTTTGGATGCACATTTATTCGAATAATATTTTGCATGTGGAGCACATTTAATTTTTTGTGGTCGAGTAATTTGTAAGAACAGCATATTTTATGCAATTATTAGAATTTATTGGCTCCCGCCTTTTTTTTTTTTTCCAAAACCTTTTTCTATCACTTGTCTGGCATATCTATTTGTCTGTTCCACTATGATATTCCAAAAATTTTCATTTAGGACTTCATTCAAAACATCCAAAGGTTTAGGATGAGCACCTAGCCTTCGCAGACACAAAGGATTTATTCCAGGCACTTCACGAAACCGTTTTACAGCCGAGCTGGCAGCCAAATGGTTAGCGCTCTTGCCTTCGGTTCAACAGTTCGTGGGTTCGAATCCCACCTTGGGCATGGATGTTTGTAGTGGTTCGGAATCCACTTTAAACCGTAGGTCCCGGTCTAATTAGCCCTCGTGTGCAAAAAATGACCGTTGAGCGACAAACAAACCAAACCGTTTTACATTAGGTACATTGTCTTTTTCTTCCCAAATCCATTGATCAAATTTCTCAGGAGAAGATTCACTATCACTGTTTGATAAGTATCTTTTACGTCTTTTGCATCTTGATTTTATCTCACTATCATCACCACTATCATTGTTACTTTGAAATAAACAAGAATGAACATGCTAAATATTGTCTCATTTTCAACGACGTATCAGAACGTCATGTGCGACTTTGGTCAAATTAATGCATGACGTTCTGATACGTCGAATGCGGTCAAAGTGTTAAAGGTAAATTGATAGGATTACGTAATATAACGGTTAGCTTTATATCCCAATGTTATTGTAGAACATTTGTCCATGCGCAATAGTGTCTTTTCCGTCATATTTTCTTACAAAGTGAACCCTATTCATGTATCTCGGGAATTGTTCAATTTTAGAGCCTTTATGGATTTTTGAACCAGTTGAGGCAAAAAACAGACATGCTGAAAGCTCTAGTCTAGGAATTGTCATGTTTTTGATAGGATCGACACGAGCTTCACTACACTGGAGACGGCTGCAAACAGAGCCATTCTTGTTGAAACTTTGGAGATAAATCATTGCCCCGTAACCTGACCGAGAAGAGTCTGCAAAGCCATACGTGATTTACGTCATGTCTTCAGATAAAATGTACTTCAGAATCTTTGGAGGCTATTAGGTAAAGAAACAATGAAAACTTATACGCTATTCTTCTGCAACTGGGGAAGCTGTAATAGATTCTAAAAAAAAAAAAAAAAAAAAAAAAAAAAAAAAAATGGCATGACAGCGCATGTGGGCCAAGGCCTACAGTGCCCATAACTGCTTTAATGACTGAGGGCTCTGGGGTGCGAAGCATATGTCCCAGTTAGGTGGTCAGCCCAATGTAAGACCCCCAGTAATAGATTCTACCATTCAAACTTTAATAGCTATAACTGTAGAAGATATATTTTTGCCCAGAAAATAACTGGTCCAATCAGTCCTAATGCATCATAAATTGGAGCTATTTGTAAAAGAACAGATCCATTTGTTCAAATCGTCTTTGGTTCAATAATTACTTGGTAACTAAATGTGTCACTTGAGCTCACTATTGCATTCCAAGAATTTATATATATTATTTTCCACTGTTGGAGAGACTCAAATACGTACACTTTTGTGGTTCCAATATGTAGTGCAGGATGGGGTTTGTGTTCAGCATTTATGCAAGGACATCCCCCGCATAATAACGAATGAGAAAGTTCCTCTTGAAGTTTCTTGGCTTGCTATGAATTAGAAGCACTAGTAAGTACATCATCCATATAGAAATCCGGTATAGTAGAATCAGTTATTGGAAATTTTTGTTCCTCATCAATAGCTAACTATTTTAGAGTTCTTGTTGCAAGCTACGGCGCACAGGCAGTTCCACAAATCGCTGTTTTTAAATCATAAAATCTGATCGAGATCATTATTTTTCCAAATGATTTTTTGCCATCTCGTTTGGGGTGTATGAATTTCAATCTGACCAAACATTTTTGAATATCTGTTGATTGGACAAATGCAGAGCGTCGGTGTTTGGAGTGCTGTCACTCACAAAACTTGATTGATAAATAGAAGAAAGTATTATAATCTGACAAATCATTTTTTTCACACATTTCCCCTATTACTGGACACCTGCGCAAATGTATAATGATGATTGTCTCCTTCCAACTGTCAAGTATGGAGGTTGTTCTATATCAGTAGCCATGTGTGCTTGTCTGCTGAACCAATCGTAATCCTGAAAGGAAGGATCACTGGAGAAAAAATATAGCGAAATTTTAGATGACCAGGTCCATCTTATGCAAATTTTGTTTCCAGGATGGTGCTCCTGCCAATGTAGTGGAGCTTCTCCAGTCATGGTTTGATGAACAAGAGGATGAATTTATTATCCACCTTGATAAGCTTAGTGATCCGAGCTCAATATAATTGAACCGTTATGGTCGTCCGTTTTAGAGCGTTCAATACGGAATCTATATTCTACACCGGGATTATTCCGATAATATCCTCATGGAGAATGTCACGTTACTCCGCACAACATTATTCAGCACTTGTATGAATCGATTACTAGGCGAATCAAAGATACTACTTGCTAAAGACAATCCTACACTTTGTTTATAAAGGGTTCTATATAAATCAAAGGCACTCCACTAGTATATGAGATATTATAGAACAATATAATGATCTCTTGAATTATTTATAGTTTTGAATATAACTATAAGTGTGTTCACAAAATGCTTCATTAAAAATGTTAACATAATAAATTAATAGGTTTAAACGTAATCAATTTCTATTCATACGTAAAGGTAATATGATAATCATTTTTCAGCAAGATATTCATCGTGTCAATATATCTTTATCTAAGAAGGATCTTTTTAAAGGAGATAATGTGACGGATGTAATCATTACTTTCTAAATGTCAATTGGTTGGTAGATGCGCCTTTTTCGTTATTGGAAGATGGTGAATTTGGCTGAGGCATGTAAAATATGTTCATTATCACGATATTCTCCAAGTGAAATATCTTTGATTGTGGGTTACGTCTGTCGGATTCCTGCTTAGTCTTTGTTTCTAAGTTACATAGACTTACTCACTATCGGGGTCTCGAAGGCCATTGGATGTCCCATTAGGTAAAGTTACCCTCACTTCCACTCCCTTGTTATGCTGAAAAAAAGGAAAAATATGGGATTAAATTTTAAAATTTCCTATATGTTGCATAAATGTGATTTAAACTATTTTTTAACATTTTTTTCAAAAGAATACATTTGAAGTACAGGTAACCCTCCTATAACACGGTAGTTAGGTTCCTAGAAAATGACGTGTTGTGTGAAATCGTGTTGTATGAGACCCAGAACTGGTACAAAAAGGGGGTTACGTTCCAAAAACTTATTAAAAACAAATATTTTTTTAATTCGACATAAACAACTTAATTTTTATTAAATAATAAATGTATATCCAACACAAAGTAAGAAAAAAATATTTTAATCTAACGCAACCCTAATTTAATGAATTTATTCGTCGTCACTGCTCAGTACAATCAACCGAGAACGTTTTTTGGGTGGAACGATATCGCCTTCACTTTCAGAACTTTTTTCTCTATTTAAAGTTTTTGTATGTTTTCTCCTCTTAAAAAATCTATAATAGAACTTTTCTGACTAGTTCTTACTAGGTCATTGTAAATTTCGCGATATGGAGTTAAACAGTTTTGCAGCTCCCTTTTGAATTTTCGACTTTAAATAGAGAAAAACTTTCCGTGGAAGGGTCTATTTTCAAGAAAGATGACTCGAGATTAAGCATAAGCCTTCTTGTAATTCTTTTAATGTTAAATTCTTAACTGCACAATCTTCATCAGAGCTAGCGTCCTCAAAATCTATTTGATTTGCATCCAGGGATGCCGCCGACCGATAACAAGCTCTAACATTGGAACAAAACCATGTTATAGGATGACGTGTTGTAGGAATTTTCCCGCAAATTACGAATCGTGTTATAGCGAAACCGTGTTATAAGATACCGTGTTATAGGGGCGTTACCTGTATACGAAAACTAAAACTATATCTACGGTTACAAATCTGAATGTCATTCAAATACCAAATAAAATTCCCTTATCTTAGTACATAGCAATTAAGTTCTTAATAATTCATGAATTAAATTCATGATAACGACTCTAATTATAATGAAAGACTATAATTTATAACGAAAGAAATGTTAAAAAACAAATCGAAATTGGCGTAGAATACTTGAAAATTCTCTTCAGTTGCTAAATTACAAATGAATAAAAAGTCTCCATTTATTTATGTTAAATAGCCGCTATTATTATTGGTGATGTGGGAAAAATGTAAACAAATGCGGTGCATTTGTAAAACTAGTACGTTTCAAACATTGCGCGTGAAAATATCTTTGTATAAATGAAGTCTTGAATCTTAACGATTATACGGGCGTATGACAATTTTAAAACTAGAAAAAGAACCAAATGCGTCTATTCTAGAAACGAAAAGATTTCCTGAAAGATGTTTCTTATCCTCACTGTCTGACGGAGTCAGACAAGATCCACGAGCCTGTTGACTGTAAGGAAGTCGAAAACTAGGAGAGGATTGCTAAAGAGATCCTCCTTAGGGACACCCATGCAATCCAAAAGGTGCTCAGGAGAGGCCTGATGACTTTGGCACTTGGTGCAGGTGACGAAGGTTTTTCTGCCCTCATTGTATTGAGGCACTTGATGTGACCACTAGCTGAAAGATGTTAAATTGTATAAATGATACCTGAGCGTAAACATCCTTCCAAGTGTTCAAAATTGGTGTTATTTATGGCTTAAATCAATCACAAAAAATGTAATCAAAGTTTCGGTATGAAACAGCTTTTAATTTACTTAGTCCACAGAATAAATATCAGTTGTCGATGGATGAGTTCCTTGCAGACCCCCCTTCTTTTTCTTGATTTTTTGAGAGTGCACGGGCTCGTGCATCTGGTGTAGCTCCGCTCTTCTGGATGGGATTTGTAACAACACAACATAAATATCAGTAGTTCTTTTCTATGCAACAGTTCTCAACTCTACCCCGAAACCATACCCGGTTAACCAACATTGTGAGAATTCTATTTATATGTGTATATAGAAGAATACGCGTTTCATTAATATGTATTAACTGTAATAAAAAGGGAAATGTATTTACAAGTAATACAATTATGAATTTTCAATGTATGAATCTATATTTGTAATTATATGTAAGGTACAGAAGTAAGTTCTGGCCGCTTTTAATGACCCCAAAAAACATAACCTAACGAAAGTTATCTTAAAGTTAGTCCTCGAAGTAATCGTAATAGGCATCCAGCAGCACCTTCTGCCCACGTGTCTCCAGCTGTGCAATCCCCTTGCAGCAAAGTAAGGAGTATGGCACAAAGTTTTCCAACCAAATTGCTGTATGGTATTGATGGCCACACGCCTCTGTTATCGAACAAAAGGACTCCATTTCGATTAACCGGTAATGCCCACTTTTGCAATGGGACCACGTGACGTCCAGTCCATCAGACACCAGCTTCATCACAGGAAGATAAACCTCCTGACCTGAAGTTGTGTAACCAGTACCTTGCCGTTTGTTCATCCATAGGGCTATCATTGAACGGTTGACATATTCGGCGACTTGATGCAGCAGCTGATAAGCCCACTTTGAAGTCTTTAAGCAAGCAACACCGAACGAGCTCCTTCGACACGTCCATTTCTCTTCCTTACCATACGAGTTATGATTGATGAATGTGCTCACTGAACTTGTTGTAATAACGACTGATATTCCTATTCTCAACTGACCGGTGTCTCTTCATACCCTAATTAGCGTACTTATTCTTACTTCATTCAGTGGCAACGCAAAAAACGTTAAGAACCTTCTTCTTTACCTTATAATAGCAATAGTGAATGATTTGCTCTAATTTGAAACGACATCCGGATAGTTAGTGATCTAGCCTTCGATTCAACAGATTATGGGTCCGATTCCCACTTCCTGCTTGTTTTTTCCCTGACTTGTGATCCTCTTTAACTGTAAGTCCCGTTCTGTAACTAACCTTTATGTGCAAAATATATTCTTAGCTAGAGAAACAATCTAATTCTTTTACTTTAAATAATAATATAGGGAGAAAAAGTAATGTTTTTGAAGTAAAATTCTGGATAAATAAAATTAGGTATTTCCGAATGTGCATGTTGAATTATGAAGTAATTACATTGTTTCAAGTAATTTCTATTACGTTTTATTAATTTTTAATGAATCCGAAAGCAATTAGTATACGTACATTGAAAATGCGTTACATACAGAATATATTTTACTTCAAAATTATCACCAAACCTGTCTTAATTTCAAATGTTTACTTAGCATCCTAAATTAATTCCAAGATAACATGATTATGTAAATGTAAGAAATATATAAATAAAATGATACGAAAAGTTTCATTTACACCATTCTTTAAGTTTTCGTATTTAGTGATATGTCATCACAATTACACATTTTTGTTAAAAAAAATAATTGCATATCTTTATTTTCTAGCACTAGATAGAAATAATCTAATGTTGAAAATAAGCTATAAATAATTATAAAAATGCTAAAAGCGATCATACTTTAATTTTTGAAATTTGCATAAAAAGTAAACTCTTTGTCTTCATGTAACCTCATTTCTTCTACAATACATCTCGTATATGTAATAAAATTCGTATTTGCAAAATCAGATGAAATAAACGTTTCAAGGTCAGTACTATTATTATAAAGTTGTGTAAATATTTTTATTTAATTAAAAGAAATTTTCTCACTAAACACAGTGCGTTGTTTTTGTGTAGTAGTAAACAAACATGCGAATACATAAAGGATAGAAATAAAAATGCAAATAAAAATTTCGAAACTTATGATAATACATTTGACTAGTTTTTAGCGTAGTCATTTTCGATTCTACAGAGAAAAATGTGTATTTTTAATTATTAAATCTTGATTTTGTGTGCGTCAATTATATACACACAGAATCTGATAATATCCCTGCGTTTTAATTATTCAATATTTCTTTAAATTAGTGTATGGAATTAATAGTACATATCGTACGTGAAATTTTGTTTTGTAGCTTCTTTTTTTTCAAGATTTTTCATATTTTGATCTGATAATTATTTTTAGTTTAATTCATTTTAATAAATAATTGTATTTCTCTTCGGTTTAACTAAACTTATTTTTTAAAGCTTTGAAAATATGAAAAAAAATATTTCTTGAAACTTTTCAATTAAATGTATTAACACCTTCTATTATATAATTGCTATTGAAGTGATGCTATTTTTGAAGGTTACCTCAGTCTTTTAGCTGATTTTCCTGTAAGGTGCGTCCTTATTTCCATTTAAGTTGATTGGATTAAGTTGCAGTTTTAAGTTCTTAATAAGAACAGAAGTAGGAACTTAATAAGTTCCTTTAATCTTCACTATAAGCCGTTATTTGTCTTCCGATATTAGTTCATAGGGAAACTCCTTTAAAGGTGTGAAGTTATAATCTTGTTTATTCCACCTTCATATTTTTCAATTTAGCTTCACATACAAATGATTTTTATGATAATACTTGAAAAAAATAGGATGATACTATTCTTAAAGCGGGGAAAAGAATCTTCTCCCTTAAAACAATTCGCTATTCGTATTTTACGTGTATATTTGTCTGTTATCTATCCTTCCTCTATAAGCCGAGTGATTAGTGCTCTTGCCTTCGGTTCAGCAGTTTGTGAGTTCGAATCTCACCTTAGTGTTGGATGCGTGTTGTTCGGAATTCATATTAAATCGTAGGTCCCGTTCTAATTGGCCCTTATGAGCTAAAAATGGCCGTTAAGCGACAAACAAACCTAACCAAACTGAACCTACAAAGCGGAAATAAGCAAAATCAATAGCTCTAAATTTATTACGTAAAATCTCATTTATTTACCACTTTTCATGCTTCTTTCAATGAAAATTTAAATCTAATTTATAAGCCAGTAAAATGCTTTTTAATTAGAAATTAAGTGTTTTCTAATTAAAAATGATTTTACTTGCTTATAAATTAGATTTAAATTTTTCATGAAAGAAGCATCATACAATGGAAGGTGGTAAAATATTTATGGCTATGGCAGGCTTATGCAACCATATTTCTATAGATTTCTATTTTAAGGATCGCAAATTTTGTCGACAACTTTTTCATAAAGTTTATAACATTAAAGAACTTCTTATTAATATTAAATTTATAATGCCCATTGAAAACTAATATCGTTACCTAATTATATTTTCTAGTACTGAGTTGTATTTTCTAGTACCTAATTATATTTTCTAGTACTATAAGGGGCAAACCAAAAAGTCTTAGTTTTACTATTACAACAACTTATTCTTGATAGTTACGGCATACAGTGATTCCTCGTTTTTCGCGGTTAATGGGGACCAAAACCTTCCGCGTAAGCATTAAAATCGCGAAGTAGGATTTGCCCCAAGGAATTTTCGTGTATGTAGGTACATGAATGTTTTAAATATGTAAAAAAAAAAAACAGTATTAGTAATGTGCAGATGATTGAGCTGGCGCAATGACTTTTTGAGCAATATAATAGTTACCCAACCCCCATTAAATTTGTACCCACCTCTAAAAAGTAATGGCTTTGTTTCACCCATACCAATTTTATAAAACAATGATTTAAAACTCACCATTAAAAACTATACTCACTTTTAAAAAGTAATGGCTCTATTTCACCCACAAACATTTCGTAAAACAATGGTAAGGAAACTCCATTAAAAATCGGACCCACATTTAGAAAATGGCTCTGTTTTATCAACCGGAACGAGCAAGCGACAAGTCGCTGAAACGGAAGGGTATTTTCTTCGATGAGTATCCCCTTTTCCGTACAAAAACAATGAGGTGATAATAATTTAATTTTAAAAGAAGTACATTAGGATCTCAGAATATTTTTCATTTAAAGAGATATATTTAGTTAATAAAATGGAAATGAATGGAAAGAAAACACGTGAATATTTGGTTAAGGTATACACTCGCATTTCATAAATGTATAGCTTTCGAGCCGAATTTCAGAAGCTTCAATCAATGATACTTTCATCATCTGAAAGTGTTGAATTCATCGAACACTTAAAAAATTTAGAAGAAAAATTTCTTGAGAGCTGAAGAAAAATATTGTTTTATAAATACAAAATAGAAGTCGTTATCTTTTAATAGTTCGAAAACTATTAAAAAATATATATCTGTTTTTCCCACATGGTTCACTGAAAGGGTCATTACATATTTCGCTTTATTCCGCATTATTTATTGTGTAGTGACCAAGGGCTAAAGTGTTAATACCATCTGGTAATATATGTCGCTTGTCATCTTCCCCGGATAGGGCAATCTTATTCACATGTATGGAATGAATCTCATGTTTTGTGCTCCTGATGAGATTCATGGCTCTGTATAGTTTCTGTTGTGAGAATAAGCAACTTTTATAATCCTCGAAGGAGATCTTATTCTTCACAACGCACTTTTGCACACCTTTTGATTTTTTCACTAAACTCTCTTCAGTTTTATTGGCAGCCGAGTGGTTAGCGCTCTTGCCTTCGGTTCAACAGTTCGTGGGTTCGAATCCCACCTTGGACATGGATGTTTGTAGTGGTTCGGAATCTATTTTAAACCGTAAGTCCCGGTCTAATTAGCCCTCGTGTGCAAAAAATTACCGTTGAGCGACAAACAAACCAAACCAAACCTCTTCAGTTTTACAAGCATACATTTTGGATCTTAACCTAACAAAATTCTTCCATAATTTTCCCTGCATTTTCGTCTTTCATTTTTCCCAAGACCTTTTTATTTACTCGCGGCATTCCATGTCTTTTATTTTTCGGATAATCAGGTATCGAAGTAATTAATGATCCCTTTCATATCTTCATAAAAATCATCGGTCTTTATATCATAAATATAACTGTCGGTATCCATATATAATAACTTAATGTCCCCCATATTTTTTTAGGTTTCATCACATTATAGTGAAAGTTATACATTAAATGCTTGGAATAGGTCTAAGATACTCATTCCAACATATATGGGTTTATCAAAGACTACTTTGATTTTATGCATATGTATGGCGGGGCTAAATTTTCTTCAAAAATGGTCATTCTTTTAAAATTGGGTTTAACAATAAGCTTTTCAACTTTCTCCGCATCACAGCGCAGTTTGATATCAAGCCTTTCTCTAATTTTCTCCATTGTTTTCCCTAACACCGAGGTATTTATCAATTTATAAAAACTTTTTTCAAAGTCATTGGTTGCTTTGGTTCTCAATTCAGTGTTTAAGTCTATATATTTCTTCAGCCAAGAGGTGCCTGCATAAGTTGTAAAATTTTATGAAATTTTTTCAGCTTAATGTCCATTTATAAAAATTGTTTTATAGTGCTATAATGAATCACGTAATGTTCTTTGCTATGTAGGGTTGTCAGTAATTTTGATTGTTTTGAGCCATTCAGGAATTCTGTTCTCAGCTCTTAGTGGGAGGTCCGAATAGAAATCTTGCAAATATGCTGGATATTCCACGTCGCATTCTAGGATATAGCCTATATCTGAATCTTCGGGGATAGCTGTTATATCTATGTTAGTATCTCCTCACGCATAAACATCATGTGGTACAATTTTGCTGATTGCCCAGCCGTAATATGTTGTTCGCATCTAGGTACATTAAGTAATTAGATTTTTTACTTTTATCTTAGTTTTTCATGTATTTATTATTGGCTTTTCCATATCTATTACAACATTGGAAAATTCCCCCTCTGGTTCCTTTTTCTAACATAAGGATCACGTCATAATTAGTCAATAATTCTAATTTGATTCCAGTGGTTTTTAACATGGCATCCCAGGAGAGTCGAAGTGCAGTGAAGTACCAAGCAGCTTGTATGTCTTTAGACATACATATCTAAAGTGCTTTGACACCAGCTAAGATCAGTACATCATTTTTCACGTACAAATCAGAATTATTTTATTATTTACAAATGCCTGTCGTATGGCCGCTAGGCCATTAGACAATAATTTCTCCAATAGCTTGCAACACAAGAAAAAACAGATAGTGCAGAGCATTCATCGAAATGCGAAGCAGTCATAACATGTCCAGACATAAAAAGAGAATACGCAGGGGAGTCCACAATGTCAAAACGGAAGAGATGGGCATGGAGACAGTCATGACCAGTCAGCATTCTAAATGTAGCTACTGCAGTCGCTCGAGGGAAGTCAATAAAAGTGTGTAGAGCAGAGAAGAGTACAGTCCAAGACTTGGAGTAAGGCAGTATCACGGCGAAAGCGCCTAGAGATTCTAGAAATTTCAAGTTTAGATGAATGGAATCTCAGTTTCACATGGGGTTTCTACAGAATTAAGGTCGCCTTCTCGTCAAGGAGATCAGCTCTCTCGTTTCCCTCAATGTCACAGTGGGAGGGAATCCACTGGAAGGACACTTTATTAGGGAGTCTCTCAAGCAAAGCCCTGAAATTTAGGACTCTTTGCCTCTTTATTAGTAGAAAGAGCTTGAAGCGCAGAAATAGTCTGAAAGGATTACGGCTCTTTCAAAGCAGTTTTTTCGTATGAAGAGTTGTTCAAGTGCAATGAGAATAACTTCCATCTCACCATCAAAGATAGTCTAGAAAGTACCAACCGGAAGACGGAAATAGAAAAGTGCACTAAAGATGCCAGCACCGGCGCCTTGAGAAAAATCAGAAAGTGAACCATCCGTGTAAGCGTGCAGCCAATTATCAGGTGGATAACGGTTATGGATGGTCTTTAGAGCAATCGCCTGAATAATTTCGGGAGCGAGATCCGACTTTCTAATTTTCTGAGTAAGATCCAAACTTACATCAAGATTCATGTAATAAAAGGGGCAAGGAAGGGTAAGCAATTCAGTCGGCAAATAATTAATAATTTGATAGAGTTCAATAGCACGGACACATTGAATAAAACCTCTCTGAGTCTTCAAGTTACGATTCAAATTAAAATCATAATCCCGCCAAAAAGCATCGTTTGGTAGTCTAATTAGTTTATTATATTAAATAGTGGCCCTCTTTTGAATTACATTAATCATAGGCTCAGTATTGGTGAGAAATTGTAAGGCCAACACTGGGGTAGTTTTAACTCCACCAGTAACAATTCTCAAGGCTTGATTTTGAAAGATGTCCAAACGCTTTATCACTTTAGCAGAAGCTGAAACAAGCACCTCGATACAATAGTTCAAAACCGGTTGGATATACATTTTATAAATTAGATTTAGAATATCTCTGCCACACAACCCCATTTCACACTAGCAAACCTCATGAGAATCGGGAACCTTTTTTCGGCTTTTTGGATTGCATGCTCAGCCTGTTTTTGCCACGATAGTCTCTTGTCAATAATACATCCCAGATGCGAGACATCGTCCTTAAGTAGAAGGCTTTTGTTTTGATAAGACAAATCAGGGATAAATTGTTGGTGATTGAGTGTGAAATATTGGCAAAAATTCTTATCGGTAATAACAGACATGTTGTTTTCAAAACACCATCGCCCAAGTCTCAAGAGCTGAATTTAAGACTAAATAAGTTTGAATTGTTCAGCCTTAGAGGAGGAGCTCCAAATTACCAAGTCATCTGCAAACAAAGCAACCTTAGTCGAGTCATCAGAAATCAAAATTTTAATGACATTTATAAAAATATTAAACAATATGGGGCTCAGTACGGTGCCCTGTGAGGAAGTTCAGCTTCGCTCTGCTTAAAACACGAGAGACAATCTCCGAAACGGGTAGCACAAAACCGCTGAGTCTTTAATCCACACGAGCATCCTACCACAGATTCCCATATTCTGAAGCTTCTCAACAGTTCGCAGTCTCCAAACCCTATCAGAAAGTAGCCTCATAGTCCGCGAATACAGCAAGAACGGAATGACGATCTATTGAATTCTGGCTGATTGGTTGTCAAAGGCAACCTGTTGGTTGGTAGAGTGGAATCTTCTGAAGCCCACCTGGGCCGGAGAAAGAAAATCGTTGGACTCAATGTACTAGTTTAATCGAGCAACTATCATCCTCTCCATGACTTTCGAAAGAATGCTTGTTAGAGAAATAGGTCTAACTATTAAAATCGTTTGTTTCTTTGTCTCTTGTACGAATAGGTGTAACAATGGCCTTTTTCCCAAATCGCATGAACAGCATTAAGTGTCCAGCTGCGATTAAACAATGATAGCAAAGCAGCAAGAGCATTGCCATTAAGTTGATGAAGTAGTTCAGGATAGAAGTTATCGGACCCAGGACTCTTACCAATCTTGATTTGTCTGATAGCCTACTTAAGTTCCAACATATCGAAGTTCTTATGGAAAATATTTGTACCGAAATTGAAAGGCATAAGGCCAGTGCCAGATCTTTTAATCTCCCTTCTCATAATCCTTTGTCTTTTCTTAAAGTCAGTCCTCAGTCTTTGTCTTTCGGAGTAGAAACAATTAAAAGCATTAGAGATATTTCTATCGTCAGTTAAAAGTCTTCCCCCAACCTTCATAGGTTCCTTAGAAAACGCATTTGGCTTATTCTTAAGATTATTTACAAAGTTATAAATTTTGTTACTATCTTTTCTATAGTCAATTTTTTAAATCGTTTCGCAATCAAAATCTCTCTCCGGAGGATAGCAACAGATTTTTTCCAGTTCTGAACATCCGCGGGGTTCCCAGTTTGTTCTGCGGCTTCACGGGCCCATGTAGAAAATTTCTTCAGAAACTAATCTTTCATTCCATAAAGGTTTAAATTTAAACTGACGTCCCCTAGGAATAGATTTTTTAGCACAGGAAAGAATTTCTTGAAATCTGGAGAATGCATTATCAATGCTTTCTGTTGGAATTAAAAAGTCATTCAGAGATTTAATAGCATCTTCAAGGTCGTGAGCGTAAGCTTCCCAATTAGCATTTTTAAAATTCTATCTGACTTTAGTATATCTAGATTTTTTTGTAGGCAAAGTTTATGTAGGAATCAGTAATCCTAGTGGTAATGATATGATGTCCTGATCCTAAATCATAGAATTTCTCGAAAAGCCTCATCAGCAATATAAAAGGAAATCAGGGTCAAATCTGGATCTGTACTGGTCCCAATATAGTGTAAATAATTTGGAACATCAGAATTTCTAAAAAATTTCAAAATTATTTGAATTTAAAAGATCTTCTACGACCAGGCCAGCCTTATTAGTATCACAATAATTCCAACGTTTGCTATGTGCGTTGAAGTCACCACATAGGATAGTTTTGTTATCACATGGTACGAGGCCGAAATCAAATTTGCCGTTGCCAGGGGGCTATAACAGGCAAAGAACTTAAAACGGTTACTTTTTCCACAGATCAAGTCGGACTATCTCCGTACTCCGTATACGAAGTTAGATTAGTGACAACTAAAAGAGAAAGTTAGGCATTGACGTATACCGATCAGAATGTCGCTAGCAACTAGTCTGGATTTGGGAAGAATATGAAGATTATAAGACCCAATATGTGTGTGATGGTGCTTCAGGATCTCGGCAGTCGAATTAGCCTCAAAAATGGTAAAAACATCAATATCATGAGACACTAAACATTCAGAAGTTGAGTTCTTTTTTTCATTTGAAAGTCGACCAACGTTCCACTGCAGTATAGTCAACAGATTCTTAGAAGGAAGGTTTTTTTGCATTGCACTAATCAGCCATAATTGGTAAACTCGGTGAAAGCTTTAGCAGATTCAGTATTAACCACGGTGCACCACGAGGAGACCTGCTACGTTACACCCCGTACAAATCAGAATACTCACATAAATTTTTAATGTCAAAAGTTTTCCGTACAGTTTTGGCATGTGCATAATCCTTACATGAAACATCAGAGTCACTCATTTTATAGTAAGACTCCTTTTTGTTGGGTAGGTGAGTTTCAACACATTTATCGCACGCGAATCCATATAATTATACGGATACACACCTTTTCTAGTAACGAGGCTCAGTTTGTCCTTGGGAAAGTATTTGGCTGTTTCTCTGAATTCTTTGACATTTTTTGATAAACTATCAAGACTACTAACCATGAACCTAAACGAATCAACAAATCTTAATTTTATTCTAGGAATCTTTTTGTTTCTTTCCCTCGCCTACAACTGCCAATTTTGCTCCCACCTCTTTACTAAATGAAATGTATTTTTCCTCGGTGTTTGAAATGATATCAATACATCCTTTATCATTACCCAGCTCTTCTATGAATAAATGAGAATCGTTGTGAGTAAAGAATAAGTGAATAAAGGAGGGGTTTCTGTACATTAAGTTGCACAATCTAAGAGCTGGACCTCTATAGTTTGATTCACATTTTGATGGATCCATTAAATGATCATGATCTCTTACTTTAACTTACTTTTTCAGTGGTCTTTTGATAGGGTGATACTTATCATAAATTTTCTTTCTCTTAGGCCTCAGACTTCAATGTATCATAAAATACTTTGGTTATATTGGGTCTTCTATATGTAATGGGAGCTTTGTAGTCTCCATATTTACATTTGATGTAAAGGAAGAAACTCATTGGTTCACGTTTTTGATATTTTTGCATGTACGATCGATTCCCATTTGGTTAGCATGTATCTATCTTGTTCATTAAACATTCAAAATCCACATACATTGCAAAAGGTGCTCGTAGAGATTTATGGTAATTTCTAAATTCTATGGAAAAGCCTTTTTCAGCCATTACTATTTTAACCGCTTGGTTTTTCGTACAATCCTTTTCATGTGTTAGAAAATCGTCCTCAGAGTGATAAATTAACAGACATCGTTCACAAGAGTATATTCTTCCATTGTGATTAGATACTTTTCCGCTTATTACTCTAGACAAATCTTTTATCAAACAGTAATGGCTGTTCCCCTCTTCACATTTCTTATGTAGAGCAAATTGATATATTTATCTGCTTTATTTTTAATTATCCTCAAGGGTTATATGTCCTTATTTCTGGTCTTTTCTTCATATGAATATATATTCACTGATACATTATTCAGCTTTTCACATCTACTGAGTGCCCTGTCTTCCATTTTTACTGGAAATTAAATACCTTCGAACTTCAGCCTCATTTTCGTATTGTTTATACTTGGTGACTCTTTGAGCGTTTTTTCCCGCTGAATGTAGTGCAGAGAGCATTGCCCACATAGACATACGCAATGGAACACCTGGTCTGTACCTTAGGTTATCAGGTATAGCTTCATTACGTAATACATATAATGTGACAGAATTGTCACGAAATTTGATAACACAACTGAATTTTAATAGGTCTCTAATATTTGAGATTAATAATTTGACAGAAATATAACAACAACAAAACAATTACAAAATTTTCACTATGGGAGATGACATGAGTTAAATATTGCAATAAAATTGTGAAAATAGATTATCCTAACACTCCAAGTAACCTTGGTAAAAAATACAAATTAATGATCTTGATGGTCATAGCAGACGATATAAGTAGTTTATAACACAAATATGCAAGCAATATAATTAAATTTAAGTAGAAGAGTGTAAAAATATCAAATAACTGGGACAGAGATTTTCAATAAGCACTAGTAACTCCCTCATGCTCTAACTGGGTCCTTTAATGTAACATTGCATTTTTCGCAATACCAAAGAACTGCATTGTCTACACGCAGATAGTTAAGATTACATATGCATGATTGGTATCCTATTGAACATTTAACATTTGCTGTAGGTGATAAAATAATGAATATTTAAAGTATAACAGATTGCAGTCTGCTGATTCAGTTAATATTTTGCAGCAGCTCAGTCTGTGCACTGTAGTTACCACAATTAAGAAAATTATTGAGCAAAATATAATTACAATACAATAAATAATAAAAAGGCTTAAAAATGAATAAAATATATAGCAAAATATTTTACAGACACTCTAACATTACTAGAAATAATAATGAACATATATTGCACTAAAATTGCTAAATAAAGTATTTCTGAAGACTCAAAGCAAGCTTCAATATAAACCCCCAGTTTTATATATAGTGGTTAGATAGAGGGAAGTGTTATATCACATGACGTATCATATTATCACATGACGTATTATATCACATGACAAGATTGTATTAGAAAAAGAGCAAATAAATACTAATAGAGTTAAGTTTAAATATGCATGAATGGTATCCTGTTGAACATTTAACATTTGCTGTAGGTGATAAACAGTAGAATATTTAAAGTATTACAGATTGCAATCTGCTGATTCAGTTAATATTTTGCAGCAGCTCAGTCTGTGCACTGTAGTTATTATGATTAAGAAAATTATTGAACAAAAAATAATTACAATACAATAAATAATAAAAACGGCTTAAAAAAGTGAATAAAATACACAGCAAAATATTTTATAGACATTCTAACATTACTAGAAATGATAATGAAAATATATTGCACTAAAATTCATGAAACCTTCCTCACCCTTATTTTGCACGTTTATAACTTTTTTTAGCTTTAATCACTTTTGGCAAATCAATGTAGGATGATTCTCTCAGTAGGTTGTATTTATTGACCCTCACCTCAAGGCTTTTGATTCTAGCAGTCGTTTTGATTCTAGAATTTATTGGCTCCCACCTTTTTGTTTATTTTTTTTCCAAAACCTTTTTCTATCCCTTGTCTGGCATATCTATTTGTCTGTTCCACTATGATATTCCAAAAATTTAGGACTTCATTCAAAACATCCAAAGGTTTAGGATTAGCACCTAGCCTTCGCAGACACAAAGGGTTTATTCCAGGCACTTCACGAAACCGTTTTACAGCCGAGCTGGCAGCCGAATGGTTAGCGCTCTTGCCTTCGGTTCAACAGTTCGTGGGTTCGAATCCCATCTTAGGCATGGATGTTTGTAGTGGTTCGGAATCCACTTTAAACCGTAGGTCCCGGTCTAATTAGCCCTCGTGTGCAAAAAGTGACCGTTGAGCGACAAACAAACCAACCAACTTTAGAAATGTGCAACGAATAAATGTTAATAACTGACTGACATCTGTCTCGCTGGTGCTTTCATCCAAACATTTGAGTAGTATTCGCAATCCAAAATGCAATCACACAATTTTTCGAAACATATTCACCACTTCATCTACTTGTCGCGTCACTGTTTGGGGAGATAATGCTACAAACTCTTCCGCCAACTTTGGCTGCAGGAAGCATTTAGCCAGAGACATAGCGAATTTTTTCATTAAAATCCCATCATTGAATGGTTTTCTGCTTTGGCTAATAGTAAAGACGCAGCCAAACTTTGTTCATTATCTGTACTTTTGAAAACATACTTGTTTGATGTATTAGTTATTTTTTAATACTCGGCTACAATATTTTTTCTTATTTCACTGATATATTTCTTGTACTTTTCTTAATGTAGTATAGTGCCGTGTCACATTTTATTCCATATTCACCGACAAAATATTCATACAAATCATTCACTGAATTTTGTTGTTATTGTTGCAGATCAGATAGTCTAATTCCCATTTATCATTAAATGCATGATTTCCATCACTTTTCGCTTCTTCAAAGACATAATGAGGCTTGTTATTTTGCGCAATAGAGTTCTGTTTACTCCTTAATTAAATCGCAGGTTTGAATTGACATAAGAAATAAATGAAAGCTCGAACTACACATATTAACTACGATTACTAAATACCTACTACACAACACTTGTCGGGTCAAATGACAACCAATAATTAAATGACGGCCATCGTTGTTTCACTCTCCGATCGCCCGACGGTTAGCGGGGAACGCAATCAATAAATCAATCGGTTGCAATTTGAATTTTTATGTCTTTCTGTGTCGAGTCGGGTGGAATAGATCAAAGCAGTGCTAATTCTGTCATTCTGCACAACGGTCTTGAGTGGAGACCAAACTGCTCGCCGGAAATAAGGCGCTAGACACGAGTTGGGGCGGGACTCACAAATACGATTCAATGTTTTAGTTATTTATTTGTAATACCATATAAAAAATAAAATGATTTCTACCCACAAAGTTTGATAAAGTGGAAAATTTTACTCTTTCGTTATAACAAAAACATAACCGCAGGCCTTACAAAGATGGAACGCGGGCCGTGCTTTGGACAGTGCTGTCTTAGAGGATTATCGAGAGTGATTGAGGGACTTACGAAGAAAGGAAGTATACCTCGGTAAAAAGTGGAAGATAAACTGGAAATTTTGGCTCGATTCACCGGTAAAGTATGCAATGGATCCAAGAGTAAAAGGTTACATGCTCAAATTGTTGATTTACTGGATGCATTATTAAGAGAAGGAACTCTATGCAACGAACAAGTAAAAGAATACTATAAAAAGTTTTTACTAAATAAATAACTACATAAAAACCAAAATACATCTAAGCAATCATCAGATTGCTAAAATAAAATCTGCATACAAGAGACTATTTACTATAACCATCTAACTATAACATGTATTTAACTCAAATACAAATAGCTGAAATCGGGAAGGGAAAAAGAATTACTATCAGCAAGACACAACTCAAGAAAACAGGTGGCTTTCTATCTCCTTTTTGCCTGCGCCGCAAGTGGG
This sequence comes from Latrodectus hesperus, assembly GCA_037975125.1. NCBI lineage: Eukaryota > Metazoa > Arthropoda > Arachnida > Araneae > Theridiidae > Latrodectus > Latrodectus hesperus. The sequence goes on from JAJQOW010000022.1 coordinate 67,650, forward strand.
ACAGCTGGATGGAGAGCAAAGAAAACTTTGGATAAAATTTCCGGATCGTGTTGTGTTTTCACACAAAAAAGCCCCGTGGAAAGAGAGTCTATCAAAACTGGGAATATCCAACGAGGTAATAGAAGATAATCTGAAGTAAGAGAAAGAGTTTAGGGGTGTCTTCACTTTGGATCTGTTATCTAAAATGATGAGACGGTTCGAGAATATTATTAATTTGGACATGGCTTCAGGCCATGGTATTCACTGGGTGTGTTTCTATAATGATCCTTATTACGATTTCATTGAGTAGTTTGATCTTTTTGGAGAACATGCTTACAAAATTCCTACCAGTATTAAGAAATATCCACAAAGTTCTGGGGAAAAAATAGGACACGACTTAAGCTTTATACAACACCCAGGCAGTGTCAAATGTGGTTACTTTTGTATGAAATATATTAGTGAAAGAAAGGTAAATCTGTGGTAGATGTCTTATATTCCTTTACCCTAGAACCTAGTGACTATAATGAAAAAATATTCTCTATTTAAATGGTGTTATTATTTTTAAATTCGAAAAACTCTGAAAAGTCGGAAAACTTTACAATTGAATATTCCAGAGCTTTTAGGTTAAACAGGTTTTTAAGTAAAATGAAAACTTACTCAAAATAGCAAAATTGTCACTATATGGATCCCATTAAAATATGTATTTGATTTCTTCAATGAATATAAAAAGTTCATAACAGGGTTTCAAGTCACGTTTGAGTTTCAGAAAAATTAGTCAGAATATGCTATACACATGTGTGCAAAATGGGGATTACAAAGTTGTTGTGGAAGATTTGTCACTTTGGCTTCCTTTTGTTAGATTTAAGAATTCAACTGCTGCAAAATTTAATGAGTTAAGAGTATCGGATAAGCCCGTGGAAATAAATTGCGAAACCAACATAGCATTGTGTAAAGTCGAATATTTTCTTAAAGAACTTAAGAAATGGAAAAAAAGAACATGTTATTCGACAACTTAGATATGATGGAATGTTGACTGGTGACTAATAATGTAAGGATTCCAACTGTTAGTTTCATGTTGGATTTTGAGAAAGGTGATTACAATCGGCTGTACACGGCACTTTGGAATTTAGACTCAACACCATTACACCAGAAGCATGGTGCATAGTCAATCATTCCAATTTCGGTAAATTATATCCAATCATTTGCTTCAACCTAGCTTTCCATAAAAATTATGCAGACATGAATAATCTGACCAAAGACTTCAACTGGAGATTGAGAAACAACACCACATCAAGAATTATGTCTTCTATTTCATCTTCCGAGAGCACAAGAAATGCTACTTAAACATAAAGAATAAAGATATTACCATGATCAAAGCATTAAAGCTATAAATGGTATTGAATCTTAGAAACTATTGAAATTACTCGTAATAAAATAAAGAAATAACAACATAATATCCACTTTTTGTGGAAGAACTCAAAGAAGGACCCCTGGTATTTCAGGAATGGGGTTCAAACTGACTCGTGATGGTAATTATGATTTGGAAGAACAGATATTAAAAGGAATGCTTGCGAACCTTTGGAAAATAATGACGTTATTACAAAATATTACGTTGACAGATGAATGGATGACCTCAGTTTCTTCTTACAAGATTTGTCCAACAAAAGTTTAGATCTTTCAGAAACTGAGCAGCAATATGATGCAAAAAGAAAAAGGAAATAGCAATCTTTTAAATCCGGTTTAGCAGTCCGATTCTGTAACTAGGGATTATGTAGATACATACAGTGGTTGATCACAAGTTTACTACACTCACCTCAAGGAAATTTTGATGCGAAAGGTAAAACAACAAATAATGTAAAGGATCCGGAATCTGAGAAAAATGTGAATAGACGATATTTTGAAAATAAAGCTGTAACACTCCCTTGAGAGGCTTATAATGCTAAAAAAAGATCAATCGCACATCTTGGGGATCCGATCGCTAGTCACGATGGTGTCAATAAACAATATTTTGAAAAAACAATGCTTTATGACTTTAAAAAAATGATTTTTATGATGCTAACAATAAAATAGTGTCAAATGTGGAAGAACCTGTAAAGGTTAACGATGTTGTTACTAAAACATATCTTGATTATTACTGTATTCTATGGAATAATATTAATAAAAATGATTATGCTCTTCACAATCAGAGAATTTCAGGCGTGAAAAGACCTCAATATGGTACAGATTGTGCTAATAAATATTATGTTGATACTAAGACACTCTGTGCCTCTACAGATCGAGAGTTACAATTCATGGTTAATGGTTTCAAGACTTTCCAGTTTAATATATTTACTTCAAAACTTTAGACTCCAACTTAAAATTACCACATGATATGTATATGAAAGTAATAATTTTCTTACCCTGTGATAACATGAATGAGAGATCAAAGATACGATTAGAAAAAGGTAAAGATAGGTTCTTCTAGATAAGGCAATGTGTCTCAATAAAGAATCAATCATTTTTTTGTGTATGGGGAAACAGTGATGTATAACCTTATCAGTATTGACAGGAGGACAATGTATGTTGAAACCCTATATACACATCGAAAAGCTAGAATTTTTTCAGCTCCGTAAATGAATCGAGAAACTCAATTCTCTACGTATTAGAACATATAAGGATTTATACCAAGCATATCTGATTTCTGATAATGCAGTCCATATTGATAAAATTTTAACTCGCTTGGAGGAATTTTCCCTTATTCACATATTTCTTGTTATATTAAATATGGAGGTGAGATAGAATAATTAAAAGAGAGAAAAAAATCAAAGTTATAAGTGTAGATAAGTGCATAATTTTTTTCGCATTATTAAAAGCGTTTTATGAAATAAAAAATTTTTTCTCATAATAAAAACAAAATGGAATTGTTAAATAAATTAAACACTCAGTTCATTTGAAGATGGAGCAGAAAAACTTTCAAGAAAACGAGGGAGCTCAACATACATGAAAAATATCCTGTCACTGAAATTAAGCAGATAAACACAAGATATGGCAATAGCATTGTTGTAGAATTGGCTAATTGTCTTATATCTTAACCACAAAGATGTGATAAAATGGCGTCAGATTATTTAAAACTCAATGATTCGAAACCACTTTTCTTTGTATATTTGAAAAGTAAAGATGTTAGGCAGTCTCAACCAGCTCAAATATTTCAATTCCAACAATAATATTAGATTTTAATGGTTTTAAAAATCATTAAAATCAAATCGATTTGAAGAAGTTTGGGATGTGATATTTTATCTAAATTGAATATTTTCCGAATATTTTTGTTTTTCTCTTCATCCAATATTTGATGCATTTGAATAATATCGTTTAAAATTAGGGAATACATTTCAATATATTTATCAGTTTCTTCTTCAGTACATAAGAATAACTTTTGACATACTCTAGCCAGACTAGTCATTCTACAGTTCACACTCCCGTAGAGTGCTATCATGTCACCGAATTCGTAAATATTTTCCATTTTTGTTTATTATTATTCTCATTTCTTTAAATAAATAAATAAAAAGAAGCGGTTTGAAAATGAGATCAGCTTGCGACCTTGAGAAAGAGAGCTCGAGAGAGAAACGGATTTTCTTTTCTTTTCCATGTTACGTTAAAAAAAGAAACTCTTAATAGCGTAAGAGATTTTATTTCTAACTATTACTAGATGGCAGCACGAGCTGGAATTGGAATGTGGTGTAGAAAAATTTTTCCCTCTTTTCGTTTTAATATCTGAAGTGTTTTTGACGATAAATTTCGATCAGATAAATTGTAGTATTTGATATTTAAAAAAATTTTCACACTCTGAAAGAGAAATGACTTGTTTAAAGCTATATTTCGACCTCCATTTGTCGTCTTTGACACGTGTATATTAATTATATGTTCTCCGTCTGTCAGGTACCCAGTGGCTCCGTGGCAAAGTCTATGCATACTGAAGATGTTTTGTGCGTGGCTAAAGTTTGAATTTTCTCTTAAGAAAATATGAAAAGTGACTTTGGAATTCATGTTCTTGATTCCTATCTTAAATTTGTGGAATCTTTCTGTGTTTTAATCGACTCTGATATTTTTTCTTTCTGATAAAAGTTATTTTTTTGTGTTTCGGAAAAATTTAGTTCCCTTATATTCCTCCAAATTGGTTAACTTTATTGAAAATTCATTTCATGTGCCTTATTTGAGTTCAGAATTTTTCATATTAAAATATCAAATGAAAAATAAAAATTTAGAATGTATTGTCTCAATGCAATTTTCTTCTGCTTATCAAAGAAATCCAATGTCTTAGAAAGGATTAAGTTTTCGAATTACTATCCTTCAAACCGCGTGTGATTTGTTTACAGTTAGAATTTTTTGTGTTAAAAATATAAAATGAAAAGTGATTGTTTGGAAAGCAAAAATTAATACCTAGCCCAAATTGGTAATATATTTTTGTTTCAATCGATTATCTGTAATTTTTTTCTTGTAAGTAGATATGTCCAATTTTTGGTAAAAGTTTAGTTCTCCAAATTTAGTCTTTTTACTGAAATTCAAAAGAAAGGTGAGACTTTTTGGAATACAGTAACTTAACCTGGTTAAAATATAATTGAATCTTATCTTGATTCATTCGTTGTAATTTGCTTTTGATAAGTAAAAAGATCTGGTGTCTGGAAAATACTAGTTCATGTAATAATTTATACTATATCAAACTCGGTATTTTTTGCTAAAAATTTATCTGGTGTGTGTAATTTGGAGTTAAGTTTTTGTGTGAAAAAATAAACTGAAAATTGATTTTTGAATGCATTAAATTAATACCTAGTCAATATTTGTGAAATATTTTGTTTCAATCGAGTTTGTGGAATATTTTTCTTGATAATGTAATTGTTGTGTAAACGTGTAGTTCTTAAATTATAGTTCTGCGACCAAACTACTACTTTTTTACCAAAATTCAACCAAAAAGTAACTTTCTGGAGTGCAGTAACTTAATACGTGACTAATTTTTATAGAATATTTTTTTCTCAATAAGTTCTTTGATTCGCTCTTGCTAAATAAACAATTTCGGTGTCTGGGAAAAGATTCATTTTCCGGAAAAGTAATTTTTGAGTTATAATCCTCCAAACTTAATGTTTTCCAGTCACCTAAATTTAGCAAGAAAAAATTTAAGAGACTTATTATTTATACTGTAATAATATATATTTGTAGGGAATAATAAAAATAAGAGTACATTTGATTGTAAATACTTATACTTTAAAGATTGACCAAATTGGCGAGTGCTATAAAGAATATCTAAAAGTATGTGTAATATCCTCTCTTACTCAAGAGCAATGTCCAAAATTGTGTTAATTACTTTGTGAGAGTAAGTAATGATTTTCCAGCGCCATTATTCACACTAATGTCCAAAAAAAAAAAAATGTTTCAATAAAGAGGACTTGGGAAACGATATCAATACAACATTTCTCTGTTAAGTAACGAAACCCGTTTTTGGAAAGAAAAAAACGGAAATATAATTTGAAGTAAAAAAGTGAACTTGTTTGAAACTCAATAGTTATTACAGATTAGTTAAAATGACTACACATAATCGTTTAAACGTTGAATGATAATGAAGAGTCATTATCGCGTATTCCAAATTATTGCACAAGATTCAGACCTGGAGTACTCTTGTCTTGGGCCAGTTAGATTTGTAGTATGGGGTGCACTGCTCTACTTCTCCAGCCGAGCGGGCAGCCGAATGGTTAGCGCTCTTGCCTTCGGTTCAACAGTTCGTGGGTTGGAATCCCACCTTGGGCATGGATATTTGTAGTGGTTTGGAATCCACTTTAAACAGTAAATGAAAGGGAGAGAGCGACAAAGTACATCCATGCCCGAACCGGGATTCGAACCCAGGTATTTCCTATCTGCAATCAGACACGCTGATTACTAGACAGGTGGGCGGCTGGAGTACTATTATCAGGAATTTTTCGAGAAATCATGGAAGGATTCACCACAGCTCCTTCGAAACATCATTAATGCGCAATGCACTTATGGCAACTGTTTAAGATCTTGTATCTGCACCTGGAATGAAGATAAGCGAGAGGTAAACTATAAGGAAGGCTATCTGAGTGGAAATGTTTTATAATATTTCACAAGAAAGTTCTTTTTTGTTGGAGCTTAATTTACCATTGCATACTTCTTTCATGAAAAATTTAAATCAAATAAAATCATTTTTAATTTGAAATTAAGCGTTTTCTAATTAAAAACGATTTTACTTGCTCATAAATTAGATTTAAATTTTTCATGAAACATATAATGGAAAGTGGTAAAATATTTATGGCTATCGCAGGATAATACAACCATATTTCTATAGATTTCTATTTTAAGGGTCACACATTTTAATTTTTGAGACAATTTTTTCATAAAAATTATAACATTAAAGAAATTCTAATTAATATTAAATTTATAATGCCCATTGAAAATTAATATCGTTACCTAATTATATTTTCTTGTGCTAAGATATTTTCTAGTACTAGAATGGGCAAACCAAAAAGTCTTAGTTTTACTAATATAACAACCTATTCTTGTTTGTTGCGGTGTACAGTCATCCCTCGTTTTTCGCAGGTAATGGGGACCAGAACCTTTCGCAAAAGCATAAAAACTGCGAAGTAAGATTTCCCCTTAGGAATTTTCGCGTATGCGGATACACGAATGTTTTAAATAAGTAAACACTATTTATAGATTACACATTTAAGACAGAAATTACAACAGTATACGTATTTACTTAAATAAGTCAGTCCTATTTAGTAACATTAATTACAAAACCTCATACAGCAATAAACATTAATCAAATTTGCTTCCTGAGAGAGGCGAAGAGTCTTGTGTTGGTGGCGGGGGAGAGGCTCTCACTTGACTCGTACAAGCTTTAGGCTTTACCTTGGTGAGAAAAATGCAGTTGTTTTTGTCTATTTCTTCAAAATTCCTCTGGACAAGGACATAACCCCTTTAACGAGATTGCTGAAATCGACTGTTCGAACCATATTGTCTTGCGCAAATTGTTGCATCGCTCTTGCCATGTTGCACAATTGTTGCATATTCTCCAGGGTAGGCCATGCTTTTCCGTTTCTTCTTCGTGTTCTTGCTCACCTGCAGATTTTGTCATCTAGGTCTTCATCGGTCAGTGGGTGTGAGTAGGAATCGATAAGAGCGCTTATGTCTTTTGTGAAATGTAGGATGAGATGAAGGAAGAAATGAAGGACTTTTAAGCAATAAAGGATGTCAACAAATACTTCATTTCTTAAAATATGAGCCAGACTCACCGTAATTTCATTGGTTGGTGTCTCACCGGAAACCAATCACGCACCTTTTTTGAGAGCCCGTGGTTTGTGCTAGGAGTCATCTCATCTCATTGCTTGAAATGCAGGGATCTTCCTCTCCCTCGCATCAACATGAAACAAAGCTTCTTTCCGCAAAGTGGCTGCCATCATGATTGTATTTTTTCATTTTTATTTTTCGATGAATATTTTGGAAAAAACCCGCGAAGATGAAACGCGTAGCGGCGAGGGAGCACTGCATGAATTTTGCTTCCTTTGGCCATTTGTGTTTTCAGCGGTTTCTTAACATAATTTGCAATATTTCTTTTATCATGTTAAACGAACAGGTGTACAAATTATATACTCTAGAGCTATTTTTATTACTATTTTTCTGTATAACTAATATATATGATATATAATTATTTCTCATTTTTTAAATAAGAAATTAGAATTGTTACATTTAAGTATTTTGGTTGCGCATGATAAATCTTCTGTTTTATTTATTAGGTGTCACTTGTGTATAAAACAGTTCACAATATGATGAATAAAAGCTCAATGAAAACTTACGTTCCTTATTCCTGGATCAGTTTAATACTTGTAAAGTCCGAACATTATAGAGCGTTGGTTTGTAGCCGTCATAGTGGTCTCATCAGTATGTAGCTGTTGGTTTGCTGGAACACACTGGTACGTTATTTTTAATTTAGAAATATTACAATGAATATTTTTTGGTAATTCTATAAAACAAGTAAACTTATTTTCCTTGATATAGCAAGTGATGCTTTGCTAAATGAGTAAAACAATTTACAAAATAAATAAAAGCAATTATATTGTTGATTATAAATTATTTTCTTTAACCGTTAAAGAGAAAGAGTTAAGCACACATTTTTATGCAATTTTTTAAAAACGAAACTAAAGTTTAGGGGGCATGGCACTTTGTTTACATTTTATTTTAATTAATTTAAATAGCTTAAATAATTTTAAAAATTTAAGTGTTATATATTTTTGGATGCAGAAAAATGTCCTTTATTCAGAATGATCAAAATTGAAAATTCGATTTTTTGAAAGTAAAAATGTGCTTGGTTCCCTTAAGTAAAAATAAAATCCACACACTCTCTGCTAAAATAATTTATTGAGTATGCTCTTTATAAGACATTTTTAAATGAATCTTTGCTTTGAAATGAATGAAGTTTTCTTACAAAGAGATAACTAAAAAAAGAATGCAAAGGTATAAGGCAAGCTAAATATAAAAATATTGAGATTTTATAAGGAAGCCATATTGTCCCTATGATAAATTTCTCTCATTTTCTAGCTTGAACACTATCCAGATATAGAAAATTACCTCACGAGAAAAAATTTTAAATGGAGATATCTCAAATAAAAATTTACACAATATAAGCTGGCCATATTTTATGAAAATTTTATTTGTGTTTATTTTTCTTAGTGTATCAAATTCCAATGTAAACAAATACATTAGATTGAAAACATGATATTCTCTGTTTAAATGATAAGAATCGTTCGGAGAATACATTCAGTTAAAAGAAGGAAAAAAATTGTAAATCCCATCATTGAAAATTCAATTCTTGAATTGAGAAAATTTTGTATAAAAAAAAACTAATTTTAGGGGAGGAAAAATTTGAAAAAGGCTTCATGAAGATGCGTAAAAATATTATCGCAGAATGACCCATGTGCGGCTATGAACGTAAATTTCTCTAAACAGTGCTGTTCAGGTTAAAGACCTTATACAGTGATATTGAAGACTCTCAGACAAAAATTTGAAATTGGCCTAATGTTGGGACTGGATTCTTCAGAATGAAGTATCTCCGATTCGATCCCCTCTAGTCCTAAATAAAGGGATAGCTTTTAGATGGATTTTGTCCTGTGTTCTGCATGCTTTTCTGACGGTGTGCGTTTTCTAGGCTTCTCCCTTTTATACCCCACTGCTTATGAAAAGTCTGTACGCCAGCTTTCAACGTGGGCATTAAAAATACCTTACAACAGCCTTAGGCCTTAGCTAGTTGAAAAATGTGTCTCGTACCACTTTTTCCTATGAGTATCTGATACCACTTTTTTCTCTGTCATGTCACATTTCTGAGCATGTCACACCACATTTCTTTTCCCATGAAGATGTCAAACCACTTTTCTTCTCTTATGAGCATCTCACACCACAGTTCTTCTCCCATGAGCATCTCACACCACATTTCTTCTATGAGCATTTCACACCACATTTCTTCTCCCATGAGCATCTCACACCACATTTCTTCTCCTATGAGCATCTCACACCACATTTCTTCTCCTATGAGCATCTCACACCACATTTCTTCTCCTATGAGCATCTTACACCACATTTCTTCTCCTATGAGCTTCTCACACCACATTTCTTCTCCTATGAACATCTCACACCACATTTCTTCTCCTATGAGCATCTCACACCACATTTCTTCTCCTATGAGCTTCTCACACCACATTTCTTTTTCTATGAGCATCTCACACCACTTTTTTTCTTCTATGAGGATGTCAAACCACTTTTTTCTTTTATTAGGATGTCAAACCACTTTCTTCTAATATGAGAATCTATTACAACTTTTCTTCTATGAGGATCTAGTACTACTTTTTTTACTTCTATGAGGATCTAGTTCCACTTTTTTTTTACTATGAGGATCTAGTATCACTTTTCATCTACTATCAGGATCTATTGCTATTTTTTTCTACCGTGATGATCTATTGCCACTTTTCTACTATGAGGATCAACTGCCACTATTTTTCTACTATGAGGATCTATTTCCACATTTTTTCTTCTGCTATGAGGATCAACTATCACTTTTTTCTCCTTTTTACTTTTTCCCATATTATTTAGATTATAAAATTATAATTTGTTTTCAGAATAAAAATGTTTTTTTTTGTTCTATTTAAAATATAATCCATTGCAAATTTCTTTATTTAAATGGAATAGTTAAGGAGTAATTTATATACTAAGTAAATGAAAATGGTCGATTTACGCAACTAGTTAAAAAAATATTTAATCACATTCAATTTCAGTTTATAATATTTAAAGTTTTTATTTTTGTATATTTAGAAAATTTGAAAAATGCTACATTTTAAAGTAATTAGTGAACCAATAGGTAACGATCCAGTCAAATATTTTAAGATCTAGTACGATAACTTAAATCCAGAAAGTATGAATACTTTTTGTAAACTAAAGGCATTTATTATAAGAAGTACTGGTTAATCTCTAGTAAAAAAAAGTATGAAAATATTGAGTATAATATAAATTGAACACTGACAAAATTATAGTAATAAGTATTATAATTTTATAGACAAGCAGACAGACATAGTCCAATTTTTTAGTTTTCTCATGTTTAGGAAAAAAAAAACTCACTCCAGTGTCTGGAAAAATCTTAATTTTTTACTTATACTCCACTTAACTCAGTTTAGTAATTTTTATTAAAAAAGAATTACCTTGTGTGCTTTGTTTGGGCAAAAAAATTTCTCTCGTTAAAATATGAAAAGTGAATTTGGAATTCATGTTCTCGAAACTTAGCCTATATTTGTGGAATCTTTTTGTTTCAATCAATTCTCGGTATTTATTTATTGTCTAAGTAAAGATATTTGGTGTTCCAGAAAAATTTGATTCTCTACTTATATTCCTCCAAATTAGGTTAACTTTATCGAGAATTCATCTCTTATGGCTTGTTGGAGTTAAGAAATTTTCATATTAAAATACCAAATGAAAGTGAAATTTAGAATGCAAGAACTTCATTCTTCAACAATATTTTTGAATATTTTTGTCTCAATCGATTCTTTGCAATTTTCTGCTGTTGATCAAACAAATCGGATGTCTCATTAAAGATTAGTTTTCGAGCTACAGTACTTCTAACTTGGTATTTTTTCTGAAAATTAATCTCTCGTTTGGTTTGTTTCGATTTAGAATTTTTTCATGTAAAAATGAAAAGTGATTTTTTGGAATGGAAAAGTTAATACCTAGCTCAAATTTGTAGTTTCTTTTTGTTTCAAACGATTATCTGTAATTTTTTTGTAAGTAGATGTCCACTGTTTAGTGAAACTTCTCCAAACTTGGTCTTTTTACTGAAATTCAAAAAAAGTGACTTTTTGGAATGCAATAACATATGACCTGGTCAAAATTTATTGAATATTTTTTTTATCTTTATTCATTCTTAGTAATTTGCTTTTGTTAAGTTAAGTAAAGGTGAACTAAATTTTTATGTCCAAAATTAAAAATAAATACGAATATCATCGACTAAAATTTTAATAACTCGTATTATATAACTTAGGAACTATATATCAATAAATCAATTATGTTAAGTAGATAGCGGAAGCTTTTTTTTGAAAGAAAAAAAAAAACCGGAAATATAATCTGAAATTAAAAAAGGGGATCATTTTTTGGAATCAATGAATTTCTGTGTAAAAATATTACATTTATAAAAAATTACAAATAAATAAATAAATAAAAATAAAAAAATCTAATCATTTGCACAAATTACAGTTAAAATGACAACACAGGATCGTTTACACATTGAATAGTAATAGGGATCTATTAGTTGGCTATGGACTGTAGTCTCAAGCACAAGTTATATACTAGTGTCTCGTGTATTCGTCTCCAAATTACTGCTCAAGATTCAGACATGGAGTACTATTATTAGGAATGATTGGACTCAAATCTTCATGAAAGGTTGAGTCCAATCATTCATGGTTGAACACAACGTTTGGTTGAGAACAAATCATAAGGACTTATCACAACCCTTTTGAAAGATCATTATGTACCTTTACATGCATGAAGCCATAGTTTATGGCACCAGTTTTAAAATCTTGTTTTTGCACCTGGACTAAAGATAAAAGAGAAACTACAGGGTGATCTTTTATAAAATGACAGTGTTTGGAGCGCCCTGTGTAACGCGATCTAATTGCTGAAATGGCGCCAAACTTGCTGTTTAGACTAATCAAGACACGGGAAAAAAGATTCCGTGAAAATAATTTTAGTTCTAAAATTTTCCGCTAGGGCATTTTATGGCGCTTTACAATGTATAAAATGTGAGAAAGGGAAAATACTAACTCATACAATCATGCAGCTAAATTAATAATGTTTATTTATTACATTAACTTCCCCAGTTAGGCGTTTGACCACATTCAATGTGAGCATTCTGCGCACAACGTTCTCCACAACTGTACGTAACACATATCACGAAGAATATCCCGCACTGTCTTCGTTATGTTATCCTTTAGAATAGACAAATTTGATACTCCACCAACAGAAACGCACGTTCTGGTAACGTGAGAGGCATGGCCACTGGAGCTCATTTACTTCAGCTGAGATTATTTGTCGGAGCTGTCTACTATTTGTTTTTATAGCCCCTATTGCTGGCACTGTCATTGCACAACATTTGCATGTTTCTTTGAAACCCGTTTCTTATGCTAAATCTCATTATTGTTAGCTAAAACAGCGCCACAAAATACCTTAGCGGTGAACGGAATCCTTTTTCTCATGTCTTGATTAGTCTAAATACCAAGTTTGGTGTTATTTCGGCTATTAGATAGCGCTACAGGCCGCTCCAAACACTGTTACTTTAAAAAAGATCACCCTGTATATGGATGGTTAACTGAAAGACAATGTTTCACACCGTTTCACGAGAAAGTTCATTCATCTTGAAGCCTTAAATCTCATGGTGCAATCTTTAGATGACCAAGCATATCTCTCTTCACTGACGAGTCGTACTTCAGGAAATTTCATGTGAAAATGACCTAATAATTCCTATCTTTATGAAAGTATTAGAGAAATCAGACAAATTATAGTTGGCACTGCCATTCTTCCATCGGAAGGGATCTTGTTGGACACCAAAACGAAACTTCGTGTCTTTGCTTGTACAACTACAGCAGAATATTATAGGAATAAGATGCTTGATGCATGACAGTTACAAATGCTGTGGACGCCCAATCACGCAAAAATGCATTTTGTAATGATTATTTGGAAGATAATGGTATTTACCATATATAGTGAGACTTAAAAAAATGACTCCAGATCTCAATCCTGTAAGGCCAATGCTCTAGGAAGAGCCATTACGTATCGACAACCTTCGGGATCGTACTCTTTTTTCAGAATCTTTTGGAAAAGTTGAGACATTTGCCGCAATCATTGATCAAATAGCCTCATCAATACTATGAAATATCGCTGTGAGTGAGTAGAAATTGGCATCATTTGGTATTTGACGAACAATAAAGAGTACAAAAATACAAAAGGTAAAGGAGTGGGATGTATGACCTTTTTGCTTACCTATCACCCGGCATTAAACTCTTAATTAAATATTTTTTGTTATTGTTTATTGTCCTACAACATAAAATATTAGTTCTCCAAATTTTTAAGCATTAAATCCACTTTCTTGTCGATGCATTTTTATGTTTGTAACTTTAATTTTGGACTCGAGTGTCGAGTTTGGTTTTCTCCAGTGTGCTTTTGCTTCTTTATGTAAGGAATTGATTAGACTAAATTAAATCGCTTTTTATATACATGCTTTTAAAATTATTTTCCACATTATCGATTAATTCCTGACAGCAAGTCCATAAATTGATGTTCCTAACGCTAAGATTAAATCTGTATAACTGAGACATTGGCACAGATGAATCATTTATTGGCTAAAAAAGATATGATTTTTCTAAGGATTTTATATAGAGAAAGCAACCATATTTCTTGTATAAGAAACGGGCTTTTAATAATTGTATGTTTTAATTTTTTACTAATGAATATTTGAATATTTAATTAATGGAAAAAGGATTCATTCGGAACATTAAAAATAATTTTATGAAGAAAATCTAGTGATCAATTGTGTTTCAAGTTAAGACATGCAACTGGTTTTCATTTTGTTTTTATAATTCTGTTACTTATATGACATTTGAACAAACCAAGCTCGCTATGCCGTTGGATATGCGAATTTAAGTCAGTAAGGAGCGTCTTTCATTTAACCAGAGCTCCACAATGGTGAAAGTACGACTTTTTGCTCAAAACTCCTCCGATAGATGGCACCACCAGAGGATTCTTTCCCTCAATTTTGACATTGATCTGGAGGGGGAGGAAATTTTCTCTAGAACCTTACACCTATGCTAACTGCTGAACGACCTACCACAGGACTTTCGATTCCACAGATTTAAAGAGCACATATATCGAATGTGCTTGGTGGACGTTTGACGGAATTGGGAATCGAGCCCTTACGGACGAAAGATCGATGACCTAACGACTAGGCTACCACTGCCGTAATATAATTCTTCATATGTCGAATATATTAATTCCATAAGACAAAAAGTTTGAAAAATCATTCGTGTACTATATCATTTTTTAAACTTAACGTTATTTGTATTTATTTTTGGTTTTAATATTACCTATAAGAGAAATTTGTTTTTTACAATTATATATTATAAACAGTTTTGATATCTAATTTAAATAAATTAAGGAAGGGAAGTTAATTTATTTTGCAAAGGAAGCAATCATCTACCGATTTTTAACCAAATGTATTTTTAAGAAAAATATTGTTACATAAATCCGCTTTGTAACTTTTTATTACATGAATATCATGTTTGGTAAAATAAATTAAATCTGTAATTTATTTTTGTTTTTAAAATTTTTAGTACTGTTAGTTATTTAAATTCTCTGTTTATCTTGAGCAAAATTAGTGGTTGACTAGGAATACATTTATTTTAACAATAAATAAATTAGGTATCAAATTTTCTTATCATAAACTTTTCTGGAAAATTAATTATTTCTTCATGATTCTGAGTTGTGTAATGCCATATTTTATTTTAGAAATTCTCAATTATTCTTGAATAATAACTTAGTTAATTGCAATATTTTTATTTACAAGTACTTCTGTCATATCCTTTTATATAAATACTTGCCTTGCTGTTGCAGTTTAAATGTTTTTAGTATTAAAACAATCTGTATTTTTCTTTTTTTTTTTTTCAGGTTGAATCAAGAAGTAAACAAATGGTTCTCAATTGTTTTGAAACGGCAAAGCTGCATCGAATGTAAATATTTGCTTGCACCTCAACAGGGAGAATTCTATAGGAATGTCTGAGCAAGTCTAAAGTTATAACTGTTAATAACTCCAATTATCCTAATCAACTGGGTTAGGACACCATTCGGATAATCAAATATTCGGTTTAGATTTTTCGAAAAAGAGTGAATTTTAATTTATTGTACGATGATAATGGGTGAAAAACTATTTTTTTAAAGAAAAAAAGAGAAATTCAAATGCTATAGTTTCAAATGCTAAAGTTATGTTAGTACATTTTATTATAAAACAATGCATAGTATGCTATAGCTAAGTGAAGAAGGAAATTGTATGATTTTTTTTTTTTGCTTTAGTAAATACTTCTTTTGTGTGGTGTCTTTATTTCATGCGCGTGAAACATTTGTAAAATAATTTTCTTTTAATGTTGTTAGTGTAATTCTTCATCTACGCGGCATGTAAGAGATTCAACCAAAACTCAGTTTTAGTAATCCGTATGTTTATAACATTTTACACAAATGTGCGAGGTTGATTGAATATATGTGAAGTTTATATTGATTTTCAACAAAATTGTCTTTTTATTCACACTGAATATTTCATGTTATCTGGAAATTTTATGTAAAAATTTCGCTTACGCACTTCATTTTAAATAACTGCTTCGAAGTATTAAAGTAAATTAGTTTAAACTGTTCAACCATATCAAACTAGTAATGAATAAACAGTGTAAGCAATTTCATTTAGGGTTCACCGTTTGTTAATGGTAGGACACGCAGCAGAATGTTCTGGGTTCAATCCTTACTCCTGTTGAACAACAAGAGATGGTAGCTGTACTTCTTCATGCATGCTTGTCGTGGGAAGTGCTTAGGAGTTTTCCTGGTTTTCTGCCTTGAACGCAAATTCGGCGATAATAATTGAAAAGTTCTTTTGAAAATGCATTTAAGCAATGGATCTTAAAATGCTTAAAACGGTTTTATATCCTTAATCCTACCGTTACGCTGTGTCGAATCATTTTTGTTGTCGTTGTTTGAATGACACTTGGACAAGCCAAGGTCGCTATGCCTTGGCTATGCGAATTTAAGTCAAATGGGAGCGTCTTTCGTTTTAATCAGAGCACCATGAAGGTGAAAGTACGACTTTGCTCTACACACATGCCATAGGTACCCGTTTATAGGCTAGGCAACCATTCACACCTCATTCATACAAGGACAAAGACAGGATAGATAGAGAGAGAAAGTACATCCATGCCCGAACCGGTTTTGTTTCCCAGGACCTCCTTATCCGCAGTCAACCACGCTGACCAGAATCAATTTTAGTTTGTTCTAGGGAAAATAATTTCATTACGCTGCCAAATTTCATGAGCTTACATAACCGCGTGAGAGAAATTCGAATGCTTAAGATCAATAGGTTTTTGGAACATTTTCCTCCAATTTTAATTTTAAACCCGGTCAGGTGAAAAGCTCATCTGAGTTGGCACCCTCTATGCCTGATTAAGTGTTGCCAAATATTGTATAGAAGTAATGAGATAGTATAAATATTAATTCTAAGAAACGCGCGCGTCTAAGTCTGATTTTAACCGAATTTCTAGAATCAATTTTGCAAGTTCTGGGTAGATTTCATTTATTCACAAGCGTACAAATTGAATCGAGTTTTCAAGGAAATTGATACAAAAAATACAGCAAGCAAATTTAAGCTAGTCTGGTTTTGTACTAATTTGTCATAAAATATTTAATTATAGAAACATAAATAACATTTTGTTAAATTGTGATATAGAACATTTCTACAGTAAAAATTGCCCAACATGTAACAATTTAGGATGACATTTGTTTCTCAGAAAATTCCGATTTCAAAGTAACCCAGATAATTAATATAAAGTTCTCTTCAATAACTCGAAATTGAGCACCGTCTACAAAATAGATATTTACCAATGTTAAATGTCATAGAAATTTTCATTTTAATAACTTTGACTCTAGAAACTGCATATTCATCCCGAATATAAGCACCGTCTATTAATATCGTGCATCCCTCCTACAAAATAGAAATTTTCATTTTAATAATTTTGACTCTAGAAACTGCATATTAATTTTACTAAATCTAGTAAATTGCCAATTATCAGCACTAGGAATTTCGATAATAATCAATCGCAAAAAATTGAAAGATTTTCAATGCGAAATAAATGGAAACTAATTGATATTATGGAACTTGATATTGTCGACAAGTTTATAAAATTTTAAGTTATTAGAGTATGTATGTTAAGAAATTTTTTTGCGTTAACTGATCCGCGAATTCTCGCTGCAATTAACTAGTCTGAAAAATGCCCTAGAATAATAGTATATGCTAAATATATTTAAGTCTAGCATATACTTATATAATAAGCTCAGTGACGTACCGGTAGCGCTCACACTGCACAGGTTCTTGGTTCAATTCTAGGGCCGGGAAAAGTTGACTCAGTTTCTCATCCCTTCACTAAGTCTATAAAACTGAATACCAAGTATGCTTGGAACTGGGCTATCGAGTCACCAAGTTGAGTTCTATTGTTTAAAGTAGAGAGTAACCCGTTAACACTTTCAAACATTTTTAAAGAAAATTTCGACATGGTTTGCCTTGGGAAAAGAAGTTATTGATAAGTGTTCTGAAAAAATATGCATATGTGGATAATAAGGTCAAGTTGATAACAAGGAGCAGAAGTAAACGCGGTGCATGTCTAGGGTAGGCAAAAGGCGGGAATTAGACAATGGAGTTTGCAAAATGGGAGTGGTGACGTTTGAATAAGAGAGGAATCCCGTATGCATGAAATACCTGTTATGTTGGCGTCATTTTAATATTAATTATGTAATTAAAATTTTTATTTTTGTGATTTTATTCAAGTGATTATTTTAAAAATTTTATTTAATATTTATTTTGCAATTTCATAGGTTTTGAATCATAATTTTAAATTGTTGTATTTTTAAAACAAATAGAAACTGAATCGGCATACCTGAGCTTTAAATAAGAGATCTCTTTTGACTCTCCCAAACAATATAAATGGGTAGTAAACCCCTCCTCGAAACATTGGAGCAATAAGGGGATGATTTGCTTGACCATTCACGTTTGGATAGGGATTTGGGAAGATATTTCATTGAATGGAATGTTACCTCTTGTATTCATATATACATTACAAAAATATAAAAAAAATTTTGTCTGATAAGCTTTAATTTATGAGAAAGTAACGTATACAAATTTATATTTCGGGCAACATTTCAAACTACAGTATGCATAATAAATTAACATTTAAAAGTGTCAATTGATAAAAAGTACTATATTATTTTACAATACGTAGCTAACTAAACATTTAAAAATGTTGAATCCAATTTTAAAAACCTTTATAGCATTAACGAAGTGTTGAAAAATGTTTTTCAAATCCCTCCTTTTTTCTACAGCGTTACAACATCATTAAGCAATGCGTATATGTCAATTGATCTCTTTACAATAATATTCCTAATTTAAAGCCAGCGAATTTATTCACAAATATAAACTTTAACGACAAATTTTAATCTTTAAGTTCTCTTCAACAAGTTCTCATTATTACTGGTTTTAAGTATATACCAAAAAGTTAAGCGAAAGTGAATATTCATAAACTTTAAAAAGAGTATTCAAATTAATTAATCATTTAATTTAATGATTTGAATTCAATATTGCATTTAACTGAAATATATATTGATTAATATAATAAATTACATGTTAGATGTTAAAAATACGCATTATAATATCTAACTAATATACATAAGGTTTTATTAAATTTAACTTAAAAATATTGGTTAGTTTATTAAAACATAGAAATAAAAAAACATTTTAGATATTAAACTTTGCGATTAAAAGAAAAAAATTCTGGAGTAATATTATAATTTGAGTTTATTTCTAACAGAACTTAATGTTATAATAATTAATCTGCCTTTCTTTTAAGTTCAAAGTTTTACATTTCATGGATTTTAAGTTATATCATGAATACTTCATTTGGATAGAGCAATTGTAATGAATTTTATTTGAAAGAAAAATGAGAGAATCCTTCCGATTTTACTACCGATTTTCAATTTTACCAGAATTTTATAATGAATTTGCAATATCTAATCATTTATGCTCGGGTGATTAAACTATATATAAAATATATAAAGATTTATTTCATATTTTAGAGGGCGAAAGGACAAAACTATTGATTTATAGTTTTGTCCTTTAAAATAATTTGCTGACTTATTTTGTTTTCCTATTTTTTTGTTAATAAATATATTTTTAACATAAAAAATTTAATTGTTAGAAATTTTTAAGGATACAAAATGATTATTTTTTTAATATGACGAAATTGTTCGATGGTGTGAATAGAAGCCACTTACAGTTTAATATTTCTTGATAACCAATCCAGAAAACTTATTATAACTTTTATAAGCAAATGCTGTAACATTTGGATCCCGGCCACTTATATCACTTTACTGAATACTTTATCAATTATAAATGATTTTCATATTGCCGGAATTTCTTAAAATATCAAAACATTGATAACTTCTTATGTATTTATATAATGTCACACAGAAATTTTTCTATGCTATTGGTATAAAATCGAATAAAAAATATTACGTTTGAATACACTTAAAGTTTTAGACTTATAAATTTGAAAATTATGTATACAAATTTATTGTTATTTACACATTTTTAGCACTAAAATATTTTAAACAAGTGCTCGCTCCAAAACCTTTTTTTTTGCCGTAATCTAACCTATCTTTTAATGTATATATATTTCTTTTATTGCTGATTACAATAGTTTTTTTAAAGTAATTCTCATAATAACCTATGCTTTATTTTACACATAGAACTGCTCGTACTGTTAAAAAGCATTTAATAATTCTATCTCACATTAACATGATGAATGTTCGAATGGCTTACAGAAGTTTTCATATATTGTTTTTATATTTGTGTTTTAAGTTATTTTTAAGCATCCATATAGAGTTTAATATTATTCATCATATATGCAACCAAAAAAATATAAACTTATAATTTTTTTAGCATTTAATTATTTTGATAAATAATTTTCGGTATAGAGTTCCTATATAATTTATTAAATAGTAAGTTTTTATCATTTATAGGATTCATGTTTGAATGAAATATATTTCTTTGTGCTCTTAAGATTTCTGCAACTATGGAAATTGTGAGTTAGCTTAATAAATTGCCAAAACACCCAGGAAACTTAAGTTGTATCGATCGAGTGTTTCGTGCACCAGAATATCATAATCATTACAAATATTTTAGGATTAAAGTTAAAGAATTTTTGAAAATATACATATAATGCACAAACGTATATACGAATCATTCATCAGAAATAGTCTTAGAAAGTGGTATGAACAAACACTCACAAGTTGATATCATGCAATTTTTATCAGAATATCATAATCATTTCAAATATTTATCAACCTACACTGATATTTTTCAAAATATGCATGTGTGATTGTTTTCAGAAATGAAAAGCTAATAATCCATATTGTTAGCTTTTACAAAATAATTGTAGAGAGAATCCCAATAAAGTTCCAGAATACTGCTTGAAAAGAAAATACATATAAAATGACACAAGATATGTGGTTTTTTTACTACAAGTAATGGCAATAAAGCTTGTTATGGAACGATGTAATGGAACATTAAAAGCAAAATTATGGAAGTACTATACAAAATATGACATTTAGAGCTATATGGAAGCAATGAATAAGTTGATGGGCATCTAGAGCCGTATCGTAATATTCAGACAGCATTGACCGAAGAAAATGAAAACAAATTTGGAAAATATTTGTATGAAAAAGGGTTTTAAATAACAAACTGAAGCTAAACATTGGAGTTAAAGTAAGAATCAGCAGAGAATACCTTTTGGAAAAGGATTTAAGCAAAACTTTTAAAAAAGAAATATTTACCATTTAATGATATGGTCAGAAGTGCTAAAGAACAAAAACTTAAAAATTTGTTCAACTTAAAAATTTGTACATAAAAAACTGTACATTGTACATTAAAAACTTAAAAATTTGTACATAAGTTATAATAAAGGTACATTTTATGAATATGGACTAGGCAAAATCTGATTTGGGCCATTGAGCAATCGAGAAAATTCTAAAGATAACGATAAAATACGGAAAAAAAGATTACTTTGCCTAGCTCTAAGGTTACACAGAATAATTTAACACTTGGGTACATGATGTTAAAATATATAAAAATGTTATATATATATATATAATATACATTATAATTATTAAGGTTAAAGGATGTCTTTATGTTACGCTAGGAAGAGGTAGTAGTATGAATTAGCAGAAAATGTAAAATCTCTTAATTACGTAACCTTCCTTGCCCCAATCACTATTTTTTTTATAATAAACGCCGGTGAAAAAATCTTAATATTAACTTATTTTTTTTGAAAATAAATATCAAACGGGGAAATATTTGATTAGATTTTTTATGCTTGACAAATTTGATATTTTATCGTGGTACTTGTAAACTTTTGTATGTCATATGAATGTGAGATGGAACTGCTTTTATAATTAATACATAACTTTTAATAATTTATGGCCGCCCAACTTGCCTAGTGGTTAGCGTGCCAGACTGAGTCATAGGAAGGTCATGGGTTCGAATCCCAGTCCGGACATGCATGTACTTTCTCTATTCTATCTTTGTCCTTACCTTCTGATAATGGTTGCTTACCCTATGAACGGGTTCCTTATGGCATGTGCATACTGAGGAAATCGGACTCCACACCAAAATATGGTTCAGTTGGAAAAGTGGAGCAGCGCACACCATATTGCCAGCCTAGTTGCCGCACGACAACAATTATTCTTAATGGGTAAAATAGAGCATAGGTATTCATTAAAAAAACTATTGTAATCACACCAATAAAGGAAATGTATATACATTAAAAAAATTGAAAACACAGTATAAAATAATACGTGCTAAAAAGATGAAATGTTCAAAATTAAAAGTTTATTGTTAATTACATTTCTAACTGAACAATTTTTTAATTAAAATTATATTCAAATGTATTAAAATAAGATTTATTATTAGATTTTATACTAATAGCATAGAACAATTTCTGTATTTCATTGTACAAATACGTAAAAAAATTATCAATGTTTTGACGTGAGAAATGCTGGTAATATGAAAAACATAAGTATTTAGTAAAGTAATATAAATGGTTGGGATCCAAATGTTTACAAGATAAAGGTTACATAAGTTTTCAGGATTGGTTATCAAATTATATTACACTCTAAGTAGAGATTTCAAAGTTACAGCATCGAACAATTTAATAACATATAAGAAAATAATAAGTAGAATATTAGTAATTTAAAAAATTCTATCAATTTAGTTCAAAAATAAATTTTTACTGTAAAAAATTAGGGAAATAAATTTTAAAATATAAACAGATATATAAATAACTGAACAATTCATTTTTGAAAATTAGACATATATTTAGAATTATATTAAAATGAAATTAACTTGTCTGATTTAATTTGTAACATAACTTGAGGTAATAGAAATTTTAATTTAAAATTTATGTTTCTATAGAATTAAATAAAAAGCAACTGATGATTAATTATTACTCAGTTAAGAAAAAGGATTGCAACTTGAGATTTAAAAAAAACACTTCTATAAAAAGTGATAGATCAATTTTAATGTTTGGTTTTTAGCTCCAAGTAAAATGAATGAAATTTTTTTATAAACTTAGCAAGACATTTACTTAAATTATTATAAGCAACTTACATATTAGAAATACATGTGTTGAATGGAAATAGGGAAAAGTGATAAAAAAAATTACGCACATTACAAAATGGTTGAAGAAAATAAAATCATACAGAGGCTGAAATT
This sequence comes from Latrodectus hesperus, assembly GCA_037975125.1. NCBI lineage: Eukaryota > Metazoa > Arthropoda > Arachnida > Araneae > Theridiidae > Latrodectus > Latrodectus hesperus. The sequence goes on from JAJQOW010000022.1 coordinate 90,769, forward strand.
AAAGCGGAGATGTTCAATATGTGATAAGAAAATATATAAACAAGTTATAATATTTCATAAAAATTTATCAATACTTTTTATGGAATTTGATTATGGAAATTATCTCAAAGACTTTAAATACACTACTGGCCATTAAAATTCATACATCAAGAAGGAATGCAAATAACAGAACGATATCTATTGGACACATACATAATAGTGGAAAGAACAAATGATTAGATTTACAGGAATATAGGATGTATAGATCTTGAGAAATCAGTACCGAGAGAAGCCACCTCTGGCTGCAATAAAGCATTTATCCGCCTAGGCATGGAGTCAAACAGTGATTGTATGGCATGTACGGAGATCTTAGTCCATGCAGCTTCCACACTATGCCACAGTTCATCGACAGTAGTGGATGGTGAGTGATGGCGTGCCAATCGTTCGGCAACTATTGACCACACGTTCTCAATTGGTGACAGATCAGGAGAACGTGCTGGCCAGTGTAACAGTCGAACCTGTTCTGTATCAAGGAAGTTCAGAACAGTACGGGCAACATGCGGTCGTGCATTATCCTGTTGAAACAAAGCATTAGGGAGGCCTCGAAGATAGGGCAGAGACTCGAGCCTTAACACATCGAAAATGTAACGGTTGCTGTTCAAAGTGCCGGTAATGCGAACACGAGGTGATCGAGACGTGTATCCAATGGCACCCCATACCATCACTCCAGCAGATGGGCCAGTATGGCGATGTCCAATGCGCGTTCTCCACGTTGCCTCTAGGCTATAATCCTTCCTCGATCAAAGTCAGACACGTGCTGATAGGCATTTCTTCTTCTTACACGAGGCATTACAACAACTTTCTTTCCCGAAAACAACGTTGAAGCGGAAATTGAGTATGAGAAAACTGCTGTCAAATCTTTGGTTTTATACACATTGTAGATGTCGCTACTGTCGCCTGCTTTGTATGAATGCGCTGAAAATCTAATCATTTGTATATCACAGCAAGTTCTACCTGTCATGCAAATTTCACGTGTGTGGTGTGCCGCTTTCCTGGTGTAGCAATTTTAATGGCCAGTAGTGTAGTTTTGGTAAGATGACATCAAAAATATTTCTCTTTGTTAAAATGAATTATAAATCGTTGAGTTATATAAAAGATTATTTTTTGAAGCTTTAATTACTTGTGCTTTCTATTTCATGAATGAAAATTTAATTTTCTCACCTCGTAAACCATGTAAATATGTAGCTAAAACTAAGGATTTGTTTACCAATATCTTCGTAAATTTTCAAGTTCTTGAGTCAACAATAAATTAAGTGCACTAAAACGGGATATAAATTATAAAATAAGAATTTATAAAAATCTTTCAAAGCTTTTATTGTAAAAATCACTCACATTTTAAGTTATGTACAATGAAATTTGTGGGAAATAAAAAGCGTCACATGTTACATACGGAATATTTTTGCTTTTGCATATTGTATGATGACCACTGTAGTTTGAATCTATAAACTTTTTACTAAGACGTGTTATATTTGATGAATTGATGTACTTTTGTTTGAGAAACATTAAAAACTTAATTTAATAAAAGAGAAGAATGTGATGCTTAACTATTGCTGTTTTAGTATGTCGATTTCTTTTTTACCGTAAATATTTAGAATAGACTATAATTTTGGGTAAAAAAGCAAGTTAATCACAAATGCATGTGTAATTTTTGTATAAGAAAAATTTAATTTTTCTATGAAGAATAAAAAAAATTACGTGGACGTGATAATATAATCATGCAAATATAGAAGTTGTTTTTCTATGTATAAATTACTTTTTAAAGCTGTAAATTGCAAAAATGTACAGAAATTTGTAAATTGTGTGTTCGGAGTATATTTTGCTAAATCTCAAATAAAATGTGAAAAGGAATGTAAATTTCAGAGAGACGTTAATATGATTGATTTTACATTTAAAATGCATTGCTGTAAAGTTTTTATGATTTGCAAAATTTTGGTAATGAACAGAATACTTTAAATATATAACCAATTTATATACATTTCTTTGAGAACTTTGCAAAATTATACGTATAGAATTTTACCTAATTTTTAATACAGATGGCTTATAAAATTTTTCAAGTACATTTTTGAATTTATTTCTACAATAATATTTTATGATAGAAATGTTCAACTATGTTAAATACTTTTTTTAGAAATGATAAAGAAATACATTTGAAGTTTCACGTAAATAGAATCCAATTTGTTCTCAATAAAATATGCACCAGTCTTTTTATTTACTCATTGTTTCTTCGTTTATTATATATACTTCCCATATTGCAATTGAAAGTGTTTTTAAAATTTTACGCATATATTGTGAAAAAACTCATTGTTCGTTGTTTTGAACTAAACATTTACTTTGGGAAATTAAACGTCTGTAGTCTGTTTAAAAAGTTTAATTTAGAAAAGTAGAATCTCTGAAATAGAAGAAATAGGCAAATTTATTTATTCAGTAGGAAGTTAAAATGATTTATAAGATAAATTTCTGTTTAAAATATCTTTCCATTCTTATTTCAAATGATGAGGCATGTCTTATAACTTATCAAAAAATATACGTCTCATTTCTGTTTCAGAAATTACTGTATAGTCGCAAAGGTATGTCCTTTAAAATGCTGCTTAAAGTACTTGCTATTTCAAAGACATATAAAAATTTTGGTTCTAACACAGCAAATGTGAAATGCCTGGAATGAGTGAAAATATCGCACGATCTGTTTATTAGTAAGAAAATTAGTTAATAGTTTTGTCCTTTCTCCCCGTAAAGTTAACATGAAAAATATTTTAGTTTAAATTTTTTATTACTGAAATATATATATATTAATTACCTGAGCATAAATGATTAGATATTATAAATTCATTATAAAATTCTAGAGTAAAATTGGAAGTAATTTATCTTATTTTTCTTTAAAATAAAATTCATTGCAAGCGCTATCCAAAGGAAATATTCCTGATGTATATTAAAACCCATGGATTGTAAAACTTCATGCCGAAAATGTGAGATGTGTCTGATTTCATGTTTCATTTCATTAAATAAATTAATGTTTTAACTAAATTGTAATATGCTATTTCTTCAGTTATAAAAGATTAATTGATCCAATACTTTTAGTTAAAGCTATAATATATAGAAATGAGATCTTTTTCTTCAGCACACCCCATATTGCCAACCTAGCTGGCACACGACAACAACAATTTGTTAAATATTATAATACATATAAGTTATTTAGCATCTAAAAACTAATTTATTACATAAATCGATATATTTCAGTTAAAAGCAATGATCGATTTCAAAGCATTAAACTAAATGGTTAGTTAATTTGAATATTCTTTTAATGTTTATAAATTTTTACTTTAGTTTAACGACAAGTTTTGATTTTTAAAGAGTTTTCTTCATCTTCTCATAAACATTGGTTTTAAGTGTTTATCAAAAAGTTAAAGTTTGTATTTGTGAATAAATTTACCGGCATTCAATTAGGAATATTATTGTAAAGAGATTAATTGACATATACTGTGCTTATAATGATGCTGTAACGCTGTAAAAAAGGGAGGGGTTTGAAAGCATTTTTCAACACTTTGTGAATGCTGTAAAGATAGTTTTCAAAAATGGAATCCACATTTTGAAATGCCTCGATTGCTATGCATTGTAAAATAATATAGCTTTTAAGTATATAGAAATGTTTAAATATTAATTTAGTATGCATTTTACGGCAGAAAAGTTATAAAATATTTCAAATACTAATTTTTGTGTCACTGTCATATAATACATTACAATAATATAAATTTTTTGTCTGATAAGTATAAAAAGTGACTCATAGATACATTCCAATCTAAGAAATAACTCTTTCACACACTTACCCTAATAAATTTCTATATTTTTAAAAGTAAACGCATGTTCTTGCTAAATTCATATAGATTTTTCTCTCGAGATAAAACAATACAATTTTACAACAATTCAAAATAAGGACACTCTAAACCAATGAAACTAGAAAATAAAAAATAAATAAAATTACAAAAATTAAAATAATCATTTAAATGATATAATTGATATTAAAATGACGTCCCCCAAAACAGTACGGTAAAGTGCAAGGTGGGTGTAATTCATGATCACGTGATCTCCTTACTCTTACTGGAAAAGGATGATCCCTCTGATCCAATCGCATTTTCCAGAAATCCCATTATTTAGTTGTTTCCTCCTTCTACCTACTCTAAATATGCACCGATTATTTGTGTTCCTTGAATTTTTATTCCTTCCTCTGTTAAGTTCTTATAATCAACATATGCTTATTTTAGAGCACTTATCAATAACTTCTTTTTCCACATCAAATTATGTCGAATTTTTCTCTAAGAATAAAAATGATGTTTGAAAGCGTGTGTATACGCGTTACTATTTAGCCATGGTTTCCTAATCGAAGGCCTCCGTTTCGGCGCTACACCAACGATTGTAATGTTTTCCGACTACCCCAGCGACGAAAACTAAATTGGATCAACTATTAGAAATTGCAATTGACAGAGACATCCAAATAACTGCTGTTCAGGAAACAAAACTAAAGTGACAGACGTACTTGGACTACTCTCTCAAGACTTGCTAGTGGTCACATCAAGTGCCTCACAACGAAAGTTGGAAAATTTTCGTCACCTGCACCAAGTGCCAAAGTCATCAGGCCTCTCCTGAGCCCCTTTTGGATTGCATTGGTGTCTCAAAGAAGGCTATCTTTAGCAATCCTCTCCTAGTCTTCGACTTCCTTACAGTCCACGGGCTCGTGGATCTTGTCTGACTCCGTCAGACAGTGAGGACAAGAAACAACGTTTTCCGAGGCCGTCACACACCCATTATATAAGCTTAATTATATCGTCCTGGCACATACCTTCTATGATTGCTTATTTAATGTCGATATCCACGTGGTACGTGGTGGTTACAATAATGTGACTGAACTGTGTATATTCTAAGAATATATATATATATGTGAACTTATACAAACATCAGTTGTAATTAATATGTGTGAATGTGTTTTAGGATACTTTATAAGGGTGAAAAGAACCGGAAACTAACTGCACTAAAACAAACAATGAGCGGAAATCTTCCTTTTCGTATGTGCACATTTTTTCAGTCTTTAACCTTCCATTTTTAGGCGTTCAAGTATTTTTGGGACAGCTTACACTGGTTTTCATCGCATGTGCATGAACTTCTAGATGAAAAATCAAAGACAAAAGAGGAAAAGATGGTCTCTCGGTGTCCTCCCATACCTATGGTGGAATGAACGAGATGCTTATTCTATTCAGCTAAAGGAGAGAGCGGGCAGTTTTAGATGAATAATAACTCTCGTTTTATCCTAAACTATCTCATGCACAATTATTTTTCTTATTTTTTTTCTTTTCATTAGGCCAACTGGTCTTAAAAATTTGAGACGGTAAGAAATTCACAAACTCGACTAAATCAACAGAAATATCTTCTGTATTTGCATATTTATTTTGTATAATGATTTTTTCTAAAATTATTTCAGGTCATTGTTTTGTTATATATATATATATATCCTATTATTGTGAGTGCTGTTTGAATAACATGAAAATAAATATTACAAAAAGAAAAACTAGACGAAGAAACCAAATTATCTATAAAAGCATTGATACATCATAAATTATTTCTTAGTAATTAAGCATTTAATACTTATGATTATATCAAACTATCATTTTATATTTAAGAAATGAGCTCAACTATATAAAAAATAGATAATTTTCAATATCGAGGTACAATAAAGTTTTAAAAGCAGAATTATTTCTTAAATCACTTTCAAAATTAAGGCTATTTATCAGGTTGGTGTTTCAGCTGCAAACAATTCGAATGACCTGTCCTAGAATATCTTGTTCTGTTGGGAAATTATTAGATATTCAAGTTGGTGCTTATTTAATTCATATTCAAATGTAATTTCTTTCAAAGACATTCGAAGATATTTGAACATGATTGCTACACAGTCCAGGAAACAATACTTTTTTTAAATATTATGAAAACAAAAGTCGATATTTTAAAAATTCAAAAACGACTGTGTGAATGTCGAAAGAATGGAGATATTATATTGTACTTATTTTTTACCCTCAGCGATAAGGCATCAAAAAGAAGAGTTCCGCAACATTGTTAACTCGCTTAAATTGTTTAAATCTAGAGATAAGCAACTTTAAGGTAATTTAAAATAAGCATGAATTGTCACTTAAGTTAATTAAAAACTTATAAGAACTTTATCATCGAACTCTTTAATAAGCCATTGACCAACATCTTGAAAGGAGTTTCTATAACATGAGTTTTCATTCCAAGAACATGAGTTTTCATTCCTTTTGATTCAGATTTTATGAATCAGTTATGTTTTCAGTATGCCCACACACAGTGGATTTTTAAGGTTTCACCTCTGGGAACATCAAGAGTTACGATCATGATAGTTTAGTGTTTGGGACATCTGCCTTCCATACGGAAGGGCAGGGTTTGATTCCCAACGCCACTAAAGGCCAACCGAGTGCATACGATATACGTGCTCGTTAAATCTGTGGAATCGAAAGTCCTGTGATCGGTCGTTGAGCAGTTACTATGGGTGTAATGGTCTGGAGAAAGTTTCATTCCCCTCCACAGACCAATGTTAAAATTGAATGATTGGATCCTCTGGTGGTGCCATCTCTTAGAGGAGTCTTAGTCGTATTTTCACCTTAGTGGCTCTCTGGTTAAACTAAAGACGTGCCCTACTGACTTAAATTCGTATAGCCAACGGCATGGTGAACTTGACTTGTCCAAGTGTCATAAGTAAGAGCAACAAATTTATGATCATAAATATAGGCATAGAGATGAATAAGAAAGTGGTTTTGCATTACAAGACAAAGTTATTTCAAACCCACTAGTGGTCAAATTTGGAATTTAATGCCTTTATTTTCAAAATGAAATAAGAAACCGAAAAATACCAATTACAAAGTATTAGAATATATAGTTCGAAATTAAATTTTACGCACTGTCGTGAAAAGAAATGAAACACATTTATATTGTGTGGACCTTCCTATATTTACATTATGCAATACATACATTACTAAATATTTTTACTTTCAGAAATACACTCGTATGAACAAGCTCAGAATTCACGTGTTGCACGTGAGCTTCACTCAGTGGTTAGTAATAAAAAATGTGTATTGTGACAAATAGTTACTTTTCTCTTTCCTCTTTCTTGACAACATAATTTGATCTTTCTCCTGACGCAGTGGATCAAGGATAATAGTAAGAAAAATGTTTCCACTTCTTATACTTTACTGATGTATTAGGAAAACTGCCGACCAGCTTGTCTAGTGGTCAGCGTGCCTGACTGCGGATAGGGAGGTCCTGGGATTGAATCCCGGTTCGGGCATGGATAATAATAATTATTCAGATTAAGGTGTTGAAAAATTTTGATTGACTCGGCACAATGTAATGTGCAATATTAATTATCCTAACAAAGTTTATCAATTAGTAATTTTAATGTCTAATTTTGCATTATATTTCCTAAACATTGTAAACCATTATAAACTGTGAACAGACAATGCAGGTTTTTTATGTGATAAAATAATGCACTGTAATATTTCACAATTAGTATATGTTTTATTTATGTATATACTATCAATGTATTGTATATATTTGCGCATTTTCTATTACAATTTTTATATGGTACGTCAAGTCATATATCATTTCCTCTATCTAACCACTATGTATAAAACTAGGGGTTAATATTCAAGTTTGCTTTGAGTCTTCAGAAATACCCTATTTAGCAATTTTAGTGCAATATATGTTCATTATTATTTCTAGTAATGTTAGAATGTCTATAAAATATTTTGCTATGTATTTTATTCACTTTTTTAAGCCATTTTTATTATTCATTGTATTGTAATTATATTTTGTTCAATAATTTTCTTAATCGTACTAACTATAGTGCACAGACTGAGCTGCTGCAAAATATTAACTGAATCAGCAGATTGCAATCTGTAATACTTTAAATATTCTACTGTTTATCACTTACAGCAAATGTTAAATGTTCAACAGGATACCTTTCATGCATATTTAAACTTAACTATTAGTATATATTTGCTCTTTTTCTAATACAATCTTTTCATGTGATATAATACGTCATGTGATAATATGATACGTCATGTGATATAACACTTCCCTCTATCTAACCACTATATGTAAAACTGGGGGTTTATATTGAAGCTTGCTTTGAGTCTTCAGAAATACCCTATTTAGCAATTTTAGTGCAATATATGTTCATTATTATTTCTAGTAATGTTAGAGTGTCTGTAAAATATTTTGCTATATATTTTATTCATTTTTAAGCCTTTTTATTATTTATTGTATTGTAATTATATTTTGCTCAATAATTTTCTTAATCGTGGTAACTACAATGCACAGACTGAACAGCTGCAAAATATTAACTGAATCAGCAGACTGTAATCTGTTATACTTTAAATATTCTACAGTTATCACCTACAGCAAATGTTAAATGTTCAATAGGATACCATTCATGCATATGTAATCTTAACTATCTGCGTGTTGACAATGTAGTCCTTTGGTATTGCGAAAAATGCAATGTTACATTAAAGGACCCAGTTAAAGCATGAGAGAGTTACTAGTACTTATTGAAAACTCTCTCTGTCCCAATTATTTGCTCTTTTTATACTCTTCTACTTAAACTTAATTATATTGTTTGCATATTTGTGTTATAAACTACTTATATCGTCTGCTATGACCATCATAACGATAATTAATTTGTATCTTTACCAGAGTTACTTGGAGTGTTAGGATAATCTATCTTCACAATTTTATAGCAATATTTAACTCATGTCATCGCCCATAGTGAAAATTTTGTAAATGTTTTGTTGTTGATGTTATTTTTCTGTCAAATTATTAATTAATTTCAAATATTAGAGACCTATTGAAATTTAATTTTGTTATCAAATTCCGTGACAATTCTGTCACACCAGATGTATTACGTGATGGAGCTATACCTGATAACCTAAGGTACAGACCAGGTGTTCCATTGCGTATGTCTATGTCTATGTCTCTCTATCTATCCTGTCTTTGTCCTTTCCTTGTATGAATGAGGTGTGAATGGTTGCCTACCCTATAAATGGGTACCTATGACGTGTGTACTGAGGAAGTCGAACTCCACACAAAAATATGGTTCAGTTGGAAAAGTGGAGCAGCACACCCCATATTGCCAGCCTGGATGGCACACGACAATGAAAGAATGAATGAATGAACCAGGAAAACTTTTCAAATCATCTCAATTTTATTTGAAAGTATTGATAATATATTTTTTACATAGTGCATATTATGTTTTTTAACATTAAGTCATTTTATTTTAGAGGTTTACGATAAAATGACTTCCACAAATTCAATTAATTTAAAAGAAAAGTATTAGTGAAGAAAATATATTTGTGCCATTTTTGTTAAGAAAAAAAGTATTCTAAAACATTTTATCTCAGCTTCTGCACTGAGGAAAAGGGAATATATTAATTTGTAATTAAATATGGAAATGCATTCTCAAATGATTTCTTGCAACTCTAATAATATTCTGTTTTTATTCTCCTATTTCCTAAAAATTCTTTCTTTCAAATTATGTTTCGGTAATTTAATTAGCTGGTGAAAAAAGTGTGAAAAATCATACTACGTCCTTAGATTATTACTATTTATTATTCATTTTGCCCAATAAAATAATTCTGATTAGCAAGTGAAAAGTCCTCGAAAATATATTATTTGTTTACTAAAATTTTTATTATTTATGGCTTTTCTCCTTACTTATTAGAGGAAGAAACTTGCAATTTCCTTTTAAAAATTATTGAACAACTTGATTGGTTTTGAAATATTTTTCTGATTTATTTTTTATCAAGCATTTAATATGCAGAAGTTCTATACTTAGCTCATTTTCAACTCAAACTTCCATTTCATTAATATTCATGTTAGCAGAGTTTCCTTTGAGATTTATTACATGCGTTGGTAATCTACTCAAAAATACTTGGTGAGTTCAAAATGTTAAAACAAAATAAAGTTGAGGAAAGAAAGAAACTTCATTTTTCATTCATTTTCTTCATTTTTTTTGAAAACAGCTTCATTATTTTGAAATGTTAATAATTTTATCCGTAAATACCGAAACGAAATTGTGGAAATTTAAATTTATAGTGCATAACAAATTGAAATGTTTATGGATATTATAAAAGCACACATTACTTGACTTAAACTTATTTAAAAAGTTTTGTTTTTTAAAAAAGAATCATCAGTTTTATTCCTTAATTTTATTTTTCAACTAAATAAATAGTTAAAAAGAAAAAAAATACATTCTATTTAGAAATCCATTATAGAAATGCCTAAAGAATCTATTTCTTGCATAAATATGTAAAACATTTAATTGTTATCAATTTGATTAAATTTCAAAATGTTCGGGTGGAAAATGTTATGAATACACAAACAAAAAAATAAAATTTTTATTTTTGGATAGAAGTATTTATGAGCACAATAATATAACTTTTTAACACTCTTATTTGACAACATTAAAAAAAATAAATTTTTGTTTTTTTATTTTTAGATAGATATTGTTGCTATCGTGTGTCAGCTAGGCTGGCATTATCTTCTTCTTCTTAGAGTTGGGTTTGTATGTCATTGGGCACCTCTGCTTTTATCAGCATTTTGTACCATTAACTCCAAATCCAATGTTTCCTAGTTCCAGTTGCTCGGGTCACCCACTTATTAATAAAGTCCGATAACCCTTTAATGAAGTCTAGGTGTAACTCTCTAGTATGGATGATGCCTAAAGAAGTTCATCTAGGGAGGGCAAGAGCCTCGCATTCGTGAATGATATGCTCTGCCGTTTCCGCTTGCGTATGATATTTCCAGCAGATAGGGTCTTGCTGAAACAGTCCCATCTGGTCAGAAAGTCAGTCATGCTAGCGATAGCTTCCTGACTTTCACCAGAAGAAGATGGTTTGGAGGTCATTTCTACCTCAAGTGAAGGAATCATTGAGGCTGGCATTATAGGGTGCGCTGCTCCACTTTAGAAATATTTATACGTACAATAATAAATTTTTGGCAACATTTTTATTTGACAATATTATCAATAAAATAAATAAATTAAATTATTTTTGTTTTTATTTTTAGGTAGAAATATTTATAAGCACAATAGTATAACTTTTTGGCAACATTTTTATTTGTTTATAATGAGGTGTTGCCATCAGTTTGAGGAATAAATGCTTCAGATTAAAACATTTATATGCATGAAAAAAATAACCAAAATTTGCTGTATTTAAAAATATTTTCAATTGCTGTAAAATAAAAAATACTGTTTACATAGAGGATTTTTTAATGCATTTTTTATACACCGTAGAATAAGCTAGCACCTGAACCTTTACTGCGGTGTGATCTTCAGTTTGAGAGTTCATAAATTTGAATAAAACCTTCGTTCCTAATGTTTGTAATGGTTCAAAATCTCCACCTTAAGTTGAAGGTTCCGGTCTAATTATCTCTGATGTGCAAAAAATGATCGTTCGGTGATCAACCATGCACCACGTAGATATGTGGTGAATTGCATTTCATTACATGTAAAGAAAACGTAAATTCTGTTCGAAATAGAGGATACTTTAACCTTTTTTCTGCACCATAGAAGTTGGAATGAAGTGAATGAAATACTTCTTCTCAAAAGAAGTTTATCAATGACAGCTAAAAGACGAGATGATACTTATAAGAGGGTCTCATCTGAAATCTTTCATATACCGACTGAGATTGAATGTATGGATATAATCATAGCTTGACCGTCTTTGAGTATTTTGGTAATGAACTAGCTTGCATATATTCACACACGCTGTCATTGTGATCTATATTTTAAGCGGAATAATAATTAATTTTCTTAGTATAGTATTGTCTGAGATTTAAAATCTCTTTCCTAGTTGGAATCAAATGGACAAAATATAGACGATCTTATATAAATATTTATTTCATCACACACAAGTTAAATTTGTGTGAGGTACAATCACTTAATATTTTAAAAACATTCCTCTAGGAAAAATATTTCAACCATTAAATTGTGCCAAATATTTATTAGATCAGAGAATTTCCATTTTAATTTATAAAATTATTATATAGTATTGTTATTTTACTGAGAAATATCACTAAATGAAATATCCTATTTTTTTAAATACTGGGTTTATTGCTCTGGTGTAAGCGTTACAATAATGAAATTAAAAACCCCATGAATTTTAATTCATCTACTGACAAAATATACCCTTTCTACGCCACAATCTGAAGGCGAAGTGGCGAGGAATTCATGATTTCAAAGTTTAACATCATTTATTAAATTAATGAGAGTGACCGTGCTGAATTCAAAGCAAAGGCCTTAAAGATGATACATAAAGGGAACAAAATTTGAAGTTAGTTCTTCGATGGTGATTGTTATTCTCTTAGTTTAAAATTGATGAATTGTTTTATGTAAATTGGATCTTTTTAATTAATAAATACTAGATATTGAACCTGAAAAAAGAGATATTTCCCTCTTTGCAGTTATTAGTTAAAGATTTTAGCATGATAACGTGGAATTAACTCAAAGTGAACATTATCTAAAGCATTAAAAGATATTGTGTTTAAATTGAACTTGGAGATTTGGAGGGCTTATACGGAATGTGTTATTGTTTCAACATATTTGAATTTAGACGACAGTGTAAATTTCTCAGATTCTTTCAATGCTATAACTGAAGATTCAGCTTTTGATTTCTTATCAGCAAAATTCAATGTTTTAAAGGTTTGCCGAATTCTGGTCGATATTTTTCACTAGATAACTGATATTTTTTACTGATATGTAAGAGTGAATTCTTTTTTATTTCTGCTATTAAATAGCTATTTTCAGTTGAGACAGTAAACAAAAGCTATCATGAATTTTGCCAGTTTTCTATGCTTAGATGACATCCTGCTACGCACTTGCCAAGAAAATAACCTCTAAATTAGACAGTTTATATACAAGACACAAATAGGTAGCACCTGACCCTTAGCCATTTGGTCCCCCTGAAGGTACATGGAGAACAATTAATTGTGATGTGTGTGTGTCATATTTTAAAATAAAGCACCCTGTTGAAGGCCATCATAATCTCGAAAGTGGGAAAGTTCTTGTAATTTAGAAACAAAAGACCCCCAATTAGGCTTGCAACACCCAGAGGTATCCTTTCACTTAGCGAAGATAATGTGACCACGACTCATTTTATGTGTCCCAGATGCCATTAATGAACACGAAAGTTATAAATTATGAATTTGAGGGGCTAGGTCGGTAGCAAATTCAGTATCTTCCGATTGTGAAAGCGGCGCCTTTCTAAACCATGCCAACAAGGCATTGTACGTAATCTATGATATTAGCCTAAGCATCAATGCATATCTATTTTGTTTTTTGGCAACGTATAGCTTCTTCTTATAAAGTGATTCTCGACATGTTTATATATGGAGACAAGTGAACACTCCATATTTGCAATCTAGCATATGGTAAAGGAGTTGATGTCCATGACATATTGATCTTGTATCTTCAGATAGACGCACAAGCTTCTGTTTGCTAAACTAAATTAAATTCCATGGCACGACAGCCCATGTGGACCAAGGCCTACAGTGCCCATAACTGTTTTCATAACCGAGGGCCCTGGGGTGAGAAGCATATATCCCAGTTAGGTGGTCAGCCTAACGTAAGACCCCCAGTGTTCAGTTCCCAAGCATGCTTGGTACTCAGTTAATCGACCCACTGAAGGGATGAAAGGCTGAATCAACCTTGCCCAGCCAGAGGATGGGACCTGTGTCATGGGAGCTTGAAACGCTGCCACTAAGCCATCGGGCTACAGCTTCTGTATGCTGCCATATGGAATTCTAATGCTGAGAAGTACGGAGATAACATACAAGCTATTTGCTCGTATACTATCACAACTGACTATGACTGGCATCTTTCTGAAAGCAAATAATTACAACTTTCGCATTACTTGTCCTGTGCACCAACGATTGTAGGAGAAACTGTAGTCCAAAGGACAAAGAAAGCACACTTTCTTGATCTTATTTCCATTTAAAATAGTTTCTTTAATATACCTTTAAAGTAGCTGTTATGGAGCCACGGTAGCCTAGTGAGAAATGGTATTATTTTCGTGTCTAAAAGGTTATGAATTTGATATCTGACACATGAAAAGTGATGTACCAAAAGAGCTTATACTCGTCAAATATTCCAAATGGTCTAATGATTTACTGGTGAGATACTATGTAGAAAGGAGGTTATCAATTTAAGCTTTGCACATTACTTGAACGTTGTTCAAAGTCGTGCCAGTTACCTGTACTCAGCGAAACAGATAATTCATAACCATATTCCATCAATCCTAAAGAAAATCTACGCCTACGCTTTCAATTAATACTCATATTAACAATTTCTTAGATACTATGTTTCAAAATAATATTTTTCAAAATTATTTAATGAATTTCATAAAAGGGTTACGTGTTTTCTCTACTGATAAGATTGCACTGTTTGGAGTGGAAGACTCCCAACCTAGCTAATATTGAACAACGGTGGGAGGTGTATTGCACTTCTGATTTTTGATATATGTTTTCAGGGGTTGGTGCTTGGGAGTTTTTCTCGGATTTCCTCTGTTGCGATAATTGAAAAGCACTTACTGTTAGTGAAAAGTCTTGTAATAATAAGCAATGAATATTTTGAAAATCTTTTCAACAATCTTCGGTTTTTTGACCCTTTACTAATGGGGTATCAAAGTAAAATTCATAAATTAAACTATCATAGATATTCGATTCTTTCAATGTTTGTGTACATTAGATTACCAAATTGTTCCATAATTTTACAAATGCTCCATAGATTTATTCATTAAACTTTTAAAAGATTTTTCCATTTATTATATTGTATATATTAGCTTATCAAATTAAAGCCAAACTTAAATTTTTAAATTGTAAGCCTTTTGATATACCCTTTCTCTTCAGATAAGTTATTATACTGTTTTTTAATTTTTATGCCCCTTTTAATTTATACTCATACATTTTTTTTAACATTTTAGATAAAAAAAGGATATATTAATTCCTTATTTAGTAAATATTTCTTTTATGACATAATATATATATATATATATATATATATATATATATATATATATATATATATATATATATATATATATATATATATATATATATATATCACTTTAATAAAAATTAAGAATAATTTTACAAAAATATAAAGGCCATTAAACGTTATTAATTAAATATTTGTATTTTGCTTCAATCACAATACATTTCTGACATTAAAAAATAAATTTGGAAATATTCAAAGAAATTTTACTATGGAGATAAACTCCTTTCAAACGTTGATAAAAAATGAGTACAGCCTCTATATTCACAAAATCTTTTCCAATTTTTAAGATTCAATTTTATCCTTTCTCAAATATTTATCTATTTTAATGGAAGATAGCGGAGAGAAAATTCCTTTTTAAAAAGGTTTCTCAACATTAAGTTTCTCATTCTAACAGTTTTGTCTTTGTTTTTTGTTCAAAAATTTTTTTGACTTTTTTAAAAAAATTAAGATATGCGTTTCTTAATTTTTATTTAATTAATTTTGAACTTTTAATATTATATTAAAATTAATTTTATATATTTAGCCATTAAAATAATTCTGTATATTATTCTGTATGATTGTTATTATTTTTTAATTGTTTGTATTGGAAATTACAATTTTTATGAACAAATTGACTGTGTGAGTTTGTACCATTGTTTGTCGAATGTTAATCAATCGTCGAATTTTTTAAATGATAGTAAATATACATTTGTGACAAAAATAACTGATTTCATAAATTTGTTACACCAAAATCACTGAAAAATTTAATGCAAAGAAAAATTATTTAACAAAACAAATTTTGATTCTTTTTTCATATCCAAGAATTATAAAGATATTTCCAAATCATGAACACATTAATAAAAATTTGTGATATTTTTTTAAAATATGAATTTTTAGTAATTTTTCTTTTAAGCTTAAAATATGTTAATCATTTGAAACTTACGGATTCCTCAAAATACTTTTAATTTAATTTTTATGTATATATATATATATATATATATATAATTTTTATGTATATATATATATATATATATATATATATATATATATATATATATATATATATATATATATATTATATTATATATAATCTTTCCAGATAAAACAATCAATTTTAACATTTTATGAAAACTTTTTGTTGAATTCTTTAACACTTTTGAAATATTAATCATTTTTACCACAACTTTATTTTACACTTGAAATAAAATCATTTAATCTCTCATTTGACATTTCTTTCGGTATATTAAACACTGAATTGTATGTATTCCGCTTATATCTCTCATTAAAATAACATGCATTTATATATTCTGTTAAATCCTTTCTGGTATTAATAATAAAAAGCATCTGGATCTAACTGACTTAGACAAAACAAGAAACTGTGAATTTAATGAAGTGTCTAAGTTCTTCATTATTTTTATTATTTCCGAATAAATAGAAACAAAACTATCTAATACCTAAAAAATTTTTACAATTAAATTTATTTGCTTGATTTTTATCGTGAATTAAATTTTCTTTAATTTTTTCTGTATTCTTAAATTCACTTTTCTTTGATGAATTTTATTACAGAAAGGAAACGCGCAAATGTTTCTTTAAATAAAATTTGGTGCCGTGTTATGCTAATTAAATGTAATTTGTTTTAAAATCCGTATGAAAAATTTATAAAGTAAGGATTATCTCTCGAGATAATTTATTTGTTTAAAAAGTTTGATATAATATTTTAAGAGTTAAGTTATTATATATAATAAGACCAATAAATATTTTTATCAATGCTATAAAAAATAAAAAGGTGGTAAAAGATAGAAATGGTACCTTACGAAACTGGTTTCTCAAAAATATTTTATGCTCAATCACACCATGAAATTTGTTTTTTAAATATTGCATACCAGTTTTTTCTTCAAGAAGTTTAAGTTAAGAGTTCGTTTTTATACCTGCTTAAAGCATAAGATATGAGAAATCCGACTTTTAATTATGTGTTATAAGATATCTTTACAAATATCTTTGCAAGATGCATTATCAGATATATTTTTAATTGTTTGTGTTTGTCGCTGCACGGCCATTTTTTACACATGAGGGCTTATTAGACCGGGACCTACGCCTTAAAGTGGATTCCGAACCACTACAAACACCCATGCCCAAGGTGGGATTCCAACCCACGAACTGTTGAACCGAAGACAAAGATATATTTTTAAATAATCATATTTGTTAAAGTTCACCTTGCTTTCCTAATTAATCTTCCACTTGGCAAAATACTGTTATTTTTTAACAGTTATCACTATTTAGAATATAACTGTAACTAATATTCCTGTATTCAGATATACATCAGACATTCACTTGTGTATCCGTGTATAGCCAATATCTGCAATGTCATTTTTATCTTATATTACAGAGACGTTAATTAAGGTTAATTTAAACGTTCCTAAATATCTGTTTTCATTTGATTCTGATAACGCACTTTCTTTGTTTGCCATTTTATTAGTTTTTGCGAATGTTATGTTTTAAGAGAGCATTTTATATAATTTTTTGAAGGAACTGGTTACACTGCTTATCCACTAAGTGACACTAGAGAAATTAAGCACTTGCAATACCCAGTGAGTAATTATTAAAATTTCTAGCTGGTTGATATTCCATTGTGTTGTGTCAAAAATAAACACTGGAAGCATTTCAATAATGTAATTTAACAGTCTTGAATGTTCATTAATAAATTCCACCAAACATTAAAATTGCAAAATAAACATAAAACAATTGCAGATTATTAAGAAATATATACATAAAATTTGAAACTCTTAGAGATTAATAAGAATATATTTCATCATACAAACAAAGTGTTGCAACCTTTCGAAAGCTTTGATTTCTTTTAAACTTTTTGCTGCCCAACTTGACTAGTGGTCAGCGTGTCTGACTGCGGATAAGGAGGTCCTTGGTTCGAATCCCGGTTCGGGCATGGATGTACATTCTCCCTCTATCTATCCTGTCTTTGTCCTTTCCTTGTATGAATGAGGTGTAAATGGTTGCCTACCCTATAAACGGGTACCTATGGCATATGTGTAGAGCAAAGTCGTACTTTCACCTTCATAGTGCTCTAATTAAAACGAAAGACGCTCCCAATTGAATTAATTTGGAAAGCCAAGGCATAGCTAGCTTGGCTTGTCCAAGTGTTATTAGTAACAATAACAACAACAACAACAATAAAACTTTTTACTGTCCTATTTTTTTGGCTGCCTTTTTTGTATGTAATTGAAACCTCCAAGTATTTTCAAATCCTTTTCCATTTTTCTCTTACATTTATATAACTTTAAGTTTTCTCTTGCACTTATATAGGTTTCAATTTATTAATTTATTAGTCATTTACAAATGTAAAATATTAATGAAATCTTTTAAAAATTGTCCATTTCATCGGGTTTTCAATTTTCGAACTGCATATTCTAGATATTTGTTAAATAGGCCTGTTGACTACAGACCTCTGGCAATCTCAATTTTCTGTCAGTAAGTTCTAAATTCTTATTACTGACAAGATTTTGGAGAGAGTTCAACTTAAAATGTTATTGTATGGGTATATACAATCTTTTAAAAAAACCATATAAGTAAATTCCTTTATTAACTCTAACGTAAGTCAACTTAAATTCAAAGCACAGTTAAATATCAATACTGAATTTTTAACAGTTTTCAAGGAGTAAATCTGCTTAATCAGAGATCGATTTTTTCTAAGGCCACACTGATAGTGTACCAATTTTTCACATTTTCTCTAGCTGAACATTAATCAGTTTTCAGAAAATTTTATGCACAGCGTTTAAAAAGGTAATTCGCGATTGTCATTATTACTTTTCGTCACATTTCCTTTTGTAGATCTCGGAAAAATAATTATTAGCAAATTTTTCAACATTTTACTTCATTATACCAAGATTAACACCATGATAGAATTTCGTCAAGACATTATTGCCTTCATATTCAATCAGTCCTGTGAAAATGTTATCCTCGCTTTGAGAATTATATTTTAAATTTTTTATAATCTTGATTTTTTTCCTTTTGTCTGGGAAGGGGAAGACCTTCGATAAGTTCAATCCCTAAGCCTAAATTCAACAGGAAACATTTTGTTCACATATTATTTTAAGTAATTCCTAGAAATATTCGCATCTGTGTTATCCGCAATACCTTCTCCATCCTGCCCACTGATGGCTGAGTGGTCAGCGTTGGAATCCCGGTTCGGGCATGGATGTTTCTTTGCTTCTCTGTTCTCTCTGTGTTTCTCTGTCCTTTCTCCTGTGATGATGTATGAATGTGGCCCAGCCTATAAACGGGTTTGTGGTGGTATGGCGCGGGTAACGCTACTGGCCTCCGTGAATTGGTTCATAGATGCCCGCTGGGTAACGACAAATGAAAAGCAGTTTGTGGCCTTGTTGTGGCATAGGGTTCGTCACCCAAGTGTGCCTGCCGTTGAAAAAAAACCTTCTCCATCCTTTGCTTTGCAAATATTAGCTCTAGGCCAAAATTCATTTATTTCTTTTTTGATTCTTTGGAAAAACTCTAGAATCATGTCATTTTTGTTGTTCG
Organism: Latrodectus hesperus; assembly: GCA_037975125.1. Taxonomy (NCBI): domain Eukaryota; kingdom Metazoa; phylum Arthropoda; class Arachnida; order Araneae; family Theridiidae; genus Latrodectus; species Latrodectus hesperus. The sequence continues at coordinate 110,435 of JAJQOW010000022.1, forward strand.
TCAATTTATTTAGATTATAAAATTCCTATTTTATAATGTAATTAATACACTTATTTAAAGAAGTTCATGTAATATTCATAAGAATATATATTACATTTTTAAGAGTACATTACTTTCTTTTGGAAGTGACATCCCAAGAAAATACCATCGAAAATGGACTCTGTTACATACAATTAAGATTTGTTTTAATATTTGCTTGTCTTTCATCTGTGGAGCTATCTGCCACTAAAATTATTTTGATTCCCTTAACTTTGCGTATACAGGATGATTCTAAATTGTTTTTATGAATTAAGAACGGTGATAATACTCATCCAGGCAAGCACTAATTACAAAGGAACAGAGGGTCGCATTTCTCTCTGAGAGGCAGAAAAGAGGAATTCCCACCCACCTGACAGTGCTTGCCCAACACTTACAACAGTGTTGAGTAAGCGAATGAATGATACCAAAAATTTCACAATCATATTTGTTGTTTAGTGAAATCCTCACTGCAAATGCTCAAAATGCCGTTCATGTGTGTCGTTGCACCGTTGACACCGCCGAAGGAACGACTGGCCCACCCCCTCGTAGATTCCCGGCAACAACGATTTTAGCCATGAGATCTTCAATTGAGTCTTCAAGCGTCTCGTACACTAAAGATTTCACGTGCCCCCAAAAGAAGATACACTGTGGGTTGAGGTCCGGTGAGCGAGGAGGCCAAGCCACACGTCCGCTACGTCCAATCCATCGTGCGGGATATGTGGCATTCAAAAATTACAAACCGTGTTGGAAAATATTCTGGGGCTCCATCCTGTATAAACCACATGTCTCTCAGGATGGAGAGTCAAGCAGCCTGCATTAAACTGGTAAACACTTGTTCCAAGAAGATACGGTCTGGCATGATGTAAGGGTCTCAGGTAATCATCAAGGATACCTGCCCAGATGTTCACAGAAAATTTCTGCTGGTGTCTACGAGGGGTTGTACAGTGGGCATTGTCAGAACAAACGTGACGATTGCGTTTTTAAAGGACAACGTCTACTCTGATTGGCTTTCTCTGGTAATCAATAAGAGCAAAATTCTTCTTTTTGTTGAAATTTGCTACGGTGAATTTGTGACAGATTCTTGATATTTTTCTTCTTTCCTTGTTTCTGCCTCTCAAAGTGGAATGTGACCCGATGTAATTATTGCTTGTGTGGATGGGTACTATAACCCCACTTTTAATTTGTAAAAACAATCTAAAATCACCTTGTATATATATATATATATATATATATATATATATATATATATATATATATATATATATATATATATATATATATATATATATACAGAGTGTCCAGAAAAGACTCCCTGATTTCAAAATTAAATATCTCGAAAACAAAGATAGATAGAGGAATGCAGTAAAAGGTATGTTTATTGTGAAAGCTGTAAGAATTTTATACAGCAATTTGAAATAATAGTTACAAAAGCTGCTAACAGATGGCGCTGTACAATGTACAGCTTAAATCAGCATACATAAATGAAATTATCGTATGAAAACATTCTTTCCAAAAAATCACATCACAATGTTTTCAATGCTAACCTCCTTTCACGCTTGAATAGTGGTACTGATCGCTCTGGGCTTCGACTATATATACTAAGCATGACGTATGACGATTACAGCGCCATCTATTTGCAACTTCTGTAACTATTATTTCAAACTGATGTATTAAATTCTTACAGTTTTTACTATAAACATACCGTTTACTGCATTCTTCTATCGATCTTCGTTTTCGAGATATTTAATTTTGAAATCAGGAGTCCTTTTCTGGACACCCTGTATATATATATATATATATATATATATATATATATATATATATATATAAACTATCAACTTCTCACTGACAGAAAAAAATAATCACTCTCCAAAAAGGAAAAAAGCGTCGATGTAGAGGTTTTTAAAAGTGAAGACATGGCGTAAAATATGTTATTTATTGACCCGCCATAGTAAAATATCCATAAAAATCTATCCATAATCTATTGACAGGATATCTTAAATGCGCAAAATACATAAAAGTAAAAATGCGTAGTGAAATGATGATGTGCAACATAATTGGTTCAGAAAAAAATGATGTTTTGAAATGAACTCATCTATTTCATTGTGCATCAGCCTATTTCATCATCAAACTCCTTTTTTTATTCTGTGCTAAACGAACAATTCTGATAGAATTTTTAATACATCAAGCAGTAAAAACTTATTAGATCAAATCTCAATTCAAAGAAAATTCGCAAAATATTTCTTTTAACGCAATATTTTTCATAAGAAAGTTTAATGTTAAAAATTTTAACATTGAAAAACAAAATTTGTGTGTATAATCATGTATTCAATTAAACTCGTACTGTGAGAATTTTAATGAATATAGCCGAACATAATTGTACATAAAGTACATTCTACATTTTTAAAAGAGAGCAGAAATACACAGGAGAGCTATATGTGACATTTTAACACCGAACTAGAAACAATAAGAAAAATATAAGAACTTCAAAAATGAAAAATTTGGCTTAAAGTGCAAGAATTCGTCGATGAAATTGCCTTTTTAGGTATAACTTTTAGGTATGTTTTTTTTTTGATTTTTCAGAATTGTATTTTAAGCAGTTCGTACTGTTCAATTGAGACCACAACTAAAAAAAAGACTATATCAGCCAATCAGCAAAAGCAAAATCAAAATAAAAAATTCCCAAAAGCAAACTTTTATTTTTTTACTTTTTCATAATTAAATTTTTTTTATTTTTCCTTTTAAAAAATAGTTGCAATAGTAAAACGAGAAAAACATTCATTATCTTTTATGCATCTCATTAATAAAAAATCTTCATTTTTCCCTAAAATAATTTGTTCTAAGAAAATTAAAAAGAAATCAGAAGTTTCATATCCATTATTTATACTCTTGCAGTTAAAATTAATTCTTTTATTCGGTTTTTACGAATACTTGATTAATGTAGCCATAATGACGAATTTGAAGAATTGACATGCATTCTGTGTATAATGCGTTCATAATTTAATTTATTTTGATATTTATGAATATAATTAAGAAATATATTTTGAGATATATAACTTTTCACACACGTCAAGGAACTGTTTACTTAGGAATGAATTTTTAAACATTTGTTTTAGACTTTGACAAACTTGGAAATATTTTGTTTACGCCCTCATTTTTTTAATGCAAATGAATATTCCAAATTACAAATATTTAGAGGTAAATATCTTGTCAGAAATTCAAACTGTCTTATATAAATTGAAATGGTACATTTGATAAATATTACTACTCGCATTGTTTTTCCTAATATATTCTCTATTATATATATATATATATATATATATATATATATATATATATATATATATATATATATATATATATATATATATATATATATATATATATATATATATATATATATATATATATATATATATATATATATATATATATATATATATATATATATATATATACATACATATATATATATATATATATATATATATATATATATATATATATATATATATATATATATATATATGTATATATATACATACATAATATATATATATATATATATATATATATATATATATATATATATATATATATATATATATATATATATATATATATATATAACCTAACTCTTTCACTTTAATTTTAGCATCAAGTATGATATTTCATTAATTGCATAAAAAAGATTTCTTTTTTATCTTTTTTTCAGCTAAATAACATTTCAATTTTTTTATTTGTTATCCTCTACTTTTTCCTTTCCGTTATAAAATTATCGACTGTAATTTTATATCCCATATAAAAATTAAACTACAACTTTAACTACTAATTTTTTTATAGTATTTCTGCCATAAGCGAAATAAAAGTATTACTTTATAGTGGTTAGCGAAAGGTTTTCATTTTCTTAAATCACATTTTTAAGTAGAAATATCTTTTTTTAAGTGAAATTCAATTCTCATAGGCCGATGGAAAATAAGAATTAAGATTCCGTACTCGTATGTTTTCTCCTAACATTAGAAATAGGATATTAAAAACACTTGAAGAGAAATACAATGTTTGGAAAATGTAATTATTTTCGATAATAGCCCAAAAACAGAATGGAATTTAATATCACCTCATTAGTTGCAACTAAAAAGTGGATTTCCCCTTTTTATATTTTAATCTAATTTTTTCTTACGATTTTCTACGATAGGAGTCAGAAATAATATCGCATAATATACAGTCATATTTCAGGAAATATCTTTTAAGGAATCCGTTCTATTATATGTTTTATAGGCCTATCAGAAATTTTTGTGTTTATGTCGAAAAAAAAGTTATGCAGTTAGATCTTAAATTAATGAATTTCTTTTTTATTGATAGTGCAAAAAGAAAATATTTTTCTTAAAAACATGCCATTGAATTGAGATATTTAGAATAATGTTAGCCGACCAACTTGTCTAGAGGTTTGCTTGCTTGACTACCGATAAGGAGGTCCTGGGTTCGAATCCCGGATCGGGCATGGATGTACTTTCTCTCTCTGTCAATCCTGTCTTTGTCCTTTGCTTGTATGAATGAGGTGTGAAGTGGTTGCCGACCCTATAAACGGGTCCCTATGGCATGTGTGAAGAGCAAAGTCGTACTTTCACCTTCGTGGTGCTCCGTTTAAACGAAAGACGCTCCCAATTGACTTAAATTCGTATAGCCAAGGCATAGCGAGCTTGGCTTGTCCAAATGTTATTATAGCAAACAACAACAACAGAATAATGTTTACTATATTTCGAGATAGAATAGTTTGTCTGAACGTTGTGTTCTTGAATGACAAATACGTCAACACAGGACAGTTGAATGTTTGGGACTTTGGAAAAGAGAGATATTGAACGTATGTTGTGGTCTGCATATACTTTTTTTCGACACAAACACCATAGAAGAATTCTAGTTCTAGAGAACGTATTTGACAAACTTTTACTTCTCGTACCATACAACAAATCACCCTATAAAAATCGTCTGATTGACGATTGGATCAAAAGCTCTTTTTAAGTTCATAGTGACTTAGTACAAGGATTACGCCCTTTGAAGTAAAAAATCTCTGATTTGGCATGTCTTTCGATGTTCGGAAATTTTCGTAGTTTTCTCCCTTGTGACACAGTAGTCATGAAAAAGTTTTCCAGAAAGGATTCTGGGATAAGTATACAAATATCTTTCAAATGCATTTTAGCTGTAAGGCTGTGGACCACGCACGCAACACTAAAATTCGTTTTTAAGTTAGATATGCGGTTTAAAATTTCTTTAAAGATTGTTGAGCATGTTTAACAGATACCAAGATGGCGTCATTTTCTGTAGAACCTCTCACTGAAACTTTATCCTCAAATATTTTTACAAATACGATTATATTTTTTCACAACGAGGTCTAGATGTAAATGGCCATTCCTCCGTTTGAAAGGTACCGGGTTCAATCCTAGCTGACAATACAACAGGAGATGAACAACATGTTGACTCCTCCCTCCTGCATGCATGTCTGCAGTAGTGGGTGCTTGGAATTTTTCCAAATTTCATCCTTTGTAATACGTAGGTACGTCCCACTATCTATGAAACAGTGTTTTAGGGAGCCACATTAAATGGTGGACAACAAAAAATGCCTTAAAACTTCCTCAATCAATTAAAGTGTCCAATTACAGGTGTTAAAAAGTACGAGTATATTTCCTTACTGAGTAAAGCTATTTCAGTGTACACCTTTTTCCCTTTTCTTATACTATTGTCTCATGTCAGTACATCTGTATTAATTTTTTTTAATAAGGAACGCTCCTTGTAACTCTATCACAAACATATTCTTCTTTCTAATTTTCGTCCATATAAACTACATTGAAAACTGTGTTTGCTCTTTAAAAACTGCCAAGAAGAAAAAAATTTCTATTCAAGGGAAAACCAAATTAATAGCTGCATGTTAAAACCAGGGTCTTTTTTTATTAGTCCATAAATTCAATTATTACATCGGGTGTGGATGTTTGTTATGATGCAGAATAGACTTTAAATGGCATTGTTAAGTGCAATTGTGAAATTGTCAAATCACATTTATGTCAATGCAAAGGAAATTTTTAATTAAAATTTGAAATTAGCGTTTATTAATTTTTATTTGTAAGTCAAATTATTGAATATATTAACTGTTTCACTTAAAGTGTAAAATTAACTTTAATTAAATGTTAATGTTGTTGTGTACCAGCTAGGCTGGCAATATGGGGTGCGCTGCTCCTTTTTTTCATTTCAACCATATTTTGGTGTGGAGTCCGACTTCCTCAGTACACACGTGCCATAGGTACCCATTTATAGGGTAGGCAACCATTCACTCCACATTCATACAAGGAAAGGACAAAGACAGGATAGATGGAGAGAGAAAAAGTACATCCATGCCCGAACTGGGATTCGAACCCAGGACCTCTCTATCCGCAGTCAGGCACGCTGACCACTAGACAGGGCGGGCGGCAATTAAATTTTAATGTTTTTTAAATATTAATTTAGACAAAAATATGTTTTTACATTTTTAGAGTAAAATGAATTAAAGTTTTTATTTATTAAATTAATGAAAATATTAAGAAAAAAATTATATGCAAAGAGAAAATGTAGATCGAGAAAAAGAATCAGTTATTTTTTTAGGATACCAACACAATCGCTTTATTCTGTTATAAAGTAAAATATTCTAGAAATGTTCTAGAATGTTCATAAATTTTATAGAATGGTATAAGTAAATGATGATTTTAAGGTAATTGATTTAAAATAAAGAAACAAAGTGCTTCATAATAAAATGGTGTGAGAAAATGGTAGTGGAAATTGTAAAAGAAATTTATAAAAATTTGGTACATAATTTATTTAAATAGAATTCTAATTAATTCTCACATTGTTTAATGTGATAGAAATAAAAAAATATATGTGTTAAATCTATTATTTATAAAATCGATGAGTGATATATTAATATAATAAAAAAACTGGCAATATATAAACTAACGATTTGTTTACTAGGCATAGCTATTAAAATTAAATGAAATTCAGTCTTAATATTATCTACCATTTTTATGTTCTCGTTTGCAAGTTTTGTTTCAAAGTGTTATTACTAATCCAGTCACACACTCAATTTTATTTCTTTTTTAATGTAAAACAACATTTTAAAATGCAGACAAAATGTGTCAACTTACAAAAATCTTTCTCCTTAACTCAATTTAAAAATTCCTGTTACAGAACATCTGCGCTTTGGATGTGACATCGTTGCCATAAAAGCTAATTCTAACCATTTTGGGAATGTGTATCTTACTACTAATATAAAAATATATCCGTAAAAGTTTCGAGAGATGCTTTTACATATTCACATTTTCATGACTTTTCTTTGCCTTAGATAAGAAGAAACTTAAATTTTCTTAGTGAAAATCGTCTGCTTTTTTATGTCTGCATCGTCTGCACATTTTTTTTACTTTATGTAATCTAATTTTTAGGGATGAGGAAAGTGAAATTTTTATTTATTTTGCAATGGAATATTCCTCTTAACTAAAAATCCTACTTTAAGGAAAAATTCAAAACATATACATTAAAGAAATTTTGATGAAAATTTTAAGTTAAAGTGCAATTTCTTAATAAATTTTTTAATATTTGTAGTCAATAAATTTCTGAAAAGAAAAGAAAAACAGAGAGCTGAACAAAACACAAATATTCAGTCAAAATGCTTACTTTTATTTTTAAATTTCAGAAAATTAGTTTAAAAAATTGAAATTAGTTTTTTAAAAATTAGATTTCCAAACCAAGGCAGTTATCAAAAACGAATGCATTTTCCACTTACTTTTAGGTTCCTCCTTACTCTAATGTTTTCGCAGATTTTTTGAATACTGGTGATAAAGACGTTGATTTCTTAGGACCTGTTTTAATTAACTCATAATTTATAAAAGAGGTATTAATTTTTTTACTATTTAGAGAATATCATATTTTTTACATTTTAGATTTAGTTATTTCCACAATAAACTAATAATTTTTATTTATTTAATAAAGCGATCACAATATATGAATCTAATATATAATATTAAATTATGCGTTGATTTCCATTTTTCGAATCATAATTCTTAGATTTTATCTTAATTTACTAAACATAAAACGTACTAAATTGCATATTATATATAATTAATATCTCAACTCTTATAAAATACTCTCTATAAAATACACAACTCTTATAAAATAAAAAAATGGAATTTTATGAGTGGACGCACAAACGATTTCCAAAGGCTGAGTTAATAAATAGAAAACTCATAATAGTTCAATAAGTGTGATGTTACATAATTTTAGATGAATTTTATTTAAGATTTATTTCACTTTATGTAAGATAAAAACTAAAGAAATTTTAAAGTATTTAACAATATTTAAAGAGTTTCTGATACAAATAGTAACACAAAAACCTGTTGAGTGTGAACATAACAATTTTTATTTAATTTTTCATTTAAAAATCTAAGCAAAAAAAATAATTACTTCGAAAACTAAAATATTAAAGTAAGTTTACTGAAAAACAGTCATAATTTTTATCAAACTTCTTTAAACTTTTTTTCACAAATGATTCTTGAATAATAAAAAAATCGTTCCGGCTGAGTGTAAACTAATCATAAAGTGGATGTTTTGTCTTTTCTTTTTCATTTTTATTTTTCTTGTGTTCTATTTTCAAAGCGTTCAGTTATGGAAGCAATATCGCTAAATGTTTGAAATTTTGAAAATTTATTATTTAGAACCATACGTGATTCCGCATGATTTTGGACACATTTACAAACGGGCAAATTTATATTATTAACGAGTTATAAAGAAATACTTCTTTATAACTCGTAAAAATTATGAACGGATTTTTTCTTATCGTGAGGAAACTCTGACATGCAACAGTGAACTTCGCCTTGTTTGCTGCCATTCGATAAATGCGATTTGAAGGCAGACAGCAAATTTATGGACAAGTTGGATTTACGACGCCGTCTCAATAGGATGAGACATAGGTGAAATGTTATCTGACGTCATGGATACTTTAAACCAATGAGAAATTGTAATAAATTGGCATACTCAGAAACTCAATTGGAAGGAAAGAAATAAACACTTTCTGGTTAAAAATAGTTAATACATTTATCAATTAAATCTACACAATGCTGCGTATATTGATACACAAGAACAATCAACCCATTTTGATCAGTTACATTAAAAAGAAGGAATAAATTCTCAAAGAACCTGAATAACTAGAATTCAAATTAGTATTAAAAAATATTACGAAAATCAATATGAGGTAATGAATCGAAAAAAATATTTCATTGCGGTTTTTTCGGTGTCATTGAGTAACATAAATAATGTTATTCTGAAAAAATCAATGAATTTTTAAAACCATAAAATTTTGGCATAGGTTTTTTTGTGATAGTTGTGAATCTCTCTCTCTTCAAGAAAGTAGACTGAACAGTGTAATTTTGATAGTTTAATGATATTTTTTTCCAAGAATATTTGATTTAAATTGATGAATTTGTCTTAAAAATTAGTAATCTTATGATATGCGTGAATAAAAATCAATTTCATAAAAACCGATTTCATAGCCATAACACTTCAGTTAAAAACCTAAGGAATCAAGGTAATAATTAGAAAAAATTCTCAGGGAAGTGGATGATAAAAAGTGTAATTGATGACATTTAACCGCTTGAATATTTGATAAACTTTGTCTGGGATAAAATTTTCCAAATAAGAAATCCTAATTTCTTTATGTAAAAGCGAAGAAACCAAAAAATCCTCAACGGCACAATCCGAGTGATTTGCAAAAAAAGAACATAAACAATGCCCATCTTATTTGTTTAATAGGTGGGTTCGAACCTGAGACCTTCTACTCCAAAGAGTTTCATTCTCTCTCTAGATGACGGTGATCAAACAAACATAGCATTTGAAGGAAGCTCCTATTTTGGAAAAAGTATTGAGCGGTGAGTGTCAATTCTTATAAACATTCTACGTTGCCTTGTTGCCCTGCACTTACTTTCTTCCAAGAATTCCACCAATAATTTCTGATTTATGTGTGATCAGATTATGATTTATGTGAAATCAGAATTTCTATAAGCATCCACACTCGAGGTGGGAATCGAACTTACGAATTATTGAACTAAAAATCACATAAACAATAGAAATTACGGAGATGTTTTTTCCTATCTGCGCTGAAGCCTGTCCGGCATTTTTTGCGTTGTTTATATATATTTTTTTCCAACGGCGGGCACTTGAGGGTTGAACCCTATGTCATAACTAGGCCAGAAACTGCTACTCATTTGTCGTTACCCAGCGGGCACCTGTGAACCAAGTCACGGAGGCGAGTAACGTTACCCGCGCCATACCAACACAAACCCGTTTATAGGGCGGGCCACATTCATACAACACAGAAAAAAGGATAGGGAAACAGAGAGAACAGAAACATCCATGCTCGAACTGGGATTCGAACACGGGACCAAAACCTCAGGAGTCAGGAAGGCTAACCACTCAGCCATCGGTCGGCACACTGTTTATATACAGTATCATATATTATTTTTTCTAATTAGTAACTATTTTTGATAAACTGGGTATAATGTTCAAAATAAATTTTGCGATTTTAAAAATATAGCATTTAATCGTAATCGTTGTTTCTCTGTTATCAAGCTGTAGGAAATTATTTTTTTTCATGCCAGTTATCATCAACTAAATTTGTAGCCAAATTAAGCAAACAATTTGTATACCTGTTTTAATCACGAATTTAGTTGCTTTTAAAAATAAGAGATTGAAAAGAGATAAGAGATAAGAAAAATAAGAAATCGAGATTGAAATATGAGAATCGAATGCAAGTCAACTTTTAAAGCTATTGCAAAAAATATTTCAAAGAATTACATTTCATGTTGTAAATCAAAATCTGATTTTCTTAACATCGCTCGTGTACACCACTGGCCATTAAAATTGCTACACCAAGAAGGAATGCAAATAACAGAACGATATTTATTGGACACATACATTATAGAATAAAGAACAAGTGATTAGATTTACAGGAAATTAGGATGTATAGATCTTGAGAAATCAGTACCCAGAGCAGCCACCTCTGGCTGCAATAACAGCATTTATCCGCCTAGGCATAGAGTCAAACAGAGATTGTATGGCATGTACGGGAATCTCAGTCCATGCAGCTTCAACACTATGCCACAGTTCATCGATAGTGATGGATGGTGAGTGATGGCGTGCCTATCGCTCGGCAACCATTGACCACACGTTCTCAATTGGTGACAAATCAGGAGAACGTGCTGGCCAGGGTAACAGTCGAACCTATTCTGTATCAGGGAAGTTCAGAACAGTACGGGGAACATGTGGTCGTGCACTATCCTGTTGAAACAAAGCATTAGGGAGGCCTCGAAGATAGGGCAGAGGCACGGGCCTTAACACATCGGAAATGTAACGGTTGCTCTTCAAAGTGCCGGTAATGCGAACAAGAGGTGATCGAGACGTGTATCCAATGACACCCCATACCATCACTCCAGCAGATGGGCCAGTATGGCGATGTCCAATGCAAGCTGAAAATTCGCGTTCTCCACGATGCCTCCAAACACGGATGCGGCCATCATGGTCCTGTATAAAGAGCCGAGATTCATCTGTAACGATGATGTGATGTCATTCCAGCGTAAAGGTTCGTCGCTGATCACACCATTGAAGGCGCTCCTGTCTGTGCGCAGCGTCAATGTTAGCCGAAGCCATGGTCACCGTGCAGACAATCCATGCTGCTGCAAACGTCGTCGAACTGTTCGAGCAGAAACTTGTTGCCTTGCAAATGACTCCATTTCTCGACTCAGGGTTCGTGACGTGGCTGTACGATCCCTTGTGACCATGATGATAAGATGTCTGTCTTCTCTGCTGTTAGTGATGGGGGTTCGCTTAGATCCTGCATGACGTTCCGTATGATTGTCCTGAACTTTTTGATTCCATATTCTGCTCACAGTCATGGGGTCTCGGCCGACGCGAGCAGCAATATTGCGGTACGATAAACCGCAATCCCGGTAGGCTATAATCCTTCCTCGATCAAAGTCAGACACGTGCTGATAGGCATTTCTTCTTACACGAGGCATTACAACTTTCTTTGCTGAAAACTACGTTGAAACGGAAATTGAGTATGAGAAAACTGCTGTCAAATCTCTGGTTTTATACACATTGTAGATGTCGCTACTGTCGCCTGCTTTGTATGAATGCGCTGAAAATCTAATCATTTGCATATCATATCAAGTTCTACCTGTCATGCAAATTTCACGTCTGTGGTGTGCCGCTTTCCTGGTGTAGCAATTTTAATGGCCAGTAGTGTAGATATGCTTAAAAACTATTTAAAAAGGAAGAGATCGCATAAAAAAATACTAAATCATTCCAGTTTTGTGAGACTTCTAAGCATATTTCTAATGAAAAAAATATAAATCTAAGTAAGTTTCTAATAGATTCAAGTCACGAAAATATCAAATTATATAAGAGAGATATACTTCACATAATGTGAACTGCTAAAAAAAAGTTGAGACCATATTAATAGAAATATATCTATAATATTTTATAAAATAGTTTTGTTAAGTAAAATGTTAGGTATATATATATATATATATATATATATATATATATATATATATATATATATATATATATATATATATATATATATATATATATATATACACTTCTTATTCCTGAATATTTTTATGATTTTTTGCTGTATTCGCATTATATCAATTTTTATAATGCATAATATTGTTGTAATGTGTGTAGATATGAAACCAAAATTATAACTTATAAAAAAACTTTGTATATTGAGACTAATATTAATACAAATCTTTAAAAAATTTTTGAGAAATCTTATTTGAAAAATTAGCGAATTCTTTTTTAATTCTTCGATTAAATAAGAGAACAGATTTGAATTGACGGATACAAGCAATTCGTTCAGCACTTTTGTTCCTAGTACCAATTGCATTATCCATAGTTTCTTCTGTGCCAGTTTCCATTATTTCCTTTTTTTGCCTCTATTTCTAATAATTTTTAGATTGAAAGATAATATTTCTCATTCCAATAACAATAGAATATTCATTTCAAATACAAATATCATTTTATAAGAAACGTTACAATCTCTATTTCATCTAAAATATATTTCTAATTTTCGTTGGAGATTATAAATCATTATTGTATTTTAAAATATTAAAAAACACTAGATGCACATTCAAAAATACAAATAATATTATTCAAGTGAATAAGAATATGGATGCCCAGTTGCCTTGTGGTAGCGTTTAATGCTTCCAAGTTACAGGTCAGAGGTTCGATCCTCGGGCTGGGTAGCCGAACTGGCAGCCGAATGCTTAGCGCTCTTGCCTTCGGTTCAACAGTTCGTGGGTTCGAATCCCACCTTGGGCAAGGATGTTTCTAGTGGCTAGGAATCCACTTAAAAACCATAAGTCCCGGTCTAATTAGCCCTCGTGTGCAAAAAATGACCTTTGAGCGACAAACAAAACAAAACCATACCTCGGGCTGGGCAAGGTCGACTCAATTTTTCATTCCTTCAGTTGGTGGATAAACTCAGTACCAAGCGACCTTGGTAACTAAAAACAGGGGGTTACTCATTAAGCTGACCACCTAATCTGGAGATAGAGTTCGCACTCCAGGTCAGGAAAACAGAGATGGGCACTGAAGACTCGGGACTACATGGGCTGTCGTGCCAAAGAGTTTAGCTTAGTAGAATATGAGTACATTCAGTGGGAAAAATATGTAATTTGAACCGAAATTATTAATAATTCGGTAAGAATAAATGAGACGCTTAGTTGAAAGCAAAAATTCATTCCAAGAAAAAAAATCACATTGTGAGGAGGGATTTTAATAATTATAATAGACATAAAGTCATAACAAATAGGGAGAATGATGCAACAATAGTGCGAAACAAATTTATTTCCATTATAATACTACTTTTCTACTTATGCTTTTTGTTTGTAACATACTTGTATTTGTTTTGTTTTAGTTGAATTGGAGGACTAACTTATCTGTGAAACTCAAGCTTCAAAGAGAAATGTTAACAGATATTTTTTTGTAGAAAAGGACCATTGCTTTATATCTGCGCCATTTGTTAAACTTCTGCGCCAGTAACTATCTTTTGGTATATTTTTTTATCTATGCAAACTATCTTTTGGATGTCATCCTTTGAAGTGACACCATTTGCAGATATTTTTCACAAATACTGATCAAAATACGTGCAAATTTCCCTCATTTCACGTGACAGGAAATTGTTCTGAGCTCCAGTGGCTCAGTAGCTTCACGCCACTTCCCATAAGCTCAGCAAAGTGAAGCATCATTTGCCGAGGGCAGTGGTTGGGGGTTGACCACGGTGTACTCTCCTTCACTAAGTTGCTGGAACTCCGTGGGGACGTGTCCACGTTAATCTATGACGTCCAAAGTCCTTCCGCTGGTGTGACGTGGATGTGGAGAGGAAGGTGCCAGCTCAGGTGGGGCCTCGTCACCTGACCGTGGCTCAAAATGGCGAGGCACCTTAAAAAGAGCAAATTCTTACTTTCACCTTCGTGGTGCTCTGATCCAAACGAAAGACGCTCCCAATTGACTTAATTCGTACTGCCAAAGGCATAGCGAGCTCGGCTTGTCCAAGTGTCATAAGCAACAACAACAACAAATTTTTCTAGAGACATACTGACTCTTTAAAAAATTATATGATTTTTGAAGGTGGTTGCTACGAGAGGGATTTAACATGAAAACAACTTTCTAACTCCCCAAAAAATCAACGTAAAGGTTTTTAAGCTCAAAGAGAAGTTGTAAAATACGTTTTTAATAGATCTGTGCCAGAGTAAAATATCAGTAACAATCTATCCATCTTCTATTGACAGAATATTTTAAATATATAAAGTACACTAATCAGGTGGCTTGACTAAGTAGTAAAGGACTTTAATTCTTCTTTTTCTTCTCTTAACTAATCCCTCTTTGATCTGGAATCAGATCAGATGCATGAAGTCATCTGCTTTTGATTTCAACACAGCCAAACCGGGTTCCTTTAAGAGATCCTCACGAAGTAGACCAGCGCACTCTAAAAGATGTTTGGGACTGACCTCTTCAATGTGGCATTTTGGTGCAAATTCGGAAGATCTTGGCGCTATTGGAAAGTCGGTGGTTTTTTTAAATGTCCAGTGCACAGTCGAGCCAAAGCGAAATATTCATAGCCAAGGGGAAAATAAGCAGCTTCGTTTTGTGCAAAGTACTTGGAGTACCATAGGGTTGAAGTTTGACTTTGCTCCTACGCCTGGGGACTGCAGAACAACAATCCAGCCGCTCCTAGTATGGAGAACTGACGCTGGGGTTTGAATTGGTGTTTTCCATCTCCTTGGCATCTTTTTCGTCCTGGTTCCTACCCAACGAAGATTTTCCTACAAGGGAGATCCTACCAGCAGCTAAAGTACCACCGGCATAGCTCTCTGGGTTGCTGGAGCATGCAAGCCCACCCACCACGACAAGGTGAAGATACTATCGGGCGGGATAGTAAAACAAGAAAAATTATTCACAAATTTATTTTCTTTTAAGCATTACTAATAAAACATCTTCATATATTTCATTAAAACTATTTTATGGTTTTATTTAAAAATATTTGAAAAATAATTTATAGATGTCTCACCCACACATTATGTAGAATTTGACATTTTAATAATTAAACGACCTTAGTTAAACTAATTATTTTAATTGGCTTTAATAACAGTGTATTGTGACGTAGTAATAATGAATAATTTCTTTTATATTTCGTATAAATAAAATGTATTTTTAACTACTGTGTAACGAAAAATGTTCTGTTGCTTTTAGATAAGCCTAATAAATTACATTAAGATTCGTTAATTACATAAGTTCGGCATTTTCAGACCGGTGATATTCAAACTAGGAGATTTTATAGATTTAGGTTTCATTAGTCAATCCGAAAAGAGTTTTAATAATGGCCGTAAATAAATACTTTATAGAAGAATGTTTGTTGAATAAAAACATATGGGCAGGAACTCTGCTAAGGCAAACCGGAAAATTAGCATACCATTCGGAGACGATGCAGCAACTAAATGTTCCTCACAAAGGCTGCATTTCGATTTCCATCCTGGTGATGAATCGTATCTAGAAGAGCATTACCAGTCTTATATGATGGCAATTTGAAAAGTGCTATTGTAAAGAAAACTTCTGAAAGTGTCAGAAGCTATTTCCACGTATATGATGAAATCATTCATGCTGCCTTACATGAACTGGAAAAGGTGTGAAAGATAATCAAATGATCCCTTCACAAACATACTGAATGTATCGAATTTCATAGGTAATTTATCTGTTCAGCACTTCCCTCCCACCGTATAATCAAACAGTTTCCGGATTATCTATTGACGTCTGATAAAACAGTGCATTTGACGCAAGCATTATTGCCGCAACATTGTTTGTCAGGGACAGATACGATTCCTGGCCTTCGAAAGTTCCATTACATTCCCAGGAGCTGCTGCCATGTGTATGTTGAACATCAGCTGCCATCTTCTTCTTAGAGTTGGGTTTGTATGTCATTGGGCACCTCTGCTTTTATCAACATTTTGTACTATTAATTCCAAACCGAATGTTTCCTAGTTCCAGTTGCTCGGGTCACCCACTTTATAAATAAAGTCCGATAACCCTTTCATGGAGTCTAGGTGTAACTCTCTAGTATGGATGATGTCTAAAGAAGTTAATCTAGGAAGGGCAAGAGCCTCGCATTCGTACATGATATGCTTGGCCGTTTCCTCTTGCGTATGACATTTCCTGCAGATAGGGTCTTGCTGAAAAGTCCCATTTTATGGAGGTGTTTTCTGAAATAGTAGTGCCCAGTTATGAAGCCTACGATTAAACGTATCTTCTACCTAGAGCATCTTAGAATTTCAGAGGCAATCTTCACTGATGATCCACAGATCATACTTTTAGCGTGGGTTTGACCAGGAGTGTTGAGCCAAGCTTCATACATCTTCCGTTTTTCCCATCTAAGAACATTGGTTTTTGCGGTCTTCAAATTGATCCCACAAAAACCGATGGGAGGAAAAGACGATCCTTGTTTAGTAAGTTCATCAGCCAATCATCGGTTACCATTGTCCATCACGAAATCCTATCACGTAGTCTGACCATTAATGCTTCTGTATACATGCAACAACTGGAACATGCATAAGAAGAGTCCTAGCATCAAAAACAGCCATTGTTGGTTCCGAAAAAAAAGTGGCTTTTTCAGGACAATCGCATTGGGGCTACCTTTGAATAGGAACTTTTTTTTATCTTCTCCAGATATTTCATCAAGTGTATATCATTTATTTTGAGAACTGGGCAATCACATGCAAATGAGACGGTTCCATGATGCTGAAGAGATCAAATCAGAAGTGGACCGTTTTTTTCTGCCTCTAAAAACTGGGCATTTTATCGCAAAGGTGGACATGAGCTTGCACCACGCTGGGAGATGGTTGTTGCATGTGTTGGTGTTTACTTCGATGAATAAAGTCCGTTTTTCCATACCAATACTGTTCTTGAATTTTTATGTCACACAGTGACAAAACTTTTCTCGTTATCTCATTCATTTTTATTTTGATGTTGGTAAACGGAATTAGGAAATATATTTTCTTGAATTGGATTTTTTCGGGCATGTATTTCGGATTTTCCAATAAATTCATAAAGCGGGAAAAATTTTCTTTAACATTTATTTTACATTTTGACTGTCTTGGAAAAATGTTTTCATTTTTTTACTCCCTTACTTTTATTTTAATACAAATGAAGATTAGAAATATTGATTGATATAAGTATTGAATCAAAAATTCAATCTATGATACATAAATTTGATTGCTACTTTTGTGGAATATTTATACTGCAGAAAAATTTTTTCTGATATTTTCTCAACTATTAATGAAGTGTTTGATATAAAATTTTAAAACAGAAACGAAGAAATTAGAAGAATAATTGAATATATTTTATCTCTTGTGTGTGTGTGTGTATGTTCGCTCATTTATGATATTTTTGGTTCTTTAATTACATAAATTGTTTTCTTTTTTTAACATTTTCTTTTCAAACAAAATAACATTTACGTTTCTTTTTTCTTGTTATAGTCTGGGTTTTCTCTCCCATCCTATTATTATTGACTAAAATTTTATATCTCTTCTAAAAATTATACAAATTTATAACTACTAAGTTTTTATAATATTTCTGGTTCAAGAAAAATAAAACTCTTTTGGTTAGTTAAAGGTTTTTGTTATTTTCTATAATCACATTTAAGTAGAAATAACTATTTTACGTGAAGTTCAATTTTTATAAGACGTTGAAATATAAGAATTAAGATTCCGTTCTCGTGTGTTTTCTCCTAAGATCGGAAATAGGATATTAAATAACCTCGAAGAAATACAATGTTTGGCCAATGTAATTATTTTCGATAATAGCCTAAAAACAGAGAAATTTAATATCTCCTCATTAGTAACAATCAAAAAGTGGATTTCCTCGTTTTCTATTTTACTCTAATTTTCTAGGACTTTTCTACGAAACGAGTCAGATTTAATAACGTTTTATATGGAGCCATATTTCTAGAAATATCTCTGTGCTTAGGAATCAATTTTATTTTGTCCTTTATAGACCTATCAAAAATTTTTGCTTGCTTATATCAAGTTTTGCAGTTATTTCCTAAATTAATGAATTTCTATTTTATAGATAGTTCAAAAAGAAAATCCGAATTCTTCTTAAAGATAATTTAGAGTTATGTTTGTTATATTTCGATAGAACAATAGTTCTTATCTTTGGGGTCATGTACTACAAATGTGCCAACACAGGACAGTTGAATTTTAGCGATTTTTGAGAAGATAAATATTAAGCGTTTGATATAGCCAGTATTTTTTTGTACACAAATCCCATAAAAGAATTCGCGTCGATTTTCTTCTTTGCATATAAATGTGGACTTGAAGATATGAAATATACCCAGATAGATTCAGGGGTATAGATAGATTCAAATAGATTGGAAATTTTAGTTATGGGTCATTTTAGAATGCAATGCTCTTTCTTAAGTTGGACAATATATGTGTAAGGGGATGGTTTAAAATCTCTTTTTAAAAATTTTGTGGGGAGCATGCATAGTTGATGCCAAGAAAGCGCCAGTTTCTATAGAAATCAAACCTCTCACTGAAATTGTATCCTAGCTCTTGCTGAAAAGTATTTGTACGTTTGAGTTCACGGTAATCCCATTTTAGAAGACCACTCTTTAGAATGAAAGATCTCAGGTTCGGTTCTAACCACTGCTGAACAACTCGAAATGGATGTTGCACTTCTCCTCTTCTTTATGTACATGTGTTAGAGAGATAGTGGGAAAATTTTCAGGGTTTCTTTCTTTGCGGTAAGTGAATACGGCCAACTATTTATTAAAAGTCCTAAGGTAGTAAGTCATTGGTAGTCAACACAAAAAAGCTTTAAAAGAGCCTTAGGCCATAAAGCGCTGTAAAGTGCGATATATATTAATTTTATATAATAAGGGATTGTGTATGTTTGTGATATTAAGCATATTCTTCCCCAAGTATACTTCCTTCCAGCTGTGTCTATTATAAATTATTTTACAAGCTGTCTTTTGTCTTTAAGAACTGCCACATAGCAAAATTTTTCTATTCAAGGAAAAGCCAAACTAATTGCTGAATGTTAAGACTTAGGCCTTGATAACTTTTGTATTCAATTCCTACCTCGAGGGTAAATGTTTATTATGATATGAAATATGCTAGAAATGACATTGGTAAGTGTAATTGTGAAGTTACCAATCACACCCGACGCCTACTCTGTGTAGTGGTTAGAGTGCCAGACTGCGGATAGGGAGGTCCTGGGTTCGAATCCCAGTTCAGGCATGGATGTATTTCCTCTCTCAGTCTATCCTGTTTTTGTCCTTTCTTCGTATGAATGGTTGCCTACCCTGTAAATGGATTCCTATGGCATATGTGTACTGAGGAAGTCGGACTCCACACCAAAATATGGTTCTGTTGGAAAAGTGGAGCAGCGCACCCCATGTTGACAGCCTAGCTGGCACACGACAACAACAACCAATCACACCATTTATCTTACTGAAAATGAAATTTTTAAGTAAAATTTGATATTAAAAAGCTCATAATTTTTCATTTGTACACTAAATTAAACTTAATACAATAACTGTTTCACTTATAAAGTATAAAATTAATTAAATTTGATTAATATTTTTAGTATTACATAAGACAAAGTCAAGTAAGCAAAGGTTTTTATATTTTTAAAGTAATTTGAATTAAATTTTGTATTTATTAAATTAATCTATGAAGGAATTCGAAAATAAAGAACAAAAAAAGAAATGTCAATCGTAGAAAAATAACTAGATTATTTATTGGGATATCATATCAATTGTTTGATGTTATTATGAAATTAAATATTCTGGAAATTTTACAAAATATTAGAAGACAATGATCATTTTAAGAAAATTTATCGAAATTAATGAAGCATTCTGCTTCATAATGAAATGGTGGGACAAATTATAGTGAAATTTGTTAATGGAATTTTTGAAAATTTGGGGTACATATTTTATATATCAAATAAAATTTTCACCCATTATCACAATGACTAATGTTAGAAATAAAAAAAAAATCCTATTAAATTCTGTTGTTTAAAAAATCGATGAAGGTTATATTAATATAATAAACAACTGGCAATATAAACTAACAATCTATTTATTGCGTACAACTGTTAAAAACAAATAAAATTCATTCTGAATATTATCAACCATTTTTATGTTAAAACAATTTTTAAGTTTCTCGTTTTCAAGTATTTTTTTAATTGTTTTTATCAATGCAGTCACACATTTAATTTTATTTCTTTTTTTAATGTGAACTAAAATTTTAAAATGCAAATGACGAACAGAATATCTTAACTTACTAAAATCTTCCGCTTAACTCAATTTAAAAATTGTTGTGCCGCTCAACTTGTCTAGTGGTCAGCGTTCCTGACTGCGGATAAGGAGGTCTTCGGTTCGAATCCCGGTTCGTGCATAGATGTACTTTCTCAATATATCCTGTCTTTGTCCTTCCTGGTATGAATGAGGTGTGAATGGTTGCCTACCCTATAAACGGGTACCTATGGCATGTGTGTAGAGCAAAGTCGTACTTTCACCTTCATGGTGCTCTGATTAAACGAAAGACGCTCCTAATTGACTTAAATTCGCATAGCCAAGGTATAGCGAGCTTGGCTTGTCCAAGTGTCATTAGTAACAACAACAAAAGTTGTTGTTACAGAACATCTGCGCCTTTGAAGTGACATCATCGCCATAAACGCTAATGCTAACCATTTTAGCAATGTAGCTTAAAACTAATATAAAAATATATCCGTAAAAATTTCCGGAAATGCTTTTACATATTCATATTTTCATGACTTTTCTTTTCTTTAGTCCTTAGATAGGAAGAAACCTAAATTTTCTTAGGGATAATCGTCTGCTTTTTTCTGTCTGCGTCGTCTGCACTTTTTTTTTTTTACTTCGTGTAATCTAATTTTCTTAATAGGAAAGGAAAATGTTCTTATGTAGCAATGGAATATTTCTCTTAACTGAAAATCCTAATTAAAAAATAAGTATTTGAATTTCGATAGAATGTCGATCTCACTATCAACAGGTAGTGAATTCGAACACTGGCTTAACCGAAAATCCATCGTGTTCGATAAATGCAACTGCAGCACGATAAATGTCATGGTTGCAATGTTTTCCAGTTGAAATGATAGCTCTGAGGGTGGTTGGACAAGTATTGGGGTTCTTCTGCTTGGTTTCTGCTTATAAAAATCGAGAACACTGCTCCAGACCGCTTTTGAGTGGTAGAGATCGTCTTAGGGCTAGGCACACTGAAACAAGTGGTGCAACAACTAACATGTATGTCCAAATAATGATATTTCCTTGTTCAAATATAAATATTTCCCTACTGCTGTTTGGTTTTCCCCCCTAAAGTTGTTTTTACTGACTTTTCTCAGATTGACTCAGAAGAAAATAGCCATCATGCCCCAAGTGCGACAATGCTCCGTTTTGTCCGCAACACATCTTGGAGTGCTTGGGGTTTTCTCGTGAAGAGGTTGTGAAGAGTCCACATTTGCTTTTGAACTTTTTGGCTATCTATGATCTCATGGATCTGGTCTAGTTCCACTAGACCAGATGAGGATTAGTCCCACCCACCACTGACTTTTCTAATATTGGCTATAAAGACACAGTGATTTATTGATTTATTTCAACTTGTTTTAATTTATCTTCAAATTTATAAATTTTTTTAACTTGCCTTATTTTTTAAGGAATGTCATATTTTTGACATTTCACTACAGTATTTTCCAATAAAGAGAGTAATATTTATTTATTTAAAAGTGTGATATTGCAACATTCGAATCTGAAAGTTATGAGCAATATGACACTAAATTATATGCGTTGATTTCCATTTTGCCATATAATAAATCTCTGATTCTTGTTTCATTTACCAAACATAAAACATAGTATAATCGATATTGGATTGAATTAAGTAATTCTTATTAAATAATAGAAAAATGGAATATCGTCAAAGTTTACACATTTGGTTTTGGAAAGAATAAATTAATAAATACAAAATTCATAATAGTTCAAAAAGTGTGAAATGAAAATTATTTTAGATCAATTTTATTCTTAAGATTTATTACACTTTATATAAAATAAAAACTAAAGAAAATTTTAAAGCATTTAAGAATATATAAAACTCCTTATACCAATGGGCACATAAAATCAGTTGAGTGTGGATATCAGAATTACTTTTATTTAATTTTTTATTAAGCACTATTTATTTAATTTTTAATATAAAAAAACTAAATGGAAAGAATATAATCATATCGAATACTACTCTAAGTGTCTCATATTCCTTAAGAAGAGTTATTAATGTGATAATAGAGCAGCAACACTCATTGATAATTTAAGTAAATTTTCTGTAATACTCATTGATAAAATTTAAGGAAATTTTATGCCTACAAAGGATTTGAAGCTAAGCTATATGCCACCTGAGATAATGGTACACGCTCTCCGTTGTATTGAGGCCTAAAAAAGTGCTGATGCACAATATTTTCGCTGATATATTTTATCCCAAGTTATTTTTTAACACCTGTTGAGCAACAGAAGATGGAAATATTGCAGTTTTACTTTCTGCAACTATTTATCCCAACAGTTGGGTAAAAGTCTATTTGTCGGGTTGGGTACTAGGGAATTTTCTAGAATTTCTCATTCATGACACTTCGCTGCAGCCTACGTTTGTGAAAAATTCTTTCAGAAGAACAGAATGTATGTCTTACAGTAGTCTTCGACTATTTAGAAAGCAATCATGCGGTGCTGTGTCAATCAACTTCTTCTTCTTCTATTGATTCGACAAGCCCGGGTGGGCCAAGGCCTTCCTTAGAACACTTTTCCACGCCGGCCTTTGCTTTGAGACAAACCTCCAGTTCTTCACTTTTAAAATGCTAAGATCCTCATCTACCGCATCCCACCATCTGAGTTTGGGCCGCAATAAATTTCTAAGCACTGCAAATTCAATCCAGCGGTATATGTAAGTCTGTGAGCTGACAGAACCTTCTTAAGCAAAATTACTCTCTTTCTATTTCGAGAATTAAAATGCTAGAAAATATACCTTTCCTGCATATTGGATAGAAAATATACAGTAATTTGTAAAGACATGAAAGAACGTTTTGTAAAAGAGCACCAGAAGTCATCAAGATATAGAACCAACGCTTATACGACTAAATGTCATTCTTATGTGCCATTGGTTGATATATAGAAGATGTATAGATATATAAAAAGATATATAGAAGATATCCAAATTATTGTTCTGTTTTTCGAGCTGAGCTTTTGGCAATTGAAGAGGCTTTAAATTTCTGTGTTACTGAGGGTATAGTCTCTGATATCTGGATCCTCAGTGATAGCCGAAGCTCCATACAACATCTGGCCCAGTGGTGGCGGCATGGTGACATAACAACAATTAAAATAGTACAACATCTTACTAATTTGAAAGCCAGTACCATAGTCTTCCAGTGGGTGCCATCTCATGTTAATGTGTATGGGAACGAAGTTGCGGATCAGTTAGCCAAGGATGGAAGCCTACAGAATATCATCATTGGAGACTGCTTGTCGTCCTCAGAGCTGACCTCTAGAGTTAGGATGGCTATCAATGCTACTTTTAGGGATACCATTCCTACCCACGAATGGTACACATGCAAACATCCTGGTTCCGCACTAGTGGGTAAACACAAGAGATGCAGTCAAACGGCTTTGACAAGACTGCGAAGTGGCCACCTGCTAGCTCAGAAACACGTCTCTGGTACCAATGTCTACCCTCTCTGTCCCAAATGTCGAGTGGTTCACTGAAAAATATGCCATTCCCATCTCATATTTTTCAGTGCATTGGGTGTGAGAGAGGGGACATGGATTTTGAGACCGGTGGTGGTGCTTGAAAGACTGACCATTTTTGGATTCATGGGGCTGGTGTAATCGTACTGTCACGCCAGTCGGGGATAAGCAACAACAACCACATTAATAAATAGCTTATATCAATTAGCTATAATTACGAAATAACATTTAAACTTAATATTTCATACTTCAATTATTTTCTATATTAACAAACTTTGTATTTTAAATTGAAATATTAAAGAAATATATTATTTTAAACTTATTAAAATACTACTTAATTCGTTGTAGATATTTATAATTTTCAAAAATAATAATGATTAATCATTATCAATAACGATTATACATTAATCATAAAATTAAAATTGATGATATTGATAGACACCAAAACTATTTGAATCAGAATAGTATTATTTGGACCTTTTATATCCGAATTAAATAATGATGAATGTACTAAAAATGCTTAATTTTATCACAATTGAAAATATTTGACGATTAAGGGTTAATTAAAAAAATATTTTGCCTGAATTCTCTCTTACAAATGCTCTGTTTCATTTTTACTTTCAGGTGAGTTCTAAAGCATAGGAAAATTTTAATTTGAAGATAGCGAGAAAGAAAAAAGATTATCTTATTTATTCTAATCATTTCAAATCGATCTGAAAATTATTGCTGTGCAATTTTGTGAACTATGTAATATTTCCCCTATATGCACTAAGTTCATTTGCTCTAGTTTTATATAGTCTATCTTCTTTTTCTAAACTAACATTTACGAATATATCTTGTTACTATTTAGGTATAAATACATATTCTAGTACTTTTCCTTTCCAATGTAAATTTTTCTCTGTTGAAAGAAATGCATTTTGTAAAATTTTTATTTCGTTTCCTTTTTTTGTCCAGTTAGCAAAATAACAGAATCGTCTGAAAATTTATACTTCATTTAGAAAATTCCAAATGCGTACTTTTTATAGTTCTTTAGGTACAAACGAAACAAAGTTTTCTTCTTTTAGTAAAAGGACGTTAACTTTCCTCAAGTAATTCACATTTATAAGGAGAAATAAATAACTCTTTCACTAGAAATTTATATCTGATAAGTCGATAAAACATGAGAATTAGGATTTTCCATTTTTTTGAACATCAGAAACCTGATATAATAAAGTACTCGAAGAAATATACTTTCGTTCTGAAACTTCTTTTGCCAAAATGAATTTTTGTCAGTAATAATTTGAAAAGAAGATTTATTTTCTCTCTTTTAAACTGGAAACTGTATTTGTGTGTTCCTTTTTAGATAATTTTTTGACAAATATTATGAAAACATGTTTTTTTTCCTAAAGAGATTTATTCTACTGTTAGTATTCCTTTCGTATTGGTATTAGATCTGTTGAATCTTTTGTTGATTTATTATATTTTTGTTATTTTTTTTGGAAAAAATTTTAAAAGGATCTTGAAATTAAATTAAAAAAAAATGTACATATACCGAAAAAATGTGTCGAACGTTTTTATTTTTATAAATTTGTATTTATTTTTCAACACTGAGTTTTTTTTTTTTTTGACGTACTGAAAATGTTCAACAGAATAGAAAAAAGAATATTTGTGAAGTATATATTGAATAAAATCAAAGTATGATATTTGATTTATTAAACAAACGTTAAGTAGCTATAGAGTTTAATGTTTTCATAGAGGATTATTAGTATTTTAAATAAATTTACCGATGTATAAAATAGTAAAAATAGCTTAACTTCACGATTATTATGCTAGGAATATTTGTGCAAAGGTAAATAATAAAGACTTATAAAAAGAGAAATATATGTTTTATTCGAAATTTATTTCATATAAGCCAATGGAAAAAAGAATTAAGACTTTTTGAATATCGGGAGAAAAAGTGTGATTATAAGCATTAGAATTTGAAAAGTGAGTTATTTTTCAACTTTGTTAGAAAAAGAATAAGATTTGTTTTCTACACTTTAATTTCAAAAATAAATAAATTAATAAATAAAATGGGCATTTTTTTCCGTTCTTAAATTTTAGTTGATATTTAAAAAAAATTTTAAAAGGAAAAAATTTCTTTCTATATAGATATTTTCTTAAAAGTTTCCATTAATCTGTCTTAGCCTTTCTGTTATTATATTACATTTAAAATATACAATTTTAGTAAATTGGCATTGAAAACACTAATAAATAAATATAAAATGATCGTAAATCGAATTAAAAAATTTCCTTTATTTTGATAGAAATTACAGAAAAAGGAAAAGAACACATATTTTTATTGAAATTTTTTAGCATTTTACATTTACATTTCAAAACTAAATTCTTTAAATCCTATTAGAACTAATGAATACGATAAAAAAACGAAAGGAAAATATACGTAAAATGTAAAAAGTGAAATACGCGTTGTAAATTTAGTTTCATATGTAATATTTGTTTATTAATGACCATTGTTTAGTATTATTATGAATTGTAATTGTTTTTTAATAATGGCAGTTCTTTACTATTATTATGTTTAGGGACTCAGCTGAGAAAAGCATCGCTGCCTTTATTGGAATAAACAGTTCGATACCCGACACAGCAAAGGATTCCTTTTTCCCACTAATATTATAACATCAGTTATCATTTTAGTAGCAGTATTCCTCAAATAAAATAATTGAGGAACTCAACTAAAATAAAATGAATACTAATTCTACAGTTTTTCTTGACTCAGCTGCTCAAATTGATGATGCCTGATTTTCCAAAATTCTAATTTTGGATATTCCGCAATATATTATGAACAGAAACTGTACCGCTCTTCTCTTCAATCATGAAGGTTAAGGTCCCATGGCTCTAGTCAAAAATAGACTAATCAGTTAAACTTCAGTTAAGAGCTAATAGTTCTAGAAGCTAAAATGCTTCAAGATATGTAATTTACTTGAAACTGTGATACCTAAAGTTTATATTACTAGGATATTTTATTAAAATTTATATGAATCAAAATTAGATGAATCATTTAAAAATTTATAAAAACGAAATTAAATCAGAAAGTATAAAAAGCATTTAATTTGATAACATATTTAGTTTTAATTGCTATTGCGGTCTATTTGAATCAAGAGGAATTAAACCTGAAGAACTCAGATATGTAAAAGAGAAATGTATGCGGTTCGTGCTCACTTATTTGAGAAATTTATCGTTCGAAATAAGAAATTTATATGTATATATATATATATATATATATATATATATATATATATATATATATATATATATATATATATATATATATATATATATTCTGAAGAGTTTCATTTGATTGTAATGAAGATTTTTAGTTAAATATTAAATATCATACATTTATAAACTAATACAATAATATTTTGTATTTATTGTTGAATAAAAATTTAAGAATACGTAAAATGAAAAATATAGGTATTGAAAATATTGATGTAAGCTTATTGAATCATGCAAATTATCCTCCAATTGCTTTTAATCTTTTTTCTGAAAAAATTCTTAGTGAATAATTAATACATATTTTCTAACTTAATCCACACATAATGCTGTGTATACAGGGTGTACCAAAACGACCGCATAAACTCTGCACAGGTAGATTCTACGTTGGGAGTGCATAAAAGCTGCCCAAAGAAGCGTTCCTATACGATCCCCAGTTTACGAGAAAAATACGAAAAACAAAGTATGACGTCACTTCCGGTGTAAGAAAAGAACACTTTATTGGACATATCAACAAAATTATTTTCATATTTTTCCTGACGATAATGTTTAAAACGTTCGCTATGCATATCGCGTCATTAATGCGCGTGCCATGGAATGACGCGTTAGGCCGCCGGTGAACTGGTTTTTAAAAGGCTGGATCCTGCACACAGATCAATATTTATAAGACGTACATCTTGCTGAAAATAACGGCACGCCAAAATTTTAATTGCCACTAGGCAGCGTGACCGATGCACGATACCACTATCGAGTGGAAAATGCATTGATGTCTATGGGAATAAAAATCTTTAAAAATTAGTTTACTGAAACTGAAAATAATGTGAAATAGTTGAATTTACATGATAAATATATTGAATATTAATCTGTCATTGATTATAGTAAAACAAATGATAATGGAAATACAAAATCTGACATTTATTGTTAGGTGTTATGCAGAATAGAACCAATTTTACTTAAGTTTTTGTGGATAGAGAAACATTTATTTTAGAAAATTTATTGTATCTATTTCCGATATTATTTGAATAGTTATATTTATTTATTGATGTTTTCCCTTGATTATTTATTTTTATTTTCTCTGATTTTAATCATTTAATAGATAGTTTATAAAGCTGAAAGATATTTTGATAGATACATTATTTTAATGCATTTTACCATTAATTGTAATTTTAGAAATTGAATTAAAAATTATTTTAGAATAATTAATAAAAATTCAATATATTTTAATAGGAAATCAAATTCTATTCAATTATTTTTAAGTATAAGTATAATTATATTAAAATTAATCTTATTTGAATCAAATATAAGTTTTAATTATTCTAGTGATTTTTATAGAAAATAATTTTAATATTAAATTTTTTTGTTATTCTAATTTTAAATTCTTTTATTCCTAGTTGAAGCTTTTAATATATTTTGCTGATATTGCATTTTATTGTAATTCACTTTTTACACAATTGAAAATTAAATATTTCTCAAATTCCTTATACCAATAACTATGTTATGTAATTAAATAATTATATAAATATAACACTTCTTTTAAAATTACATGTAAGAACTACTTACATTTAGTTACAAATCATCAACTACAATAAGCTTTCTTAATTTTCATTATTTTTCCTGAGTGATATAATAAAAATCTAAATTTACATTTCTTTAAAAAGAAAGCAATAACATAAAGTGCAAATTAAACTAAATCTTTGCTTCATTTAATGTAAATTACAAACCAAATATCCTACTTCACTGAGTCATTTTTTTAAAAATAATAGTAACTCATGAAAAATAGAGTATTTAGTTAAATAGGATATAGGGTTCAATGCATCCAACAATGTCAGTCAAGTTATGAATATTTGTGTCATGGAAATTTCACTCACTGTTTGTATCTTCTTCTGCTTGACAACGAGTTGGGTTTTGCTAAAAGAAAATAATAACTTTATTAAATATCAAAAAATACTTAGTAATACACAAAACTGAGTAATAGCATAAAAAAGGAATAATTTGAAAATTTAGTGAATTTAATCTAAAGTAAAATTAGCGAGATCAAATTCAATGTAAATATAAAAAGAATACAGGTATATGTTAAATTTGTTACTCAAAATCAAATTAAAAATGATATAAATATGGTAGAAATAAAAATTATAGTAAACATTTCCTTAAATAAATCATGCAAATATTTGAAATTGTTTTAAATTTTTAGCACTTATAAACATATAGAAATATAAATACTTCAAATTGCAATAGTTATCAAATTATAAAATAAAATATTCAATATTTTTAATGCATATGTTTTATCTAACATCCCTGTAAAGTTGTGAAAATTTATTAATTATTATGAATACATGGAAAATAATTACATACTTATTAGTACACATATTTAATTTTCCAAATACAAATATTATAAATGTTAATTTTACAAGAACAACTAAATGTTTATCCAGGCAAATGCCAGAAAACACACACACACACACACACACACACACACACACACACACACACACACACACACACACACACACACACACACACACACACACACACACACACAAATACAATTCCACATCTGCATGCACACATGTTTTTAAATTATAATATAACATAGGCACAAAAAGCCTGGATTAAGGTGTCATAAAGGTAGATCTTTGAAAGTAATGACAATAGAAAAAACGTTGTTGACACTGTACACAGACAAACTAT
This sequence comes from Latrodectus hesperus, assembly GCA_037975125.1. Taxonomy (NCBI): domain Eukaryota; kingdom Metazoa; phylum Arthropoda; class Arachnida; order Araneae; family Theridiidae; genus Latrodectus; species Latrodectus hesperus. The sequence goes on from JAJQOW010000022.1 coordinate 140,757, forward strand.
GTTACCCAGAATTACTTCTGGTACTCATTGTTCTGAGGCTGAGTGGACCCCAAGTCGTCTAAGATAAAGTAATAATTAAAAATATTAAAAATAAAAAGTCATTAAAAATAAAAAATAGGAAGCTAGTGCTCTACCACTGAGCTTCCAGCGACTCACCTATACAAAAAAATTATGATAACTTTGATAATTTTCAATATTTTTTGTTTTATTAACTTTAGCTGCATCAATTTTATTCTCTCCGTCACATATAAAATGCATCCTGGTAATCAAAAAAATTATGATTGAAGCACTTAAAGAATGTTGATGATTTAAACAGCCTACTAGTGGTAATTTCTTAGTTTCTAAGCATTCAAATATGCCATTTAAAGTAAAGATACTTAACTTTTCTGTGCTCAAAACTTGCATTGCAGTACTTTCTAATCTATTTATGAGTAAAACAAGATTTGTGGATGGTGTTAGAAGACCACCGTTATTTTTGGCCTCAATTATTGCATTTGTTGAGCATTGTGTATCCCCCATTTCATCAATTAAAGCATTTCTGCAAGATTCACAAGGTAAATTTTCTAGCCTTTCTTGCAACATAACCTGAACAATAACCTACAACCATATCATTTGAATCAAATAAATTGTAGTTGTGATCATTTTGCAGTGCAGCTGATGCCTGAAATAAATAGGAACTATTTTCTATCATAGCATCTTTCTTTTCATTCCATTCTAATTTTTTAGTATTTTCAGTGTTATTGAAATCAAATTCTAATAAAGTCTTTAGAAATCCTGATCCATCAATATTTGAATTTTCAGGAGGCTTTATTAACGAATATGTTCCAATGAGACGGAATACTTGCAGAAAAACAGATGAATTAGGATGATCATTACAACCACAGGCATATCTCATAATCCAAAAAATTTCTGAAAATAAAATGAATAGATCAATAAACTAAACAACACTTCCAAGATTTAAAAAACAGTGAATAAATATCAGATACCAAACCTCCAAAGAATCCTGATTTAATCTAGCAGTCATTAAGTAAGTAAAGCCACACTTATTAATTAAAAATTTAGAAACTTCTAAAGTAGCAGCTAACGTTATTTTTAAGTCATAGTAGGTAGAGCCAGTAATAAAATTAGATTTTGCTTCTTTAGATAATTTCTGCCATTCATCAAGATAATTAATGAAAGACTTGATTTCCTATGAAACATAGTCTTTACAATAAAAAAGAATAAATGATCAAATTAAAGATATATATATATATATAAAATAGGTATCTTAAGTTTAGAATGACATGTGGTGTTATAATGATTAGGCCCAAATTTCTTGGACAACAAAACAACTTAAAAAGCACATATTTTAAAATTATAAATTTTTATAATTACATTATAACAAGATGAATCTAATTTCAAATCTGTTACAGGTGTTCTTGAACATTATCATATTTTATCATGTTATCATTTGTTATCAATCAATTGATTCACACGCTTCACAAACTGAACACAACCATCACAATTTTGTAGATTATGGTTACTTGTTTTATACACAGTCAGCAGCAACAGATGCACTAAAAAACTGCAATGATGAAAATGTGTTTTAAAATAAAATAAAATAACATGTTTAAAACGAAATTAAGGAAAATACTTGAAAAGCCATTCCAACATTCATTTTCTGATAAAACTTTGGCCGTATATGATCTTCAGTTAATTTCGGACATACTTTTAAACTGAAACTGTTTGGTGAATCTGACAGAATAATAGCATCCCAAAACTTTAAATCAACTACGCCATCAGGAGTCTGAAATATTTTTTGTTTAATATTAAAATGATGTTTAAGACAAAGAGAGAATTAATAGCTTCATTTGCTGTCAGTTTGATTAAGTATAGTTGAAAAAGTATTAAACATTAACACACAGAAATATTAACAACATGAGTAGAAAAATTAATGTTTCATAAAATAATCATAAATGTATTCACAGCTCACATTTTCCAGGTCAATCCCAAATTTTTCCCACATTTTTCTGTCCCATGATGCACCATCGCTGACAACAACATCAACAAATAATCCAGACTGTTCTAACAAAATTATTCATTCAATAACAATTTGATGTAAAATTGTGCCTAAAAATTATATTTTGAATGAAATGTAATATTTTTTTAATGTGTAAAAAGTACACAAAATAAAAAATAGATGCATACATTAAATAAACCCTTAATAATGTGAATAAAAAATAAGATAAAAAATATATCACCTGATGTAGCACCTTTACTTAAAAAACAAGCAATTGCCTGCACCCATTTCCCTTTAAAAAGTTGAAACATGAGCACCAGGGCATTATCACCTTTTTCAGATGCATGTTTAAATGGCGTATATTTACCAAGGTCTGTAAAACCATGAATCTCTAAGGTGGATTTATCAAATGTGAGTGTTGGAGACAGCTTCATTTCGTCAATTAACAATGATCCTAAATTATAGAATTTACAAACAAAAGTTTCAGGTATTTCATTTAATAAACTTAATAATTTTTACATATTAATTATTGATGAATAATTACCATGCCTGTCTATCTCAGCCATTACTTTTGATTTTTATTCCAAACACTTGAAAATAAGAGGTTGAAAACCGTAGCATCCTTTAATTTTTCTTAAATATTGGTATAATGTGCTAGGTGAAGGTAACTTTAATAATTCGTGTTTCCTTAAATGATTATATGTTTTTGTACTTTTTATTTTCAATAAAACACACTCATAAATCCACTTATGTGAGTACTTCGTTCCCTTTTCTTTACACTGTGATGCTTTCAAAGATGTTTCAATAGCTTCACGTTGATTCTCGGGAAGATCAGAAACAATATCAGAAATTTTTTCCTCTCTTTGACTGTCATGCATTCTTTCTTGGCTCTAGTAAATTTCTGTTGCAACTTATCTACCTATTTAAGAAAATATCAGTCAATTTGGTGGACTATGTACCTAGAAAAGAATAGTGAGCTCTCTATCACTTATAAATATTGCACTTAATTCTTAATGGAATAACTTCTCGATTTATAAAAAAGCAATTGTGAAATAATATAAAATGATGATCGTAAGAAGCTGTATATGTGAAAAATTTGTCTAAAAGAAAAAAGCAATTTGCAATTTATTGAAAGCAAAATGTTTTAGTAATTTATTACTTATAACTTTTTATGAAATGGTAATAAATTGTTTAGTACTTGTGTGTGTGTGTGTGTGAAAATTACAATGAAGTGAAAAAAAACTGCATTCATATTCAGGAGATTTTAAAAAATACTAAGGAAAAAAGTTTTTGATAAATTAATTTCTGTTATAAACTTTACCTTCATTTTAAGCCTTGCATTTTGTCGGAAAGTATTATGAAGATATTGTCTCTTCAACAGAAGAAAACTGTTGGAAGCATGTCTAGGGTCAATTTTAGGTTGTTGTTGGAAACAATTTTTACAACGACCAGTTTTCTTGATGTAAAAATTGCTAGGAACATAACCTGAGCAGTTTTTTCCTCTATAAATATAAAATAAGTAATTTTAATACATAACATTTATTTGTATTTAATAAATGAGAAAATTATTTTACTTACAGATTCCTAGCATCAGCACAGATAATATACTTCTCTACATTTTTAATCAAATTACATATATTTTCCATTCCTGTTAGCCTGCAACTGTTCCCAATTGTAGTGAAAATTCCTTTTAAGAAAACCTAATAAAATTGAAAGCTTCTTAGTAAATAAAATAAGTAACCGTGCAAAAATTTAAACAAATAGAATAATAGTAAGCATACTTTGACATTAAGATTTTCATTTATTACAATCCACCTTTCTAAACAATGATCAATAGTCCTGAACAAAAGAACCACAGAATTCCTTGTGATAGAGTATGACCATTGAGCAGACGTAAAGAGATGCTGGTGTAACCGTGTTTTCAAATAATCAAAATTAAATTCAGGTGTTGGTAATGAGGATTCCAGTATATGATGGTCTATTTCAGGTAATGATTCTATAATATTTTCTGTACTGAAATTTAAAAAAATTATTTTAAATTTTAAATAAATAATTAGAAACAAATTCTAAAAAAAATGCTTCAATCTAAGATAATAAATTCTATCAAAATTTTTACATATATTTCATATCACTATTCTAGAGTTTATTGGATAAATTATAGATAAAAGCAAATGACATTCTTTGATCAAATGTACGTAGCAAACTTTCACCTAAAAGCAACAAATCTTTAAATAGTAAAAGTTTT